>CAKNYM010050009.1:1364-59340 GCA_932195095.1 Andricus curvator | reverse complement strand
GAATAAAATGCCAACTGATTCCGTTTTGAGCTAACTCTGTTAATAATTCTCTACTCTTCCCTAGTGCTTTAAATTTTCTTCGTAACTCGTTATCAGCTCCTACAAAATTTGTTCCATTATCGCTGTAAATATCGGTAACAAGCCCTCTCCTAGAAGTGAATCGGTAAAGGACTGCCAGAAAAGCTTCAGAAGTATAACCTAAAACCAGTTCTAAATGGATAGCTTTTGTGCAAAGGCACACAAATAATGAGATATAACCCTTTTGAGACTGATAACCTCTGCCGGAGCACATACGTACTGGAATTGGGCCAGCATAGTCTAATCCTACATGCTGGAAAGGTTTCGAAGGTGTAACCCTTGCGGCCGGTAGATTCCCCATTAATTGGGTTGGAATTTCAGCCCTTTCCCTTGTACAAACTACACAATTATGAGTTATTTGTTTAACCAAGTCTCTCGCTCGCTAAATCCAAAAATGTTGTCTCAATAGAAATAGTGTTAGCTGTGAGCCTCCATGCAAACTACGCAAGTGAGTCTGTGCAACAATGAGTTTAGTTACTTCATTACAGGGAAGAATAATTGGATGTTTAGCATCCCAATTAATAGGAGCATTCTCTAATCTTCCTCCAACTCGAATCAGGCCTTCATTATCAACAAAAGGATTAAGATTTTTTAGCTGACTCGAGGAAGTAATCGTTTTTGATGATTTTAGAGATTTTAATTCATCCGAAAAGGATTTACTTTGTAAATACTTTAGCCATAGTAATCTGGCTCTATTTAATGTTACTACATTGATAATTGGACCTGACTTTGAATTTTTTCTCAAGAGATTAATGAAATTCAATAAATATGCTGTAAATCTCAACAGTTTAGGCCAAGAAGATACTGCGTTTGCGATTCGGTCAAGAATAGCTACAGAAATAGTCTCTTTGAATTTAACTACATGAGTAGTAACGCGTATTCCCAATTCCTCTTCAGAATGGGTTTCAGATCGTTGAGCAGGCCAAAAAACAGAACTTTTACTTAACCATGACGGCCCTTTCCACCACAAATTATTATCAATTAGTTGTAAAGGGGTTATCCCTCTTGAAGCTAAATCTGCTGGATTATCTTTTGTTGGTATATGACGCCAACGAGCAGTAGGAATTAAACTATGAACCTCAGCAACCCTATTAGCGACAAAGGTTGGCCATTTTGACGGGTGTTGACTTATCCAAGCTAAATTAATAGTAGAATCAGTCCAAGCATGCATAGAAACTGATTCAAGTTTTAGATCCTTACTGACTTTTGATAGAAGGCGAGCCAAAAGAACTGCTCCACAGAGTTCTAGTCTAGGAATGCAAACTGTTTGAATTGGAGCGACTTTGGTTTTTGAAATCATTAAAGTGACTACTGGTTCCTCATCTTCTAAGTAGACTTTGAGATAAACTACAGCTCCATAGGCACGATTAGATGCATCGGAAAATCCATGCAATTCACACGTTAATCCGTTCCGTATACATCCCGCCCACCGTGGAATTCGGAGTTCTTGTAATTGAGGTAGCTCCTCGTAATAATTTAACCAAGCTTGCTCTAAATCTTCTGGTAATTCGTCATCCCAATCCAATTTTCTCATCCACAATTCCTGGAAAAAAATTTTAGCGGTTATGACGACTGGAGATACCCATCCTAATGGATCATATAAACGTGAAATCACCGATAAAAGTATTCTTTTAGAGTGCTTATGCAATGATTCAGTGTCTATTCGAAATTGAAAATAATCGTTCTCAGAATTCCACAGTAAACCTAACACTGCTCTACTTTCACTGCTGTCGTCCGATAGACTTATACCCTTTTCTACTTTAGACCTTTGATCATCTGGAATCAAGGCACTATCGTTTGAAGACCATTTACTTAAAGTAAACGCACCTAATTTTAATAATTTTATAAGCTCAGATTGAAAACTGAGTGCTGATGGTATATCATCAGCTCCAAACAATCCGTCATCAACGTAGAAGTCGTTCAACAAGACTTCCTTCGCGGCTGGATATTTTGATCCTTCATCTTCTGCCAATTGTTTAAGCACTCTATTTGCTAAGTAAGGAGCAGAGGCCGTTCCGTACGTAACGGTTAAAAGCTGAAAATGGCTTAGAGGACCGGATGGTTCGCTTCGATAGACAATTCTTTGATAATCTAAATCACGTGTATCTCTTAATATTTGACGAAACATCTTAACTATGTCCGTCACTAAAACAAATCGATAAAGCCTCCAGCATAACAAAATAGCTGTGAGATCGGCCTGTAACTTAGGACCAACAAGAAGTTGATCGTTTAGAGAAACTCCAGTAGTAGTTGGACTGGACGCATTAAAAACTACTCTGAGTTTTGTAGAAGTAGATTTTTCTCTAACAACTGGATGATGTGGAAGATAAATAGGTGGAAAAGATATTAAATTTTGTGAATTTTCAGGATCGATCTCTCTCATATGGTTCAAATCCTGATATTCCTCAAGAAATGATAAGTATCGCTTTTCTAACAGTGGATCTCTAGCTAATCAAGTTTCCGTTCTATTCCAAACAGAGCTAGCTACATGAAGGGACTCTCCTAAAGCTTGAAGGCCATTTTCTTTGAATGGCAGCCGTACTACATACCTACCCTGCTCATTACGATAATGTGTATCAAGGAAGTTTTTCTCACAAGCTTCCTTTAGTTCAGTTAAGTAGAGGTTTTCTTTTAACCTCTTCTAATTCCCATAATTTCTTTAGATCCGAATGTAAATTTTACAAATTGTCTAAAATGGTACAATGATGCACTTGAATGTAATTAGTATTAGATTCATTGAAATTTGAGGGACCTGTAAGGATCCATCCAAATATACTATTCTGAGCGATTGGGGCTTCTGGAGGACCTTTTAATAATCCTGAAAGTAGAACTTGCCCATAATAATCTGCACCTATTAAAACATCCGCTTCCTGATTGTCAAAGGGGTGAGGATCGGCCAACTCGATATCCTGTAAGTGCTCCCAATTTATTCCACTATTATTTTTTGGAACAATGTTTGTTAGGTAGTTTCTGTAAAACAAGTGCATTCACTGAAATCTTAACTTGTTTATTCTTTTCAGAAAAAATGGAAAGTTTCACTCGCGACTTTGCCACGCCATGTAAGACATCACCCATTCCACCTACTTTAATCGTAAGGGCTTGTCTTTTTGCACGTAACAATTGCGCTAGCCATTCACTTACAAGTGTTGTTTGCGAACAAGGATCAATCAAGGCACGTACATTAAATTCACGTCCATTTTCTGCGCGTACAGTTACGCGAGCAGTTGCCATAAAAACGCTTTGAATTTTTTCATCTTTAGAAATATTTGTTTGCAAAACTGTAGTATTACATTTTGTATCGCTCGTAGAAGTACTAGCTCTATTGTGATCGAATTGAGAATCGGCAGGCGTGATGAAATTAACCTGTTTATTATTAACTTGATTACTATCTTATTGATATTTCTTCTCAGAGGGAGAAGCTGCATCGGTATGCAAAAGCGTGTGATGACGTTTTCTGCATTGCAAGCAAACGCTCCTGCTTTTACAGGTTCGTGGATAATGACCGCGTTTGAAACAATTGAAGCAAATATGATTTTCGCGAGCAAACTCGTGTCTTTGAGAAACATTCATAGTTTTAAATTTCGAACAATGGTAAAGAGCATGATTCTCTGAGCATAAAATACACGTAACTGTTTGAGTTGTGGTTGCGTTTGATTGCACTGAGTTTGAACGAGATTTTCCATTTAAAAACCCTGATTGAGAACTGTTATTTGATTTTGAACTATTTTTTGAAAAATAATCTTTTGTCATTTGTATGGATTCTAACATTCGAATTCGCATTGCTAGATATTTTTCAAAATCACTATAGGTAGGATAATCGCTTTTATCACCTAAAAACCTCTCCCATTCGTTAACTGAAGCCTTATTCAATTTGTTTACTGCTCAATAAACAATAATGTCATCCCATTGATCTACAGGGAGATTCAGATTTTTTATTCCCTGATCAGTTTCATGCAAAGTGTCTCGTAATAATTTTAAATCTTTCGCAGTTTCATTTGTCATAAAAGGAAGCAACACAAAGGAATGCAAATGTGCTGAAATAATTGCACGCTTATTTTCAAAACGATTTTTAATTGTTTCCCAAGCCTCGTCATAATTTGCATCTGTAATTGCAGTATGTTTTAATAATTGGGAAGCGTCATCGATCAGACATGTTTTTAAATAAAACAGCTTTTGAGCTTTGGAAATATCTGCTCGATTATTCACAGCAGCAGTGTACAAATCTCGGAAACTTTCCCACTCTAAATAGTTTCCGGCAAATTTTGGTAATGTTACCTGAGGTAATTTAAGCGATTTATTCATTTCGAACGCACCCCCAATATAAGAATCGCGAGCTATAGTTGAGTCTAACGTTATAGTTGCTTTTAAGCGTGCAAGAATTTCATTAAAATAATCATAGGTCTCAAAAAATTGACTCTCGGCGCTTGCAAATGCATCATCTTTAAAATAAGGTATCGAAGACTTATCTTTTCCGGCGGCAGCTACTCCCAAATGAAGATCCTTATCTTTGATTAGTTTCCAGGTGTCCAGCAAAACTGAGTAACGCCCTTCCATAATTGGAAGTGTTACGTCCTCCCGAGATAAAGAGTCGAAATTGGCACGAATTCTTGTTAGCGTCTTAATTAGAGACGTTTGCTCAATCATAAGCTGATTGGTTTATTAAAATTACTTAAAGGAGTTCACACTGGCTGTAAAGCCTAAATTTGATAAAGTCAGCAGAGGCTGAATACTTAATATTATTCAGCATAAAGCTGGCGTTCGTTCGACGCGATATTATAAACTTTCCGCAAATTCGACACGATACGCGGGAAAACCGACGTGTCCGCACAAGGCTCGAAGGTAATCTGAGGAAAACGAAGCCGGAAGCAGCCAGTAATTACGTCACAATCATATGTGAATTTACACTAAATAAGTCAAAACAAGATTTAAATTTAAATTCAAGTAGTGTTCTACCCACACTGTATTCAAATCACTTAAATTTTTTAAAAGATACTGTTAGAAATTGAAACCTGTGAGCTAGCTTATTGAGTTTTCTATATTTTACGTATACCAGGAAAAAAATATAAATTTCAATTGGTCTGAAAATCCAATATACTTAAAATTTTTTTCACAACCATATGTTTGAAACTATTTTTCACAAAAGTTATCATACCGTCATCAAGGTTTCCATGATAAAGAGGTGCCAAAAGATTTAGTAAATCAGAGTGTGGTTTCCTGGGCCCCAATACTAGTTCTATCAAACGACGCTTAAGAGCTGGCCAATTTTCGATTAAGTAGTTTCCTTGATTGAAAAACGATTTTGCAAAGTCTGTTTCCAACTGAGAACAAATTATATAAATACTTTGCATTAACATAAAAATTTTTGTTCGAAATTCAAGTATTGAAGTTGAATACGATGATAGTAACAAATAGTTGTAACGAAGAATGCTTCAATGAACCTTTTAAAATTTATCCCACCTGTCGATCTCAATTAAATATACCCAAATCGATAGAAAGGTTCAACATTAAACACTTTTGTGTTAAAACTAGACCTCTATCTTTAATGGATAAGAATGAGGATTAGAATTGATTGGAACGCTGTTTTCAGGATATGGCGTCTCATGTTCACAGAGTTGTTTTAATAGGGGTTTTCATACTTTCATATAATTGCACCACATTTTTCATAATTTGATGAAGTGTTTAAAAAATATGTATTATCGAAAATGTATGCAACTACCCAATTTGCAAAAACAATAAACGTGCTCTTAGTTTGCGTATGTGCAGAGTACGTATGTAATTCGAGTCTATTGACTACTCTATTGAAGAAGATGGATTATTCCTTTACACTACAGAAAAAAAGTGCACAAAATAAAGTATCTGTATTAATTACCACATTGTAGCCCCTGGGATCCTTAAGACACGGAAATCGGTCGAAGTACTCAGAGATACTTATTAAAGGCATCTGGTTCAAAACTCCCTTTCGAGTAGATTCTGTAATCGTTTTTTCCCACAAATCTTTTACATCGGACCAGTATTCAATTCCGCCAGCAAGAGTATCCATATTATTATCATCGTTTACTGTCAGTACATTAAGAATACAGTATTGTTTTACAATTGTGTATTATATAAATATCAATAAGTTGGAAAAATCAATTGAAATATAGTTAAATTATTTACTGTGTCAATTGTCGAGTTTGAATAATTTTAATTCTGATAAAGCTTTAAAAGTGTAAAGTATTTCATACTCAGAAATTATAATTGGTAACGTTTGAAAACAAGAGCCTTTCTCCTGTTCAGTGTGATTTGGATTAGCATTCTTTTTCTCGAACAGACCACCAGCCTTTCGTTTGTCCGATTTTTTTCTGTTATGGAAACCAAAGAACAGCTTTCCTCCAGCAGGAACAGTTTTAGAAAAGGGTGTTTTTCGTATATGGGGCACATAATACGTGCCTGTTATTTCACTGTTAGGAAATAATTTTACTATCTCAGCTGCTAATTCCAGATATCTGTGTGGGAATGTAAATGCCAAGTTTCAATTTTCTAAATACTGCTCCAGTGGCATAACCTACGAGATGATTTCCACAATAAAGAATAATACAACATTTATCACACCAGATACTAACTTTAAGGTTTATTAATTTAAATTTCAGAGTGAAACTTACAGATGAAGGGACTAACAGCTGTGGTCTGTTTTCTTTCTGAATTTCAAACTCTTCCCTACTTGGGAATGCTCTCTCTTTCGCTGGAGTTATAATATTTTGTGCGTCATAATTCTGTTTATTCACTGGCTCTGGAAAAGTTCCGGTAACATTTCCTATACAGGGTGTCCCAGACTAAAGTGTCCGGACTTACATAGCTGTATAAAAATAAAAATAATCAATTGAAAATTCCTTTTCCAAAAATCTGTTGAAGTTTTAGTTTTTGTGTTATAAAATATTGAGGCCGGACCAATCAGGAGCGCGGTATAAACATACGTGCGTACGTAAGCCGGCGTCCGACGCAGATTGAAGAGAGCGCCGAGGTGGTGTAGCGACGGGAGAACAGCGGTCACTACACTACGTTGGACTCTCGCTCACGCACACACGACTGTTTATATACCGCGCTCCTGATTCGTCCAGCCTAAATATTTTTTAACACAAAAACTAAAACTTCAAATGAATTTTGGAAAAGGAATTTTTGATTTATTTTTTAAATTTGTATACAGCCATATAATTCCGTACACTTGAGTCTGGGACACCCTGTATATATAGCGTTTTCTGAGGGCTGTACATTCTGTTCATGAGCAGTATGTACGGAAAACGCAGAATAGAGTGAAAATTGACCATGAGAAGTACACTGTTCTGTATATTGTTGAGCAAAAGGCCTCTGAAGTTGAGATTCTTGAAAAGAAGCGAGTTGAACCTGAACTTGATGAGAAGAAGTGGGACCAAAAAATCGATTTATTTTTTATTTTTTGATAGTATATAGTATGTGGAAATGCAAATATATGCCAACGGCGATACCACTCTGGAAACACCAGTTCTCGTAAGATCACTGAAGTTAAGCATTGTTGGGCGCGGTTAGTACTTGGATGGGTGACCATCCAGGAATACTGCGTTGCTGTTGGCCCGTCGTGGGTGTGGTGGGCCCACATTGGTAGTAAATATCCACCTAGAAACACTACCCGAATCGGGTAGTGAGGCAATGAACTTTCGAATTCAAACTGCTAATCAATTTTTTTTTTATCGTATGTGGAATTTGTACGCAAAGGGATTTGTTTGGTTCGGACTTTTTAATGAAGCTGCAGCAGGGTCAACTGCGCAGAACGGAGAATACTCAGCCGCACGCTGTGGAGGGCCGTCCCGTCTATAGCCGTACTCGTATATTTTAAGAATCTCTTCGATTTTTTTGCTTTAGATGACCTGGAGCAGCTGAATCATGTCAGCCAAGTAAGGGTGTCGTTTCCGGGATACATTTTTTGAAATGCTAGAGCGCCCCCTATTATTTCTTTTTTAATTGGTAACCATGTATTTTTTTTAGTTTAAGATCTGCAAAAAAATATAAAAAACATCCATTCAAAAATATTAATAATTGTATTTTTTATGAATTTTTGAAGAACGCCTGAAACAAGCTCGGTCAAATAGAAATACCTCCTTAATGAAATTAGTTATGGATAATCAGGACGGCCGAAAAAACTACCTTTTAAAAATTCGCTAACTTTTCCCTGACCGATTTTTCATGTTCCCTAAATATTAGTATTCGAGGAACAGAATTTTAATCTTGTAACATTTTTTAACATAGAATCTGTTATAAACAACAGAAAAGAATTTTAGATTAAAATTTTCAAATTATTCATTTCAACCAAAAAACTTGACTTTTCTACTTAAAAAAATGAGTTTTGACACCAAAAGGACTAATTTTCAACAAAAAAGATGAATTTCCGACCAAAATTGTTGAATTTTCAATCAACTAGTTGAAATTTAATCGTACAAAAAAATTCGGAACAAAAAATTTGACACTTTATATTTGATCCAAAAAAGATTCAATTTCTAATCAAAAACATGAATTTTCAAACCAAAAAGTTTAAACTTCAACCAAAAATAGTTGCAATTTAAATGAAGTAGTTGAATTTTCAATCTAAAAAGTCTAATGTTTTAGAAAACAGTTGACTCTTTTATTTAACCATTAAACCCCCAAAATCGAAGTTTCAACAAAATAATTAAACTTTAAATAACTTGATTTGTGAATCCTAAGAATTGATGCCGATGGGCGGGAGGGGCCGAGAGGGGAGGATGTGTTCAGTTAAGCGTGACGAACAACAGGAGGGCCGCGCTCAGCGCGTTAATTGCATCTGGATACTTCATGCCTCGCATTCCAGGAGAAGTCTTTCACGCGGCTTTGTCTGTTTACGTTCAGAGCCCCCGATTTGCGTTGAAGGCCATAACTGAAACCGTGCACCAATTCAAGTTCCAGTGTACATCAATTTTCAAACAAACAAACATGGTTTTTTAACAAAGAAGTTCAACTTTCAACCTGGAAGTTGAATTTTCAACAAGAAAAAATAATCATAATTTTCAACTGTTGAGAAAAGGTGCTTATACACCGATCTGCGTTTGTGTGTGTACGTTGTGAGGGATCTCGCAAATTAAAGGAAGGGAGGGAATCCGAACGTCGAGAGAACGGGCGAAGTCAATTAAAATTAGACGATATAAAATGAATGGTGGTTTATTACTAAACTTACAGGAATTGACTCTCGTGAGTCTGGTCTTCGAAAGCCCGAACCGGGCGGCAAAGCCAAGAGCGGGCGAGCGATGTAGCGGGTACTCAGACGATGAAGCCAAGGTACTTGAGAGCAGCTATGGGTATTGCCTCGGAAGTGAAGTCGTTGAGGATGAGGTGGCGTCGTTGGGGATACACTCACGGGGTGCTAAACCTCAAGGATGTATTACCGGGTAACGGTGCAGGTAGCACAAGACTGACTCTTGAGAACGAGGATTTGGGTATTAGAACCAGGAAGTGGTATTGTCCCCACTCCTGGTTCTAAGCGTACAGGGTCATGCATTACCGGGGTGCTTTTAACTTCGTTACAACGTGTACGCCAGGGACGGCAACAGCGCCCCCGGCGCTGCTGCTGTATGTGAGCAAATGCCGAGCTGTGAACACGCGCTGTACGAGACTCTGCTTCTAGAGTTTAATTAAAATTAATTTTAGTGTAGCCAAGTATTTATTTTATATAAAAAACTTTCCCACAGGTTATGGGCTAACCGCCCCCTTAACACACGAGGTTCTCTGTCGCATTTGCGTTCTGCTTTTTCTGTGACTTGTACGAGGGTGGAGTTGTTTCGTCCCCAAAAACACACGCTTGCATCGACATCGTCTCTACATCTCTCGGCCTGAGTTACATCGAGGCAACTCGTTTTTTCTGTGCGAGAAAAATCAACAAAGAATGTCAGAACCGAAGGCTGAAGGAGATGTATGTAGAGTGAATAAAGGAATTAAGTATGCGTTTTTTCTTGTTTTTAATGCCCGAGAAGCGTACGCGGTGCATGCGAGACGAGAAAGAGAGAGAGAGAGGTAAAGAGGGGGAGGGCGGCCGGCGTACTGATATTTTTCGCGTTTTTAGATACACGAGTAGAATTAACCTTTTCTTCTATCTCTGTTTTTCGCTGCTCCTGCGGCTGTGCTGGATGCAGTGAGGATTTTCTTATCTCTCTCGCCGGGGTTTTTTTTCTCGAAACATCATGCACGCACGCCGGGAAGTATTTATCCTGCTGTAAGTGTTGTTCCTGAAATTTTTGTCGATATCAGATTGACAATAGGCGAGTACAATTTTTGTCTGAGACGAAATTTTTCGCATAACGAGAAAGTTTTTTTCAAAAAGCTACTTTTACAACTACGGCTGTGCTGAATGTAGGAGGGAGTTCTTTCTCGTGATTTTCGGACTGAACACCGATTTTCCAAAATATTTTTAGAGTTTTGAGACCATTTTTGAGTATCGAGGATATTTTTTTGAGTTTTATATTTGAATTATTTTGAGTGGAAAAAAGGTGTACATTTGCAATGTTACAGGGGTAAATTGATCGTGTTACGAGCGAGTGTTTTTTCTTTTGTTTAGAGTTTTTACGAGTAGGAGAATTTATTTGGAATATTCTTCAAATTTTCTCGAGTTGAAAAATATTTAGTAAACACGACTAATTTTCTTCCAACGCCGAATTAAAATTGTGCAGCTGTGCTAGCAATTTTGTTTTGGCGGGGCAGAATTGGAGGAAGTTGATGTGCAGTGCGAACGCACGATCGACTCCCCGTGCACTGTTGCTGCCTTGAAGTAGCATCTCCAACGGAGAGGGCATAAGCTGTGTGCACCGGATTCCAAAAAAATTCTTGTCAGTTAAATTGCGTTTGACTATAGGCTGTGCAGTCAGACAAAGTTTGACAAAGATTACACCCGATACTGAGCATGAATGCTTTGTTCTAGCGAGGTTTTACAACGACTGGAAAGAGAGGCTGAGAAGGCCAAACAGCGAGGTCAGGTCAACCCTTTGGACTCGAACCCGGACATTGAGATGGTGGAGGTGATTCAAACCACCTTCACACCAAACACCACATACCGATAATAAACACATCAGCAACAACAACACATACAAAAACAACAGCGGCATTACCGATTGTGTCGATCTTGTTGATTCCTGCTCCGTCAGGTGGGTTACCACACCCTGCTGTGACGGCCCCTGAAACGAAATATGTGTTCTCTCCTGCACAAGTACTGAGTATGTTGGGCAAAATGGAAAGCATGATGCAGGCCCAGCAGAGGACAGCCTAGGCAAACCTCGAGATTGCTCGAGTAAACGCTATTTGTGTGCACGAGAAAGCCAAAATGGTGAAAGATATGAGGATTGGCCTGGAGTACGCAAAGGAGGCAGCTAAGTACAACGCAAAGAGTGATGAGCTGCTTGACAAAGCTATGGAAATATCACCAACATACTGAGGTCCTGTGGCGAGCAGTCAAGGCAGGAAACCGAGGACCTTAGACAACTCAATACGAGTAATATTCCTTCGTCTACCCTTAACCCGAGTACACGACCCCTTGAATAACTCGACCGAATCCCGAGGGAGTGACCCAGATTATCCATATGATAATAGTAGTAAGAGTTCAGCCGCTGCTTACTCTCAGGATTTAGGATTTAGGTGGGAAATTAAACAGAAAAGAGAGGCGGTGGCTCGAGACATAATCATTAGCCACATTGAGGAGTCCTATCACAGAAGGGTGATTGATATTAGAGAGCCAAAAGATATTCTCGATAAGTTGACAGAAATCAAACAGACAGAATCTAATATCACTTACGCTTCAGCGAGACAAAAACTGTATAATTTAAGAATTAGACTTAAACAAACAGTTTTGGACTTCATTACAAAATTCGAAAATGTCATCATCGAGTACGAGAATTGCCAAGGAGCAATCAAATTAACCGAGGTTGAGAAAAGAAGTACAATCTTGCGAGTCCTTTCTGGAATTTATCCAGAAATTAGCCACGCGAATAACACTTTATCTATAAGTTCTCAAAAGGAACTCAGTTATGATGACATAAAAACCTTTCTGTTTAAGACCGAGGCGAGTAAAAACAAGGCAATGGGTCCTCAGGTAAGTCAGGCTAAAGCTTCGACTGGTGGGGAGCTGTGTTACAGATGCAATAAGCCTGGACACTGGAGAGACCAATGTCCACTAAAAGAGCGCAACTTGTGGAATTGTTTATACTGTAACGCGGATGTCAAACATCGCTCGAAGACATGTCCTAAAAACCCCGACAACCGAGGTAGGGATTTTAATTATGCATTTAACATAAGCGTATAACATAGCAGGCCTATAAACAAGAAGAACAAGACGGAAAGGCGAAGCGAAGGCCCACCGAATGCTCCGAAGGATAATACTGGATGTATGTTACAGACTATGTATTTTTCCCGTAATTATGACGATTCTGATGAGGTCGTTTTTGTTGCGGACTCTGGTGCTACGGAGCACATTGTTAACGAGGGTCTAATTTTGTGTAATTTCGAGCGGACAAATGGCGAGGTAATACGATGCGTGAATAAAGAAAAGTCTGCGAATATAGAAATAGATGGAAAGGGCGATTTATTTCTGACATCAAGTAACGGGAAGAATGTTCGTTTAACTAATGTTTTAGCAGCATCAGGGGTGGCAGATAATCTTATTTCACGAAGACGTTTCGCCGAGGCGGGATTAAGATGATAAAGAAACGGGCGAAAGTTATCTGACGGGTAATTACGAAGCAACGAACTGGCTAATCAAGATGACAGTCAAAAACAGACTGACTGGCAACTTTGATTACGACGAGTACTCGTGCGTAGCACGATTTGCTTCTCTTGAAGATTTTATGCAGCAGTCTCAGAGTGATGTAATAAACTTCGAGTCTACGAGGCCGGAGGAAGTTCCGGATTTTGAAAACGAGTCACATCACTCTGGGACTGGGAGGGAGAATGGAGAGAAGTCTCAATAAGAGGAAGCCAATTCTGACTGTTTGGATTGGGAGTTGGGTGATCGGTTCCTGGGAAACAGAATCTGAGATCAGAATTTACCTGACGATTTACATAAGCTTGAGGAGTTAGCAAATAGTAAAGTCGTATCACATAGTCCCAAAAGTTCCAAAAGGTTAGATTTAGGCATGCTATGGCACGTGCGTTTAGGCCATCCATCCCTGAAATATCTGAGATTTCTGAAAAGTATCGAGAGTAAGTTGCGAAACATTAAGTTTAACGACGAAGACATCAGTAACTGCGAGACATGTATTTTAGCGAAAATAAAGAGGTTACCGTTTAGTGAGGTAAGAACGAGAGCCGAGAGATCGCTATAATTAATTCATACTGACACGATGGGTCCAATCAAACCCCATTCGCACCCAGGTGGAAATCGGTTTATAACCACGTTTGTCGATGAACATTCGAGGTTCGCTAGAATATATTCGGTAAAAAATAAAAGTGACTCCGGTTTGGGCCTGGAAAGTCTATCAATTTCGAGTTGCCTATAAGAAAAATTGCCCCGTTAGAAAAGGGTCATTTCGGTAAGATTAGGAGATTTGGTTGCATTGCGTATGCACACATACCGTGCCCTGATGGCAATTTTTCGCCCCGAGCAATTAAAGCTGTTTTATTTGGCTACTCAACCAACAACTACGTACTGTGGCACCCCACATCGAGGAAATTCATAATTTCCAGAAACTTGAGGTTCAAGGAGAAACTCATTTATAAAGATGTGTACGGAGGTAAAAGTTTAGAGGAAATTGAGCACACCGAGTTAGACTTTGGCGACGACTTGGCAAGTGTTGAGCGAGAGATACAAATAAACTCCAATGAGCAGCCAGAGGAAGTACAGGGGGAGATACCTCCTCCTGAAAGCCGAAAACGAGGACGACCGAGAAAAAATCCCCAGGAAAACCAAGTGAGCGAGGAGCCTCCTGCTAGGAAGAGAAATCAACCTGCCAGGAAAGCTAAAGAAGGTCGTGACTTCACTATCTATTCTCGAGCAGCTCAAGATACAAGCTTTGCGTTTTTCGCAGCTCGAGAATTAAAGCTGGACCGAGTTCAGTTTTTAGATTGTAACGAAGAGGGTCAAATAGACAACAATCTCGAGGAGGACAAGCTGAAATTCGCATTGATAGCCAGCAACAACAAAGACCCTACATGGTACAAGGAAGCCATGAATTCATCTCATAGACATGTATGGATTCAGGCAGTTTCTGAGGAACTGAATTCCATGTACGTTAATGACGTTTGGGACGTAATTAAGAGATCCACGGTCGAGGACGAAGGCCGAAAGTTAAATGTAATAGACTCCAAATGGGTCTTTAAGAGGAAAAATGACGGTAATGGCCAACCTACCTTTAAGGCCCGGCTAGTAATCCGAGGCTTTAAAGATAAAAAGGAGTATGAGTTGAAAGAAACTTATGCCCCTGTCTCGAGGTTGGCTGTGGTCACGGCCGCCCTTGCAGTGATCAACAAATTGGACTTAGAAGTTTGTCAAATGGATGTCAAAACGGCATTCCTGAATTGCATTCTTGAGGACGATATCTACATGAAGATTCCAGAAGGAATTAATTGTGATGAAGTCACCCGAGAGACACATATTTGTAAACTCAAGAAATCTCTATACGGATTTAAAATCAGTCGTAAGAGATGGAACGAAAGATTTACAAAAGAAGTGAAAACCCTTGGCTTAGAGCACGACATAAATGAGCCCTGCCTGTTTACTTGGAGGAAACAAGGCAACATGGCCCTAATTGTCCTGTATGTGGATGATTTGCTTGTCGGGAGTAATGACATAGCAAAACTGAATGAGATTAAACGTGAGTTGAGTAAAGCATTTCAAATGAAGGATTTGGGTGAACCAGAAGTCTTTCTTGGAATAAAAATTACGAGAGACAGGAGAAATAAAGTAATGACTTTGTCTCAGACCAAGTACACTGAGAAAATCCTTGAGAGGTTTAATCTCAAAAATTCAGCTCCACATGATAGTCCTATGGTCACGAGGAAGGTTAAAAACCAAGAGCTGAGGAAATTGGATAGTTTGGAGAAATCTGAACGCTTCAAAGCTTCGGGGGTGCCATTCAGGGAGGCTATTGGAAGCTTGTTGTACTTCGCCAGTGCAACAAGACCTGATGTCGCCTATGCAGTCTGTACTCTAGCGAGGAGACAGCTAAACCCAACCGAGCGAGACTGGGAGGAGGTCACGAGAATTTTTAAGTACCTGAGAGGCACAACGACTTTGGGACTCAGATATCGAGGTGAGTCTGAAGTCATGAGTGCACTGACTGTGAGGGTTCGAGGTCCACGTCTGGCTATGTAATCAAGGTTTATGGCGACACAATATCCTGGAGGAGCCACAAACAACGATTGATTACACAATCGTGCTGCGATGCTGAGTACCTGGCACTTAGCGAAGTCTGCAGTGAAATAATATCTCTGGACAAGGCCCTAAGGGACATGGTTGGCAAGTCTTTTTACACAGTGACCATTCATTGTGACAATCAAGCGGCGCTAGACAACAGTCAAAAGGAAGGCTGACACAAATTGAAACACCGTGACGAGAATATTGAGACTATCCAAAAGAATTTAGCTCACAGGGAACAGACTGGAAATCGAAAATTACTTTCCGAGGCGCACGGTGACTTCGTGAAGCAGTGCATCAAAGAGAAAAGTGTGACACTTCGTAAGATAAACACTAAAGATAACACTGCTGACATATTCACGAAGCCACTGGAAAGGGGCGATTTCAGAAAACATAGAGCGAGCTTATTAAACTGAGGGGAACTTATAATTTAAATGATAACGAGTTTGCGAGTTTGATATTTGTCTAATTATTATTTGTTTTTATTCATTTTTATAGGTGGCAAATCATAACAAGAAACGTAGTATTACAGTTAAACACATTGTAACGAGTTCGAGTTTCGAGCATTCACGAGGTCAAGTTTAACTCAGAATCCTTCTGCACTTATAAACATTGGAAGTTCAATACAATCACACTTCAATTGATGGATCAGAAAGAACGAGTGTTATTTATATTTTCTTCCATTATTAAAGAGAAAGAACCTTGATTAGTGTGTAACTATTTAATGTAATATTTATACTTATTTTCTATGTTTACTTCCAGCGAATTTTGATGTCATGTAAGATAGAAATCAAATCGTCTATTTGTACCGTAGAGGGAAGATAGGTATAGAGGCGCCAATGCCCACCAAGCTTAGAAGAAGGGCGCCGGGAATGAGACGTCAGGAGTAGGCTTAGTTCGGGAACCAGCGATGCGAGGCGCTAGTATCCCGAACCAGTAAACGGATAGGAGGGAAGGAGGGACTGAACCAGTGCTTCACCGATAGAAACTATGCTTAATGTGTGTGAGTGGCATAAGCCAAGAATGTGTGTGGTGTATGTGAGTCAGAAGACAGGATAAGCGTGAGAAGTGAAAGAAATTATTACTTGCCAGGTTTTCACCGTAACCAAGAACTGCTGCTATATCTCGTCGATTTTGAATATTTGCCAAATATGCATTTCATTAAAAATGAATTTTCAAATGTATAGAATAGTGTATTAATTATCTCAGCTAGAAGAAATAAATGAAAATAATCATTCAGAATTTCCCTATGGTAGCATTTTATACTTATTTAATTCTGAGTCAGTATAGTAATCCGCCTCTTTTCTAGATCATTTGATTTTTTAGATTGGAAAAATAGACGATTGAAAAATGTAGATATACAATTTAGAAAGCAGGACGTATATTAATTAAAAGAAGCAAACTAAAACTTCTTGGTTCTAAAAAATTATCGGAATTGCAAGTCTTTCTCCATTACAGAAACATAGATCAAGTTTCTTGGTGACTATGAGCTGTCAAATTGTAATTTGTTAAATATACTTTCACAAAAATAAGTTTCTTATACTTTTACAGTGCTATTTTTTCAATCCAATTTTACTTTGGAATTACTTCACCATCTTCCATTTCGCAAATTCACTGAATTGTGCAAATTAAATTGTACTCTGCCAAGTTTTTGAATTTTTCACATAAAAATTTAGTCAGTTACAAGATTTTTTTAGTAGGTCTGAAATTCACTAAAAATGAACATTCTTGTTAACACTGTAAAAATACTATTATTTCAGAGCTATTTACAGGCATTGAAATACGACTAAAAACCCTGTCTCGAGTCATACTAAAATGAAACCGCTTGTGGGATTCCAGAGTCGTTTTTCTACATTGAAAATAATAACAGCATGAAGTTATCATATTTGAAAAAGGGCATGAAAAATGTGATACGGAAAAAAAAGATCTCTGGTTTTTACAGAGAATGTTTGATAATATTTTGAACAGTTTCTAATAATAACTATGAGTATTCATTCTGAAGATTTTGTGAGAATATATCACTAATAACCCAGAGGGCACAAAACCATGATCATCCCTAGAACGTCCTTGGGACATCCCTAGGACGTCCAATGCCAGTCCAATCAAAGTCTCTAATACGTCCAATGTCGTAAAGATGTCCTAAACACGTCTTAAAGACATAGTACGTTCTCGGGACACCTTTTGTACTGACATTAGACGTCTTAAGAGCATCCCCAGGATGTCCAAAAGACATATTCCAAAAGACGTCTTAAGGATGTCCCGAAGACTTCTCTAGGACATCCTTAATTTTTTTGTCCACTGGGAACTAAACACGAGTAATTTGCTCTGAAGAATACGTCAAAAGTGGTCAAGTTTGGGAGGCCATAACTTATGACACATTGAGGTTCGGTCATTGTTCTTTTTAGAATTACTCGAAATTGCGTACACTTTAATTAAAATGGAGAATATTTTTTCGTAAAATTGACAGGTTCTAAAGTACAAATATTAACTTCAGAATTGGGTTTTTTAGCCTCCTTTTTGAAAAAAATCGGGGTTCTTTGGAGACATACAACTCTGCGCCTATTATTGAAAGAAGTTTCTTCTTTTTTTTTAACTTTTTCAGAATTTTCTAAAGTTTACGAAAGCAGTCTACGAAAACACTGTTTTTGGAAAATTGTTTAAAAATATTTTCGGGAAGCGTCGTAGTCATGTTTGGAAAAGTTGAAATTCCCATCCCATTGAAATTCTCAGTAAAACGCTATAGAAAACGAACGCGGTGAAAAATTACAAGATGCCTGGACTAATATGACGAGAGTTTTTTAGACAGAAAGTTATTGTTTTTAGAGGTAATGTTGATCCACTGCAATTTGCCTTTCTATATGTAGGGTGCTTCAAACCTTCCTTGCCACTCTGCAATAGTAAATTTTGGATTACAAAATAAACGGTAGGGTTGTTACAATGAATTTTCCTTACATATAAATCTCTGTAACAATTTGAAAACAATGAAACAATCAAATATTTATAGAGCAGATCGTTATGTCTTGTAGTCTTAAGAAATAAGAATATTCTCTCCATTTACAGTACTGAACTTTTTTTAAATGAAAAATTTGGACAAAGCAACCATTTTTACATAACAATTGAAACATTTGTTACCGTATTGGTAAAAGTATAGGAAATATGATTGTTTGTTGTTTTGGTAAAAATATCTATTTTTGTACTCAGGAGCCGTATATAAATTACGTGAAGAAATTAATTACGTCAAAAAAATTATTTATCGGAAAATTCCCGTAATGGGGCATAATACTCTGTCTGATTTTTCCCCTTACATTAACAATGTTAGAATTGCAAGAGCCCATACTGCTGGAGAATATTCTTCTTTCTACGTGTAGATTAATAAATATCAATTTTGACGAATAAATACGTCCAAATTATACAAATAATATTAAAAGTTGAAACCCTCAAGTATATTGTATATCATATTTTACTGGAGAAGTAAGAGAAGAAATATATTTCTTGTTTATTAGTTCGTTATTTAATATTATAGGATTTTGTTATTATTATACTTTTAATATTTTTAAATGTTGAGTTAGAATCGCAATTTTTATTTTCTTAAAGTGTTTCAATGAAACAATTTCTGCACTTGAGCTCTCGAATTTAAACTCGCCGGACGCTCGAAAACGCTAAAAGCGTTGCCCCGGATCTTAAGGAATGGGAATTTTCAAATTCACAAAATTAATTTTCTAGATGTAGGCTTCTATATTTTAACAAGGCATATTTAGAATTCTTATGTCTTAAAATTAGTTTTAAGAATAAAAATTAAAAACTGAAAAGAAATTTTTTTTCGTAATATTCAATAAGTAATTAAAACATAAATCATCACAACTCGTACAAATTTTATTGAAACTGTTTGAAAGTAAGTACACTTACAAAGTATACTCAGCGAATGCCTACAAAATAATAAAAAGTTGAAAATGACCTTTTGTTTAATAATATCCAATTGAAATTAAGGCCGATCTGTAGCCACATTTTTCAACTTTCGGAGACAAAAAGTATCGAGGCCACTTCAGATTTAAAACAACTTCCAGCGAGAAAGTTGTTCTATATAGTTCAAAGAAAATGTATGGAATATTTTAGATAAATTCATTCAAAATTGACTAAAATATGTACTTTGTAAAATAGTACAAGAGTCGGGTGAGTTATTGGATCCGAGAACTCAACTGTACCTACACTAACGATAAAATGTTTTCTTATTTATAAGTTTCTTTTTGAAGTTGTACCAACATTATTCAGATTGTTTTTCACGAGTGCAGAAAGATAAGTATGAGAGTAGAGAATGTGTAAGTACAAAATCAAATAATGTAAAAAATGCCCATAAATTTTATTATAATTCTAAGAAAATAATTATTACTCAAAGTGCGAATTCTACGAACATAGGTATTGTATGCGGAGGACATGATTTGTACATTTTTATTTGTGTATTTCTTAATCAGTTCACGTGTTTGTCATGGTTACAATTTAAAGGCAAATAATATTCAATAAATGGTGACATATTGTAATAATAATGACTATTGTAATTAATCATTCTAAGAAAAGAATTATTCGTCTAAGCGAATCAAAAAATTTCTAATGGGGTCATTAAAAAAAACTCTTTTGTTTTTCAATTTTAACTTAAAATATTAAAATACAAAGTTTCAAAAGAAAAACGCATCGGTGGATATTTCCATTCACGAAAATATTGGAAGAAAGTGAATAGCCAGAATATAGTTCGGAAAGACCAGTCCAGGTATAAGGGTTCTAAATTTTTGGCAGTTCGACTCATGTACACGGCACACTCTCTTCACCTACCCCACTCACACACGTTAAGCATAAAGCACTGGTTCGTGGCACTAGCGCCACGCGTTGCTGGTTCCCAAACTAAACCTAACTGAGCCTTCCCCTGCCGTCTCGCTCCCCTTAGCGTGCTTCAAGCTGCCCGCTGCATTGTCGCCTCTATACCTATCTTCCTTCTACGTTTTGTACACACGCGGTCCATTGAGTAAGCGGAGGGAGTGTTGAGAAAAGGTGCTTATATACCGATCTGCGTTTGTGTGTGTACGTATGCGTGAGGGACGGCAACAGCGCCCCCGGCGCTGCTACTGTATGCGAGCAAAAGCCGAGCTGTGAGCACGCGCTGTACGAGACTCTGCGTCTAGAGTTTAATTAAAAGTAATTTGAGTGTAACAAAGTATTTATTTTATATACAAACCTTTCCCACATCAACAAATAAAGATTTTTCAGTCAAGAAAGAAAAAAAATTCATCCAAATTATTAAACTTTGAAGACAAGAGACGAATTTTCTGTAAAACAGTTTAATTTTTGAACCGAAGAAAAGAACTTCCAACAAACCAGGTGATTTTCAACCAGTTTCATTTTTAACCATAACAGAACAAATTTAAAACCAAGAAGATTTTTTAGCTACCGAAGAAAGATGAATGTGTAACTAAAAAAGATAAATTCTTAATTAAAATGGAAGTTACGGTTTCAGTTAACAAAATAATTTTCAACCCGAAAAATACAAATTTTTAACAAAATAAGCAAATTTCCAACGAACGAAAGGAACCTTAAACCAAAAAAAATTAAACAAGTAGTTTAACTTAAACCCAAATAGTTGAATTTTTAATTAAAAAGAATAAATTTTCAACATAATAGTTCAAATTTCAAGGAGAGAGATGAATTTTTAACTAAAGTGATCAACCTTCAGCTGAAATAGTGAAATTTTTAGTTAAAAAAATTAATTATCCACCAAAACAAAAATGACCTTTCAACCAAATAGATTAATTTTTAAGGGGTCATTCTACTCTCTCGGCAAAAAAAGATGATTTTCCAGAATTTTTTTCTCAACAACTACTGTATATAATTGAATAAAATTTTCGGCGTTTATTTATGCTATCTCAATGTTTACAAAAACAACCTTTTCACATAGAATTACTATTTAGTTTAGGTATTATTTAACAATAAACAAAGTGTCTCAAAAAGTCATGTCCACTGCGCGCACGATATCTCCAGTCAGCATTATCTGAAACAAATAAATCAGAAATTTTCTTTATGAGTATGGCCATAGCTCTGCAGTGACGAAGGGGATTTTTTTTATTTTGCAAAATAACAAAATGGCGGCAGTTTAAACAAAAAATTTCCAAAAATCGTGTTTTTTTGCTCTTTTTTTTGTTAATTTAACTATGATAAAATTAAAAATTTTGAAAACCGCTTCGTCATTCTGTAGATATTTATATTTAGAATAAACGTAGAAAATTTAAAAGTAATAGTTTGAAAACTTTTTGAGAAATCGTGCGCGCAGAGCGCAAAAACGTTGTTTCGAGAAAAACGCGTTTAAAGTTTTCGGAATATAAAAATTGTAAGAAAAATTGACTTACACTTGATCAGCGATCCCTGCTCCATATAATATTCCTTCTGCTTGTTTGAATGAATCCTCCTGATTTGATAATCTATTTCACTTCATATCTAACATTTTCACTAAACGAAACTGCACAAAATGAAACAACGCTACGATGTTTACAAGCACTCAGCTTTCTACGCACTTTACTCCAAGCTCTCAAAAGTATAGAAAAACTCCCAATTTCTGTGTGAAATTTTGATCAGATATTTCTGAATATATAACCTATCGAATAATGTGAAGAAAAAAAATCGATTTTTCAAAAGTGAAATAGTAGAATGACCCCTTCAACAAAATGATAAATCTGCAACAACAGTAAGTAAGTTTTACCTGTAAATTATTAAAGAAACTAGGATTCATTATCAATTGAAAAAAGAGTAATGTAATACCGTCCACTAGACAAAGATCTCTGGGTTTAATTTACGATTCGCAAAAGATGTCAGTAGAACTGCCAGAAGAAAAACGAGAAAAGGTATTAGGACAAATTAAGAACATAGAAAGTATAAAACAGTGTAAAATTAGAGAATTTGCTTCGTTCATTGGATCCTTGGAATCATGTTGCTCGACGCTAAAGTATGGTAGAGTTCATATTAAAGCTTTTGAAAGAGAGACATTTCTAGCTCTTGAGGGTAACAACAACTATGAGGCATATATGCCTGTTTCGGTTGCTTCAAGAGACGATATAAGTTGGTGGAAGCAAAACATTAATTCTGCCGTTAATTACTTAAAAAATTTCGATCCTAGCATAGAAATATTCTCGGATGCATCGCTTTCAGGTTGGGGAGCATGTTGTAGAAATCAGCGTGTGCATGGCCTTTGGACTAATCAAGAAAAAAGATATCACATTAATATTCTGGAGTTAATGGCAGTTTTCTTTGCTCTTAAATGCTTTGCGAAAGATTTGAAAAAATGCTGATATTTTAATAAGGGTTGATAATACCACTGCATTGGCATATATCAATAAAAAGGGTGGAGTGCGCTTTCCTAAACTAAGCAAATTAGCAAAAGAAATTTGGGTATGGTGCGAAGAAAGAAATCTTTGGATTTTTGCATCGTACATAAGTTGGAATGAAAATGTGATAGCAGATTTCGAATCCCGTAGACTGGAACCTGAAACAGAATTTAGCCTATACAACGAAGCCTTTGCTTATATTATAAGTAATTATGGAGAACCAGATATAGATCTTTTTGCTACTAGAACCAATACGAAGTGTAAGAACTATGTATCGTGGCAAAAGGATCCAGGAGCGATGGCAGTGAATGCCTTTACGATTAAATGGAAACGATTTTTCTTCTATGCGTTCCCCCCCTTTTTTCATTATTCTTCGCGTACTAGAGAAAATAAGGTTTGAAAAATTTAGAGGAATTTTGTTTATTCCACACTGGCCAGCTCAGCCAAGGTTCCCTTTATATTTTTCGATGCTTGAATCTAAACCAGTTTATTTAAAACCGAATAGTAATCTTCTATTATCATTAAATAGACAACCGTATCCACTGTGGGAAAGGATTACCCTGGTTGCAGGAATTTTGTCCGGGACGCTTTCAAGATAAAACTGGTTCCAAAAGAGACGGTAGACATCATGATTTCCTCACTAACTAATTCTTCGCTAAAACAATACGACTCTGGATTGAAAAAATGGTGGGATTTCTGCAAGCTTAAAGATATAGATCCGTTTATCTATTCCATACAAAATGTTCTAAGGTTTCTAACGTCAGAATACGAGAAGAGTGCTTCTTACGGAACCTTAAATAGTTATCGTTCCGCGATCGGATTAGTCCATGATCCTGAAGTAGGAGAAAATCCGCATATTAAACGTTTCTTTAAAGGAATTGTAAAACTTAGGCCACCTGGTGCAAAATATGATTCTACATGGGATCCGGCAATTGTTTTAAATGCATTGGTTAATTGGGGTGCAAATAATTTACTTTCCTTAGAGAAGTTGACATTAAAATTAGTGACCTTGATAGCACTTATAACGGGTCATAGAATACAAACTTTGTCTTTAATTGATACCAGAAACATCCGCAAAGTGAACGACAGTATGGAGATTAAAATTCCGGATAGAATCAAAACTTCTGCTGTGAATAGAGTGCAGCCTACGCTTATGATTCCGTTATATAAAAAAGATATAATTGTATGTCCAGCTACTGCATTGAATGATTATTTAGATAGAACAAAACAGTCAAGAAATTCGGAAAATAAGTTATTTATATCGTTTAAAAAACCACATAAAGCTATAACAACACAGTCGTTAAGTAGATGGATTAAGAGTGTATTACTTATGAGTTGAATTGATTGATACCTTTCGAATAGATCAGTTCTCTCCCAAATAATTATATTCCCTATTCCTAACCCTTATAGTTAGGAGCCCAAAAATTTTATTTTTTTGTTACGGTATGACTTTAAAAAAACTGATGTAATCAAGTAAGAGAGTATGCTTAAACAGTTAGGTGGCGCTCATAGGAGCGCGAGTTTCAAATTTTTAACTTTGAAGTTGTCGTAATTCGGCAGAGAATAGAGGGTACTACATTCTGATCTATTCGGAAGCTTTAAAAGGATTCTACCGAGATAATTTCGAAAATTGTTAAAGAAATCTCTGAAATACTGTGACGTCCTTGATTTATTGTGAGTAAAATTTTTTGAAAAAAAGGATTAAAATATTATTATGAAAATCAGTCAAAAAAACCATTAAATTAATCCCTAGAATCTGTCAAATTTCTTTCAGACCTTTAAAATAAATTGAAAATTTCTTCGAATACCTCAATTGACAGAGGGGAAAAACCTTGCAATATTTGAGAATTTTTTAGATTTCATGAAGCAACTCTAAATTCTCGAATGAATCCTGTAAAATTCGATAAAGCGTTGTATATAAATAGATATATATATTAAATTTTCTCCTGCTTGAAATATTAAAATAGTTTTAATAATTGAGCTGCAATATTAGAAGTTTGAGGGAGAATTTAAAAAGAATTTATGAGTCTTTGTACTTAACGCGTGAAGGGAAATGTCATCAGTTTAATTTTCGAGTTTTCAACCACTTTAGTATCTTTAAAGATTACCCCTCCCCCCTTATCATAACATGATTCTAAATTTTTATCAAGAAATTTCAGCATTATTTAAAGTTTTTTTAGCTTTAAAAATTTTAATTCGGCAATATTATTATAAATTGGTATGAAAGAAAAACTCATCTTTTAAAATAGGCTGCAGACAGGCTCTTCTATTCTATGTCCAATTTCCAAGGTTATACTTTAGTTAAAGAGAAAAAATAATCAAACTGTAAAAATTTTATATTTTGTTTCCTTTCTATCCTCGGAAAGACGACTGACTTTTTGAGACCCTCGCGAGGGACTGATTTTTTTTAGGACAATGGATGACCCCATATGTTTCGAGTTACTTTACAATAACGTCGTATCCGAAGTTAAACGTTCGGAATATTGAGTGCTTTAAAAGGATTTATCCGTGATAATATCGAAAATTGTTAAAGAAATCTCTGAAATACTGTGACGTCCTTGATTTATTGTGAGTAAAATTTTTTAAAAAAAAAAGGATTAAAATATAATTAGGAAAATCAGTCAAAAAAACCATTAAATTAATCCCTAGAATCTGCCAAAAAAGCGCTAACAAGTCAGCATTTTTTTATAAAAAAAGAGAAAGATTTGAAATTTCTTTCAGACCTTTAAAATCAATTGAAAATTTCTTCGAATACCTAAATAGAGAGAGGGGAAAAACCTTGCAATATTTGAGAATTTTTTAGATTTCATGAAGCAACTCTAAATTCTCGAATAAATTCTTTGAAATTCGATAAAGAGTTATATATAAATAGATATATATTAAATTTTCTCCTGCTTGAAATATTAAAATAGTTTTAATAATTGAGCTGCAATATTAGAAGTTTGCGGGAGAATTTAAAAAGAATTTAGTATTCTTCGTACTTAACGCGTGAAGGGAAACGTCATCAGTTTAATTTTCGAGTTTTCAACCACTTTAGTATCTTTAAAGATTACCCCCCCCCCTTATCATAACATTAATCTAAATTTTCATCAAGAAATTTCAGCATTATTTGAATTTTTTTTAGCTTTAAATATTTTATTTTATTCCATAATAATGATCTAATTAGATCCTAGATGTTGTTTATTTCTCAAAATGGGAATATTACAAGTTGTATCATATGAAGAAAATAATAAAAATTATTAGTCCGCCTTTTCATGGAACAAAATTTGAAAAATTTCCAAATAATTTTTCTTACATTTTCTAATATATATATATGTTGTAACCCGCGAGTTACAGCTAAGAGCCTTCCAATAGGCAAAACTTCTCGCGTTAACGAAAAGAACTCAGAGAAGTTGCATCATAAGGGAGCAACTGAAGGGCGCTAACTCCGAAGCCTCCCACTAAAAACGCTCGCGCGAATAGTGGGAGTAAGAACTAGAGCACGGCCCATAAAAAGGGCCGCACGAGCCGAAAACGGCAGTTGGGGTGTTGCGTGGGTTACGCAAGAAGGCTCAGGGTGTACCTTGAGAGAAGCTAGAGAATTATATTCTCTATCCTTGTCTCATACATCCCCCTGAGTGAACCGGGAAGTTTTGGGTCCTTAGAAATTTTCTAAGTCCTCAAACATTCTCTTAAAAGGAAAGAACCTCTAAGAGCGGACAGAAATTCATTTCTTTCTCCGGTCTATAAGAGGCCACTCTTTCTGAGCTTTTCTTGTACGTGCCACTCAAGGCCAGAGCTATCTTCCTTCGGGAATTTTTCAAAGTCGAAAGCGATCCTTTTTAAAGGCAAAATTTTCAAATTTAAATTTTAATACAGAGTCGGACACTGAAAAATTTACTGACTTAAATAGTCCATCTTAAAATTTTAAAGTCGAATATTTTCCGACAGAGATCGGACTTAGGAGAAATATAATCAAGTGACTTTACACTAGACTAACAGAAGAGCAGAGCACTGTCAACCGTGTCCCCTGGTCGACGAAGTTAGATTTTGTCAATCTTTACTTGTGCAGGAATTTATTCCTTTACCTGGCCAAGAAAGCAGCTAAGCCTAAAGACAAGTTTGAGAATATTTCTCGATTTTAAAAGGATAATTTGAAGCCTTCAATAAAAGTTGAGTGAGAGCAAGCCTCTCTAAAACTGGATATATCCAGATTGCACTCTCTGAGTAATATTCCACTTTTCCTACCCCAGGTAGAAGCGCACCTGCAGTTCGAGAGCGACTCGACTCAGACAAAATCGTAGCGAGCGAACGCAAGGACCGTGTCCAAAGTGACCCCCTCTTTACCTGATTTCTGGTCTTTTATTATGCTCATTAGTAGCCTGCTTTGTATATCCGACCTATGTTTATAGTCTAAGGATAATTAATATTGGACGTTACGTCAAAACAAACAAATTTAAAGGTCCTTTGGTCTGCAGACCTCTGTGTATCAATCCATAGTGATTTAAAGGCGATAGCCCAATTTTAATATAAAAGAAATCTTATGATTCTAAGTCTGCATAGGAAAGTGTCCTCAGACAATTCTTATTTTAAAAGGTATCCTTAATCTAATACGAGAATATAAAGAGAAAAGATAGAGAGACAAAGTTAAAAAGAGAATTCGTTTTGAATAAAGATTTAAGATTGAAAGATAGATTTAAGCGTCCCAAAAGAGCAAATTATATTTTGAGATTAGTTCAGCTACGGCTTGATAGAATTTAAGTATACAGATTTGAGAGATAGATTTTAAGCGTGCCAAAGAGCAAATTATATTTTGAAATTAGTTCAGCTACGGCTTGATAGACTTTAAGTATACAGATTTGAAAGATAGATTTTGAGCGTGCCAAAGAGCAAATTATATTTTGAGATTAGATCAGCTACGGCTTGATAGAATTTAAGTGTATAAAATTGAAAAGTAGAATTTAAGTGTGCCTAGAGCAAATTATATCTTGAATTAGTGAAAGCTGCTTCTTAGTAAAAATACGTGTGTGGCCAATAAAGGCATTTCTTTTTAATTTTAATCAAAATTTAGATATTAATTTTAGCTTAGATAACAGGGATCATCTGTACAATTAGCTCGGTTTAGGGTTTTATGAATAAACGCCTGTATCTAGAAACGAAACCTTATTTCTTCTCCATGCGCAACCCTTTTATAAATTAAAATTGTTGTAACAATATTAGAATTGTTACTAAAGTTAACTTTGCCATATTCCGGCGGTTACAATTGGCGCCCAACGTGCGGGGCATGCGAGTGTAAAAAGAAATAAGGTTTTTACGTCTCTCTCTTCCATTCAAATGGATAAAAATAAGTTAATTGAAGCTTTTTTAAAAGGTAAGGCTAAAAAAGTTTACTTACCCCCTCCGACGAATCAGAAAAATCTTCCGAAAGGTATGACTGATTTCGATGAATGGTTAGATAAGCGTGAGAAAAAGAAAAACGGTTAAAGCAATAATTAGCAAAACTCATCGAACATGAGAAATGACTATGTTGTAGATGAAACAAATACGGTCGAATACGAACAATCTACAACTATTCGAAAGTGTAATCAAGAAATAACGTTGATCAATGAAATAAACATTACGATTTACAAACATTAAACTGTAAATACGTGTAAAACGCGAGTGTCTCTAAATAGTGTCGTGACAATAAAATTCTCGAAAGAATACACGAGTAATCGTGAAAATATAGTAGTCCGCGAAACACAAAATCTCTCAGTGCATGAAAATTACACTGGTAACATTTCGTGGCACCTATGAGAAAAAAAACCGGGAATTGTTTTTGTTATCGTCGCAAAAATGGTCAAAACAAATCCACGTGCATCCAAAATGGGCAGAAGAGTCGCCATGGATGAAGATAGTAACCAAGATGATTTGGATTCAGCAGTCAGAAACATTTCTCTCGAACATCTAGAGGATGCACTACTCATTCCACAGACGTTACCAGAAAATGATTCCACACAGATCTGGATCTCCATCAATAAACGTCTCGAGGAGCTAGAGCAACGAACACAGCGAATCCTAGAAGAGGACCGACGAAGTTACGATCAGCAAATGGCCGAGAGAAAGCAAGCGATGCAAGCCAGAATATCGGCTTTAGAAAATAGCATTAGCCGCTCATTAGAAGCGACGGCAAATGTCACGCAGAGCCTCGAAGAGAGGGAGGACCGCATGCAGGCCCAGCTGAATCGGTTGGAAACAGCCCAGGCTCGAGTAGCCGATCGCATAACGGAGGACTTTGACAGGAGGGCAAATGATCTACCACCTGTCAATCCACCCAATATAAAATACGTACTGCCAGAGTACAACGGAGAGGGCAGTCCCATGAAATATGTCAGGCAACTGAAACAATATTGGGATGTCGTACGTCCACGTGTCTGCGATGCGGAATACCTGATTGAAAAATCACTTTCTGTACCACCTAGCGATTGGTGGCTAGTAATAAAAAACGAAGTTACTAGTCTCGAATCCTACATAAAAAAAATTCCAGCAACGGTATTGGGGGGAGCAAACGCAACATGAGGTGAGAAAAAAATAGAATTTGGATTTTACCAATCAAACAAGGATAGATCGAGAGCGGAATATGCCACCAAAATGTTCGCGGACATCAGCAAACTAGTCCCCACTCCCGACCAAGGAGAAGTATTCCGGAAACTGGCAAGACATTATAGCGAGGAAATTAAATACGCTATAATTGGTCGAGGCATGATCAAAAGCGAGGAATTAATCGAATTGCTCGAAGAATTTGACAAGATAGGAAGTACAAACACCGGAGTCCAAGAGCCTCGAGAATGGAGGAATAAAAATTCTAATAATAACTAAAATCCATGGAGAGCGCCGAACGTCGGAAATAACTACACGAGAACAGGTGCCGGTAGCCCGGGAAACCATGGCAACTGGACGCCGCAACCGAGAACGGGAGGTACACAGCGTCCGAACGTAACGCCAGGACCGAGGCAAGGCACGAGTGCAGGGGGGCACCGTGCCCCGCTGGAAAATAATTCCTGGCGTCAGCAACAACAATCAGGTGCACCTCAATACCGAGTGCAGAATATTGAAGTGGAACAGACACAAGAACCCTATGACGTCACCTACCCGGCTGAAGAAACAATGCATGAGGCGGGAAACGAGCAGGGGCCACGTTAATAAATGAAAATGAAAATATTGACGTGGCAACTACTACAATCTACACGGCTCATATGTTGACCAACACCCAAGAGGAATTGATGGAAGAAAATAAAAACACAATAACCAGAAGGCAGTCAAAATGTTACACGGCTATCATTCAAATTGCAGGAATCTTGACGAATGTTTTGATAGACACAGGTGCGGAAATCACGTGTATTTCCGAAGAATTCTACGATGCGAACAAGGAAAGATTTGCACCGTATCCGTGTTTACCGCTAGCAGGTGTAGCAGTGACCGGGCCCATGGGGGGCAAGGCCGTGAGGCTCCATCGTCAAATTTACGCCGACGTGCAGCTGCCTAATGTGTTAGTGCAATTCGCCTTTTTAATTGTACCCAGACTTTCAAGAACTTGTATCATCGGGATTGACACGCTCGATGAGCATAAAACGAAAATAGACCTCGACACAAAGGCCTTGACCTTTACATACCTAGGTGGACGACCGACTATCAGAATCGTACAGGATCGAGGCAAAGACGGTCCAGAGGGGCCGCAGCAGTTAAGCTACGTTGAACTTTCTATCGAAAATGTAGAAAGGGCTCAAGACCCTGAAGACTCTCAAGAAAAACCACAACTCCCGCTACACATAAATTGGTCCGACATTGAATTAAAAATCAATGAAAATCGCGATTTAAAAACGGAAGTAAAAGAAAAACTGGGAAAAATCCTATGGACTAATCTTCAGGTATTTCGACGTGAGGCTGGACTTTTAACGAACTACGTGCACGAGTTAAAAGTAAGAGAGGGGCAGCCCTTCGTAGGAAGGACCTACCCTATTCCCATGGCCCACCGAGAGAAAGTTGAAGATGAAATTCAGCGAATGTTAAATATAAATATCATTCAAACATCTAACAGTCCCTACATAAATCCTATCGTGCTAGTAATAAAAAAAGATGGTACTATTCGCTTATGTTTGGACGCAAGAAAATTGAATGAAATTCTAATCGAAGATTGGGAATGCCCAGAGCCTGCGGAAGTGCTCTTTCACAAAATGTAAAGGGATGAACATTATGTCCAACTTGTACATGACCAGCAGCTTTTGGCAGGTGCCATTACATCCGGATTCTCGACAATACACCGCATTCCAATACCGAGGTCGAAGCTACGAGTTCAAGGTTCTTTTTTAATCCCTTTGGATTAAAAACGAGTACGGTCACACTCGTACGCGGTGTAGACCACGCATTACTCGGACTCGGCGAACAAATTATCACTTTTGTCAACGATACCCTCATCACTTCTGAAAGCCACGAACAACATTTAGAACATCTTGAAGAAATTTTAAAGAGACTAGGAGAAAACAATTTGACTTTAAATTTAGAAAAATCTCATTTTTTTAAGAAGGAAACGAGATTTCTAGGATTTATTTTGACAATCGATGGAGTGAAACCCGACCCAGAAAAAATTAACTGCATCCATGAATTCCCGGCACCAAAAAACGTGAAACAGTTACGTGGATTTCTGGGTTTAATAAACTTTTACTCAAAGTTCAGTGACAAACACGCTGCCGAGACAGTTCCGTTGTTAAAACTGATAAGGAAAGGAGTACCGTGGAGATGGGACGAGGAAGCACAAAGGAGCTTCGATAGAATAAAAAATTTATTCGGCACAGCAATAATGTTGTATTTTCCAGATCCCACAAAAGCGTATTATCGAGAAACCGATGCTAGTAATTACGCTCTCGGCGCTGTACTTTACCAGTTAAATGATCAATCCGAAAAAGAAATCATCACACTAGCAAGTAGAACGCTGAAAGGTCCTGAGCTTGCATATTTGACGACCGAAAAAAGAGCTGTTAGTTATCGTATGGGCCTTGCAGAGATTTCGGACATACCTGCATGGAGCAGAAATTATCAATCGAACCGATCACCTCGCACTCACGTTTTTAAAGACGTGCAAATTCGTGAACGCCCGACTCACAAGATGGATCCTGGTAATTCAAGATTACAGGATAAAAGTTGAACACCTGCCTGGAAAACAAAACGTGATGGACGACGTACTAAGTCGTTTACACGACGAAGGAAGCTACAAACGGAATCGCGGAGAAACCAGAGTCACTATCAACGCTTTAACCTATGAATGGACCCAGGACATGGAAGAAAAAATACGAAGCATACCACAGCAAAAAAGACAGGACAAAAGAGCCCACTTGTCTCATACAAGAAATAGAACGCGGTAAAAACGTCAGAAGATTCCAGCTTATCAATGAAGTTCACTATCATGTAAATGGGAACGAGTGTCGCATTTACGTCCCCGTAGAGTCCGCTAAAAATCTAATAAAGAATTATCACGTGCCATATGCTCATCCTGGCACGGAAAAAACTTATAGACTCTTGAAAGAATCTTTTCACAGCCCACGATTAGCAAAATTGACACGAAATGTCATAGCCTTTTGTGACTCGTGTCAAAGAAATAAAGTATCCACACAAGCTTCACAAGCGTTACAAGATCCTGTGCTATCACGGGAAACATTAGAACTCATATCGATAGATTTTTTTGGGCCGCTTACCACAACAAAATATGGTTATGAGTATCTATTATTACGAAACTGTATCCTTTAAAAAAAGCCACTAGTGAAGCAGCCATACAAAAAAATTGGATGAATTCAGAGAGAATGTGGGGGCACCCCGCAAAGTGTTATCAAATCGAGGAACGAAGTTCACTAGCAAGAAATGGCGTCGAGAGTTAGAAGAAAGACAAATCCAAATGATCCTCACCTCCATTAGGCATCCGCAGGCAAATATGGTCTATAATAATAAATATATAAATAAGGTAATAAATAAGGAAATAAATAAGGTCTATATCCTGTGGAACGAAAAGCAGGATAAAGAGAGAGGGCAATACCACGCCAATGACCTTCGTAAGTATTAGCAGGAAAATATTGTGGGAGGGGATGACGAAAATTTCGAAAATTCAGGACCCGACGGCTCGAAGGAAAAGCGGAAAACCTAGGGCAGGTCAGTACCATTCGAAATCCCAACCATGTTGGACGCAGAGACACAAGACGAGAGCTTCGACACTAACTGCAATGTTGCCATCCAGTGCAACTTGGAGATAGGAGAAAAAGATATCATCGTGACGGAAAGCACTATGCACACGGAAGTCAACACAAGACCAAGATTCATAACTACGACCTGAAGAAAAGCAGTAAAGGCTCCGAATATGAAAGTCACGAGAGTCGACGTCGCCCGATTTCTTAGGAGTGTGAGAAAAAAGGCTGTCGGCACCCGAGATGCAGAGACTTAACCGGACCCTATACCACCTCCATCACCAGAGAAGGCGAGCCAGGATTCGATCTTAGTAAAGGCCCTCGAAAATATCGAATTGGACAGGGAGATTCTAAAATAAGTTCAGATCAACGCCCTCAGTCTTGCTGAACCTGATACAAATGAACAACCAACGAGGGAAAACCCTGCAGAGGATCAAGAGATGGAAGAGTGCCCTGCTGAGAGAGAATGGAAAGCTGCCACTCGAGAGAAAATGAAAACTAAACCACGTCTAGGCATTTATACGGCGAAAAAGAGTCGACATGACGCCTTGGTCGAGAACATTTACCTTGACAAGGGTCCGAAGCCAGTGAAACGTGCCTACGCTGCTATTAATGGTTCAGGTACGCTGCCGAAAGAAAATCGACCCCCAGCCATGAATCAGGCTCCCGACAATCCTGAGGCCTCAACGAAGGAGGACAAACAGATCAATTCAAACAAGGAGAGAGTCCTAATGATGCGAAACAAAACATACGCTGAAAAGAAAGGATGGCTCGTTCGTACAGGGAATGGTCGCCTTCACAGACATGACCCATCCCACCGGAGTGGACGAGAGACTACGAAGATCCTCTGACTAATCCGAGCAAAAACAATCGCTACGACAACAAGGGATTAAAATTCTCGGCGAAGACTGGAAGATTAGAAGGAGAAGCGCCGTAAGGCTACTTAGTCCCATATTCTATTGTTCTTTATTTTTCTTCATTATTTTACTCTTTTTATGATTATTATCACTATATCTTATCGTTTCATTGTAAATAATTTTTCCTCCGTGTACCGCACGGACATGTATCTATATTCATAGCTATACTTATACGCACTCCTTCATTCATTTCTCTTTTGTATTTTTTATCTCATTTTATTACACGTTCATTGTTTGTCTTGCGCCGAAAATTTTAAGAGGGGCAGTTGTAACCCGCGAGTTACAGCTAAGAGCCTTCCAATAGGAAAAACTTCTCGCGCTAACGAAAGGAACTCAGAGAAGTTGCATCATAAGGGAGCAACTGAAGGGCGCAAACTCCGAAGCCTCCCACTAAAGACGCTCGCGCGAATAGTGGGAGTAAGAACTAGAGCACGGCCCATAAAAAGGGCCGCACGAGCCATTCTGAGCTGGGTAGGTGGATTAAAAATTCCTTTTCAGAGAAAGGTAGTTCAAAAGAAACCCCCTTCCGAACCAAAGTGGTAATCACAAGAAAAAGTTCAGATTACGGAACAAATAATCGAATTAGAAAAGAAGGGGGCCATTAAAAAAGTGAATTGGGTCGATGGCCAATTTTTATCCAGAATATTTTTGGCTCCAAAACCCGATGGTTCCAATCGTTTAATTTTAAACCATAAGGGTCTTAACCAGTTCATAAAAACTGAACACTTTAAATTGGAAGATGAGAAGACAGTTCGCAAACTGCTTTCTCCAAATTGGTATATGGCTACTGGTATATGGCTATTGGTATATGGTATATGGCTTAAGGATGCATATTATCTGATACCAATCGCAAAAGCGGATAGAAAATATCTCAGATTTACTTTTGAAGGGATTATTTATGAATTTGGGTGTGTACCTTTTGGCTTGAGCGTGGCGCCTTATACTTTTACAAAAATTATGAAACCAGTAGTTTCACATTTAAGGGCACTAGGTTTTGTCTCAATGGTTTATTTGGACGATTTTTTACTTTTAGGGAATTCATTTGAGTCTTGCAAGACAAATGTAAGTTTTACCTGTAAATTATTAAAGAAACTAGGATTCATTATCAATGGAAAAAAGAGTGATGTAATACCGTCCACTAGACAAAGATTTCTGGGTTTAATTTACGATTCGCAAAAGATGTCAGTAGAACTGCCAGAAGAAAAACGAGAAAAGGTATTAGGACAAATTAACAACATAGAAAGTATGAAACAGTGTAAAATTAGAGAATTTGCTTCGTTCATTGGATCCTTGGAATCATGTTGCTCGACACTAAAGTATGGTAGAGTTCATATTAAAGCTTTTGAAAGAGAGAGATTTCTAGCTCTTGAGGGTAACAACAACTATGAGGCATATATGCCTGTTTTGGTTGCTTCAAAAGACGATATAAGTTGGTGGAAGAAAAACATTAATGCTGTGGTTAATTACTTAAAAAATTTCGATCCTAGCATAGAAATATTCTCGGATGCATCGCTTTCAGGTTGGGGAGCATGTTGTAGAAATCAGCGTGTGCATGGTCTTTGGACTAATCAAGAAAACAGGTATAACATTAATATTCTGGAGTTAATGGTAGTTTTCTTTGCTCTAAAATGCTTTGCGAAAGATTTAAAAAATGCTGATATTTTAATAAGGGTTGATAATACCACTGCTTCGGCATATATCAATAAAAAGGGTGGAGTGCGTTTTCCTAAACTAAGCAAATTAGCAAAAGAAATTTGGGAATGGTGCGAAGAAAGAAATCTTTGGATTTTTGCATCGTACATAAGTTCGAATGAAAATGTGATAGCAGATTTTGAATCCCGTAGACTGGAACCTGAAACAGAATTTAGCCTATCCAATGAAGCCTTTGCTTATATTATAAGTAATTATGGAGAACCAGATATAGATCTTTTTGCTACTAGAACCAATACGAAGTGTAAGAACTATGTATCGTGGCAAAAGGATCCAGGAGCGATGGCAGTGAATGCCTTTACGATTAAATGGAAACGATTTTTCTTCTATGCGTTCCCCCCTTTTTTTATTATTCTTCGCGTACTAGAGAAAATAAGGTTTGAAAAATGTAGAGGAATTTTGGTTATTCCACACTGGCCAGCTCAGCCATGGTTCCCTTTATATTTTTCGATGCTTGAGTCTGAACCAGTTTATTTAAAACCGAATAGTAATCTTCTATTATCATTAAATAGACAACCGCATCCCCTGTGGGAAAGGATTACCCTGGTTGCAGGAATTTTGTCCGGGACGCTTTCAAGATAAAACTGGTTCCAGAAGAGACGGTAGACATCATGATTTCCTCACTAACTGATTCTTCGATAAAACAATACGACTCTGGATTGAAAAAATGGTGGGATTTCTGCAACCTTAAAGATATAGATCCGTTTATCTATTCCATACAAAATGTTCTAAGGTTTCTAACGTCAGAATACGAGAAGAGTGCTTCTTACGAAACCTTAAATGGTTATCGTTCCGCGATCGGATTAGTCCATGGTCCTGAAGTAGGAGAAAATCCGCAAATTAAACGTTTCTTTAAAGGAATTGTAAAACTTAGGCCACCTGGTGCAAATTATGATTCTACATGGGATCCGGCAATTGTTTTCAATGCAGTGGTTAATTGGGGTGCAAATAATTTACTTTCCTTAGAGAAGTTGACATTAAAATTAGTGACCTTGATAGCACTTATAACGGGTCATAGAATACAAATTTTGTCTTTAATTGATACCAGAAACATCCGCAAAGTAAACGACAGTATGGAGATTAAAATTCCGGATAGAATCAAAACTTCTGCTGTGAATAGAGTGCAGCCTACGCTTATGATTCCGTTATATAAAAAAGATATAAATGTATGTCCAGCTACTGCATTGAATGATTATTTAGATAGAACAAAACAGTTAAGAAATTCGGAAAATAAGTTATTTATATCGTTTAAAAAACCACATAAAGCTGTAACAACACAGTCGTTAAGTAGATGGATTAAGAGTGTATTACTTATGAGTGGAATTGATACCAATACTTTCAGTGCGTACAGTACACGTCACGCGTCTACTTCAGCGGCCAATAGGCTGAGTATAAACATTGATCTTATTAGAAAAACTGCCGGGTGGACTGTAAATCGGAAACTTTCGCTACATTCTACAAGCGTGACATTGTGTCCAATAAGACTGCATTCGCATTGACAATCCTAAATAAGGATTAACATTAAGAGTTATATAAAAATATATAGAACCTGTAATACATGTTTATTTACAAGAAATACAAACATAAATAAATAAAAACAACCGTAACAAACTTTAAATAGCTACATTCTGATCTTGAGGAAGAGGCGCAAAGTACAATTATAGGATTAAACGAAGCGCCTCTTCCGAATAGATCAGTTCTCTCCCAAATAATTACATTCCCTATTCCTAACTCTTATAGTTAGGACCCCAAAATTTTATTTTTTTGTTACGGTATGACTTTAAAAAAACTGATGTAATCAAGTAAGAGAGTATGCTTAAAAAGTTAGGTGGCGCTCATAGGAGCGCGAGTTTCAAATTTTTAACTTTGAAGTTGTGGTAATTCGGCAGAGAATAGAGGGTACTACATTCTGATCTATTCGGAAGAGGAGCTTCGTACAATTAAGATAGAACTTCACTTACAGGTAAGTTCGTTTAATCTTATAATAACGTCGTATCCGAAGTTAAACGTTCGGAATATTGAGTGCTTTAAAAGGATTTATCCGTGATAATATCGAAAATTATTAAAGAAATCTCTGAAATACTGTGACGTCCTTGATCTATTGTGAGTAAAATTTTTTGGAACAAAAAAGGATTGAAATATTATTATGAAAATCTGTCAAAAAAACCATTAAATTAAGCCTTAGAATCTGTCAAAAAAGCCCAAACAAGTCAGCATTTTTTTAGAAAAAAAGAGAAAGATTTGAAATTTCTTTCAGACCTTTAAAATCAATTGAAAATTTCTTCGAATACGTCAATTTAGAGAAGGGAAAAACCTTGAAATATTTGAGAATTTTTGAGATTTCATGAGGCAACTCTCAATTCTCGAATAAATTCTTTGAAATTCGATAAAGACTTGTATATAAATAGATATATTTTAAATTTTCTCCTGCTTGAAATATTAAAATAGTTTTAATAATTGAGTTGCAATATTAGAAGTTTGAGGGAGAATTTAAAAAGAATTCATGAGTCTTTGTACTTAACGCGGGAAGGGAAACGTCACCAGTTTAATTTTCGAGTTTTCAACCACTTTAGTATCTTTAAAGATTACACCCCCACCCCCTCATCATAACATGAGTATACATTTTTATCAAGAAATTTCAGCATTATTTGAAGTTTTTTTTGCTTTAAAAATTTTATTTCGGCAATATTATTATAAATTGGTATGAAAGAAGAACTCATCTTTTAAAATAGGCTGCAGACAGGCTCTTCTATTCTATGTCCAATTTCCAAGGTTATACTTTAGTTAAAGAGAAAAAATAATCAAAATGTAAAAATTTTATATTTTGTCTCCTTTCTATCCTCGGAAAGACGACTGACTTCTTGAGACACTCGAGAAGGACTGATTGTTTTTTAGAACAATAGATGACCCCATATGTTTCGAGTTACTTTACAATAACGTCGTGTCCGAAGTTAAACGTTTGGAATATTGAGTGCTTTAGAAGGATTTTTCCGAGATAATATCGAAAATTGTTTAAGAAACCTCTGAAATACTGTGACGTCCTTGATTTATTATGAGTAAAATTTTTTGAAAAAAAAGGATTAAAATATTATTAATTTATTTTTATATATATATATATATATATTTATATATATATATATATATTGTAACCCGCGAGTTACAGCTAAGAGCCTTCCAATAGGCAAAACTTCTCGCGTTAACGAAAAGAACTCAGAGAAGTTGCATCATAAGAGAGCAACTGAAGGGCTCCCACCAAAAACGCTCGCGCGAATAGTGGGAGTAAGAACTAGAGCACGGCCCGTAAAAAGGGCCGCACGAGCCTTAAACGGCAGTTGGGGTGTTGCGTGTGTTATGCAACAAGGCTCAGGGTGTACCTTGAGAGAAGCTAGAAAATTATATTCTCTATCCTTGTCTCATACATCCCCCTGAGTAAACCGGGAAGTTTTGGGTCCTTAGAAATTTTCTAAGTCCTCAAACCTTCTCTTAAAAGGAAAGAACCTCTAAGAGCGGACAGAAATTCATTTCTTTCTCCGGTCTATAAGAGGCCACTCTTTCTGATTTTTTCTTGTGCGTGCCACTCAAGGCCAGAGCTATCTTCCTTCGGGAATTTTTCTAAGTCGAAAGCGATCCTTTTTAAAGGCAAAATTTTGCTCGGCAGACCTCTGTGTATCAATCCATAGTGATTTAAAGGCGATAGCCCAATTTTAATATAAAAGAAATTTTATGATTCTAAGTCTGCATAGGAAAGTGTCCAGACAATTCTTATTTTAAAAGGTATCCTTAACCTAATAGGAGAATATAAAGAGAAAAGAGAGAGAGAGAGACAAAGTTAAAAAGAGAATTCGTTTTGAATAAAGATTTAAGATTGAAAGATAGATTTAAGCGTGCCAAAAGAGCAAATTATATTTTGAGATTAGTTCAGCTACGGCTTGATAGAATTTAAGTATACAGATTTGAGAGATAGATTTTAAGCGTGCCAAAGAGCAAATTATATTTTGAAATTAGTTCAGCTACGGCTTGATAGACTTTAAGTATACAGATTTGAAAGATATATTTTGAGCGTGCCAAAGAGCAAATTATATTTTGAGATTAGATCAGCTACGGCTTGATAGAATTTAAGTGTATAAAATTGAAAAGTAGAATTTAAGTGTTTCTAGAGCAAATTATTTCTTGAATTAGTGAAAGCTGCGGGTTAATAAAAATACGTGTGTGGCCAATAAAGGCATTTCTTTTTAATTTTAAACAAAATTTAGATATTAATTTTAGCTTAGATAACAGGGATCATCTGTACAATTAGCACAGTTTAGGGTTTTATGAATAAACGCCTGTATCTAGAAACGAAACCTTATTTCTTCTCCATGCGCAACCCTTTTATAAATTAAAATTGTTGTAACAATATTAGAATATATATTTATATTTATAATATTTTTCCAAATTAAAAAGAAAATTTCTTTCTTACTTTTGTTTAGCTGGAAAATTAACTTCGACAAAAAACAAAATTTCGAGGCAAGAAAACGACAACGTCAATCGGAGTTATGTGGTTAGAAAAAATATTTTGAACTCTGTAAGTTTGCTCCATGAAAATAGGCTGCCTAAAACGCATGACTGTACTATTTTAATATCTTCGACGTGTTTTATTTATTTAAAAACTTAATTTTGAACTTTATTGGGCTATCTAAACAGTTCCAATTAATAAAAAATGTTTATTTTGTATTCAAATAATATTTTGAAAATTCCTAGTTTTAAAATTTAAATTTAAATGAATTTTAAATGAGTTTTTTTTTTAAATGACATTGTTGGTAAAATTATAATTTTGAATTTTAATTTCAAATAGGGCATGACATACTTTTTATTTTTTATAACTGCAATTTGTAATTTTAATTGCATAAAATTCAGAATTACTGTTTAGAAATTTGTTGAATTATTTGTGGAAACCCAACTTTAATGTTTAATCGAAATTTCCTAATTTTGAGTACTTATTTTTTGAATACTTTAGTACATCTTTAATTTTCTAATGAATTTTAATCAATTTTATAATGATGTTAATACTTTCAAGTTGAGATAAGAAGTTTAAAAAGCGCGCTCAGTTTTTGAAAACGATTTTCCGCTTTGTTTATAGTTTTCCGCGTGGTTTCCCGCGTTTTACTCGTTATTGTTTTCGGATATAATTTTGAAGTGAAGTGTTTTTAGGTGTTTATGCTTATTGGATACGATCGACTGTAGCATACGGCAGCGTTGATATCAATTGCAGAGTAGGTATCAGTATACAAACGTAGCCTTATTTTTTCTTATATTATCGTGCCATTATAATATATCGTGCTGACTATCAATGTTATAGAAATATAACATTTTAAATAACTTAGAATAACTCTGACAGTGTAGAATCACATTTAGGCAGAAAACCTGTTTATACAATGTTTATACCACGGTTTACACCCTTTACACCACGCTAAATATAACCTTCCAAATTGCGTGATTTTAATGCAAATTTATCCGTTTAAAACATTTGTTCATCCAAAATAACAATTTATTTATTTGACATAGATATTTAAATATATAAATAGTACTTTAGGATTCAGGGTACAGTCGCACGATGATCGCATTTCACACGCACGCGTGCGACCATCACCCGTGCGAGCGATATGCGTCTCATATGAGGACGCATCTGTCATGTCGTTTTGAAGTCGTTTGAATAGCGTATCTGTCACTGGAATTGCAGATTGCCGCCGATTGGTTTCTAACAGAATTTTACTCGTTATTATTTTTTGTCAGACTTATAAGCCGCAAAAGCCTTTACATCCTCTAGAACTAAAATAGCGAAAGGAATCTAGTAGCCTTGCATACCCTGCAAAAAACGCCGTATTGAAAAATATTAAAATGTATTGAAATTTTGAATGCGATTCAATTCTGTTTTCTGTTCCGAAAAAAAAATTTAAAAGTATTATTAGCCAAATGCGAAACGGCAGTGTCGATGATTCGCATTACAAAGTATTGGTTCGCATTAAACTTCAAGACGCCGAATGCGAGATGGAAGTTGTGGTCCGCATTAAGAAATTATAAAAAAATCAAGCGGTCCCTGTTTATTGTAAAACTTTTTTAAAATAATGTAAAATAAATATTAATAAATAAATAAACACTTTATAAAATATTGAATAAAATTTTAATCCGCGGTTACGCATTCAAAAGTATTCCAATAACTTTTGGAATTCGCAAAATTGAAACCAATGCGACATTTCGCATTAAAAAGTGTTCAATTCACGCACAACATTCTTCTCATTCGATTGCATTTAAAATCATTAAAAGTAATGCGAACTGTCGTATTAAAAAGTTTTCACTCAACCGAAACATCTCCATCATCAATTCGTATTGAAAAGTATTCAAACCAGTACGAACTCTCGCATTAAAAAGTTTTCAATCGATAAAAAATTTCGACTCATTCTATCGCATTTAAAAGTATTTAAACATATGCGAACTTTCGCATTGAAAAGTTTTTACCTCGCTCAAAAAATGTGTCTCAATCTTTCGCTTTTAAAAGGATTCAAAGTAATGCGAACTATCGATTTAAAAAGTTTTCATTTCGCTCTGAAATTTTCTCTCATTTGGTCGCATTAGAAAGCATTAAAACGAATGTGAAGTCTCGCATTAAAAAGCATTGCGTGCAAAAATTTTTACCTTTCGTATTCAAACGCATTCAGGAATTTAATGTTATATAAGAAGTATCGCATTTAAACGTTTTCGGCTAACCTTCAATGCGAAACTGACACATAACAGACTTCACGGAAACAAATCGTAAATGCGAAACAATGCTTTTGAATTTTACGTTTCTTGCAAGGTATGATTTCTCTCAATCTCTGAATAATTTATAAATTTTTAAAATCATTGGAAAAAGGCAGCCTAACCTTAGAAAAGTCGGTCTCATTCAAAAAGAGGTAAACCGATCCAATATGACTCTGCTTGAAATGTCAATCTGCAAATGACAGATACGCAATTCACGGAGACGTCTTTTCAACGCGTTCTTTTTTCCTGGGTCCCTTACAGTATACTCAGTATATTTGGTTAAAAAATTAAGAATTTTGTTACAAAATAATCCTTTTTGGTTGAAAATCCGACTGTTTGTTGAAACTTGCTCAGTGCGGGTTTTTTGGATCTCACGCTTCGCTCTCGATTTTGTCGGAAATGTTAATTTTACATTATGTTCAACTCTGTTATATCAAATATATATTATATTTATTTCTGTACCTCAGTCTGGGGATGCTCATTCCGAAACTGCAAAATAAAGTACAAACTTTATCTTTGCTTATTACTTTACTATTTGTACTTTATTTTGTATTAATTTTTATTCTCAGCTACCCTAAAATGTGTATGTATGAGTAGATAGCGCACACTTTGGCGAATTTGGAGTGAGGGGTCCGTCATGCCTGGTACTGTGGCGAATTTGGAGTAGGGGGGGGGGGGGCCGCCATGCCTGGTCCTTTGGCGAATTTGGGGTGGGGGGTCCGCCATGCCTGGTACTCTGGGAAATTTGGAGTGAGGGGTTCCTAACCTAACTTTTTAAAAGTAAGAAATTTTGATTATAAAAATTAATTATTTCTAAAAATCGCAAGTGAAAATTATTTCATAAAAGTAATGTATAAAATTGAATTAAATAAGAAATTATGACTATAAAAATTAAATTATTTCTAAGAATCGCAATTCAAAATTATTTTATACCAATAATGTATGAAAATAAATTTCAAAAATGTTGTTAATTCTGATATATTAAAATTATTTAAGCGAAATAATGATACCTGAAATTATTGTTGGATTTGAGAATTCGATACTATTTGAAATAAGGGAGGAATAAACGATTTAACATAAACGAACAAATAACTTTGTCAGATAAGAAATAGGTGTAAGTGTCAGTGCGGGGATGCGACACGGTTAACGGTCAAGTGCCATGTCACGTGCAATGTGCACGCTGGTACACGTCTCAGGGAGAAGCGCCCCGGATAGAAGAACAAGAAATGGGCCTGAGGCCTGTCGCCCCCCAACGGTGGAAAATCGAAATACCCTAATTCCAGGCTTTGCCGTGGAGGTCAAGAAAAGCGAGTTACAACATGAAAGAATGACATCTTAAATTCCGACTGACGCCACACTGGGAACAGATCAGAGAATTAAAAATCACAGTTTTTATTTTTAGTTACACTGTTTTTTTATTAATGCTTCTTTAGTGGTGTCATTCGAAAAAACATATTAATATTCACAAAAGTGTCATTATTTTGGTGACAAGTATTTTACCAGTTTCACTTCTGCTGCAACATTGGAGATAAATATATTTGTCATTTCCAAAATAACCAAACTAAAGTATAAATCAACAAATCGTTTCGGTAATTGTTCTTTGATAAAAATTTATATACCGTTACTACTTGAAAAATTTACAAAAATATGACTTATATTAAACATTATTCTAACAGTTAGAACGAGTACTTTACTATATAATTTCTTTAATACTTTACGAAAGGAAACTTTGAAAATTTATATTAAACCATAATATTTTAAGCAAACACATTAACAAAATGAATAAAGTAACCATTTTTATGTCTTTCATAATTTACGACAAAGATTCGCTAACATTATTTTCTACATGGAAAGAATGTTTTACTGTTTTAACTTAGTTTTTTCTTTCAAAATTCAAAATGTATCTGCTTTAACCCATATTATCCCCCAAAAATGTTCGAATAAACAGCAATGTAAAAAATCTCCGAAAATTGAGTATCCAGAAACTGAAAAATTATTTCGAGCATAAATTATTCTCAAGAGAAAACTTCTGCATAAAAAAATAATTTTTTCCCAACGATCCTAAAATTGAATCTAGTTTTTATAACATTAATATTCCACTGGGATGTCAACGAAGCGCAAGCTTATCGAGAAAAAATGTATTTAAACAATATTTTCAAGTATCTATGGGTTCGAACTTTTAAAAAAAATTAATTTTTTCTCATTGCCCATCAAAAGTTACCAAGTTTGTGTAGCATTACTCACTGTGTAGAGAAATTTTTCGAACAAAAATTACTTTTATAACTTTTAGCTCAAATAAGACATAATGTTTCCAAAAAATTTTCGGAACGAAAATTAGTTTTAGGAGAGGTATTATGCCACACAAATGAAATTTTGTTTCACTAGTTGTAATATTTTACATACATTTTCTATCATTTTACAGAAAATTTTGAAATAAAAATTAGAATATAAATTTTGAATTTGATAAAAAGGCCTCTCCATCTATCCAGAAAAAATTTGAATGAAAAACAGTAGAAGCAAAATTTTAAACTTGCTACAGACAAAAAATTATTTAAAAAAATTCTGCTTGAACATTACCACTAAAAATAATTTTTTGTGATACACATCCAATTTTACAAATTTCTCTAATACTATTTTTCTTCTATGCAGATAGAATTTTCAAATTGATATTACTCTTATAAATTGTATGTATCTTTATTTACTGTTTAAACTCATTATTATTTATTATTATATAAACAAATTTGTTTACGTCAAATGAAAACTGAAAATTTATTTTGAATAAAAATATTTGGAAGCGAGCGCTTTACCACAAAAAACTAATTTTTTCTTCAGTCTTATTGGGAATTAAATAAATAAATCGATAATATATCTGTTTCGTGTGGAGAAAATTTCTCTAAATGAAAATTATTCTTAATAATTTTACATTACTGTTGTCGTTATTAAGAATTACTTTTGCTTTTAATATGAAATGCACAACTTTCGAAAAATATCAATAAAAAATATTAAGAACATCTCATCTAGTCGTCTAGGTTTTTTGGATAAATATCGAATATCTCGCAAACTTCTTTATTGGGAGGAAAGGAGGAGGGGGAACTGCCCACCCGGTGAAGGCAATTTATATGTACGGCAAAGCTAGATGAATAGATACTACGTATGAAGGATGTAAGGATAATAAAAAAACTTTTCCGAATTCCAAGCAAATTTGAAAATATAGCCTGAAAAAAAAAATATTTCAAAGGAAATAATTCTTTTGTCCAAAAACTAAATTAGTATATTGTCGCTACGGCATGTGAACCATTTTATATTTATCGAAAGACTCATTCGGCTTATCCATTCTTTTTAACATAAAAAATAATATTTTATACTAAACTATGAATAAAGTAACTAGAATAACGGTAGAAAGTATTTGAAAAATAGAAAAAAATGTATATCACAAAGAATTATATACTGAAAACCGAACTTCCATGTACACTCTCTTAAAATGAAGTAGTAAAATCTCACTGGTTGAAACAGCCAGAAGTGTGTCACGGACAATCAGTGAGATTTCACTGGTTTACATAGTGGAATTACGTCACTGGTTCAATCAGTGAAGTTAATTGATTACTCAGTGTCAGTAGTCATCTGGTCGTACGCGTAGTCGATGTAGAGTTTTTAAATTCTCGGTAATTTAAAATCGGGTAATATTACCGGTAACATAGCGGTATCTTACCGAAGCTTCGAGAATTTATCGATAATAACAATATTTAGTTAGTTAGTTAGTTTTAATGCGGGTGGGAAGCCCATGGAGAGCTCCCCTGGCGCTCAAGCTATAAAGCCTATTGTGCCACACCCTTACTTATTCACTCTCAGCAGTCGAATCCAGACCTCTTGACGAAGCCCAGTATGTCGACCACTGATCGTGTTGCAATTTCCTCTGTGTCCATAAAATGGGCCCCGAGTGTCTGTTGCCTGAGCCTAGCTAATGCCGGGCACTGGCATAATACATGCAGAGATGTTTCGTCATCCCTGCCACATTTCCTGCACTCTGTCGTGGGGTTATACCCCATTTTGTGCATATGATAGTTCAAGTGGTTGTGCCCTGTTAGGGTCCGTACCACTGTCCTTATATCTTTCTTGGGTAAACCCAGGATTTCCCTAGCTCTGCCCATCCTATAGGTATACCCCAGGATGGATTTCGCCTGACGGCAACCCTGGGTTTGTTCCCAGCATTTCCGGTGTTTTGTTCGGATCCAGCTTTTAATGGCCATCCCGACATAGCAAGACGCTATTCCCAGTACCGGTTCCGGTCCTATGAATTCGCTCGCTGCACCGCGTTTCGCCAACTGGTCCGCCTTTTCGTTGCCCTTGATCCCTGTGTGACCAGGGACCCATATGAGAGCCACTTTGTTTTTTTCTGCAAGTTGGTTTAATGCCTTTTTGCATTCCCAAACCAGTTCTGATGTTATGTCTGGTTTCCCTATTGCAGTTAGTGTCACTTGGCTGTGCGAACAGATCGTAATTTGTTTGCCAGCAGCGTTTTGCTCTATGAGTATTTCAGCTATAGTATAGATCCCTATACCTTTCCCTCTCTTGCTGTCATAAATTCCTGCTCCTGACCCTCCCTCTCCCCTGGAGCCATCTGTATACCAAATTTCCCCCTGGAGTAGTGGGTTACCATTAGCTTTCCACAGAACCCTGCTTGGGATGCAGACGCGGAAAGCTTTGGCGAAGTTGAAGCGTTTTGTTATTTTATCTTGCCTCATCTGTAGAATCGGCAGTGCGCTGATATCACTCGGGAGTCTAGTGTGTCTAGTCCCCGGAGTCCATCTATTTGCTCTTGCCAGACGGCCCATCGCGTGTGCCGCTCTAGCGGTTATCGCCACATGTAGGGGTTCCTCACAGAGCATGAATCCTATCGCCGCTGTGGGCGCAGTCCTCATTGCTCCAGTCAAGCCCCTAAATGCTAGCGTTTGTAATCTTCGCAGCCTGTCCTGCATTATTTTAAGTTCCACCCGTGGCCACCAGACCACGGCCGCACGTAGGTGCCTGGGTTTTAAGACAGAAGAGTAGAGCCATGCAAGCATTTTAGGCCCTAGCCCCCACGTCAACCCAAATGCTCTCCTGCACATCCAAAAAGTCATGACAAATTTCCTGCATTGGGTCTCCAGGTGCTTTGTCCAGCTCAGCTTGCCATCTAGGATTACTTCCAGATATTTAACCGAGTCTGAACAAGTCAGCTTCCCACCACAGAATACAGGAGCGTCAACTTTCGGAACTTTATAATTTCTCGTGAAAATGACCAGATTGGTCTTTTCCGGATTTACCGAGAGCCCTGAGCTATCGCACCAGAGCTCTACGATGCGCAGCGTCGACCTTATAAGACCCATCAGCGCATCCAGATGAGCCCCCCTGACTAGGATTACAAAGTCATCCGCGTATCCCTGAGTATAGTACCCCTCTTTATTTAGCCTTCGAAGAAGGCCGTCCACTACAATGCACCACAGGAGGGGCGACAGGCCACCCCCCTGTGGGCAACCCCGCGGAGCTATCCCCCTTACTAGGCCTTCACCCCATCTGGTTTCGAGTCCTCTTCGATGCAGCATGCTTCCTATCCAGCAAACTAGCTGGTCCGGCACGCCACATCTCAAAGCTTCTCGACAGATGACTTCTGGGGGAGTATTGCTGAAAGCACCCTCTATATCCAAGAAAGCGCCCACAGCGTACCCCTTTTGTTCCAACTGCTGCTCCAATTTTGCCACAACAGCATGAAGCGCAGTTTCTACCGAGCAGCCTGCCTGGAAAGCATGCTGCCCTTTATGCAGCGGGGAGGCCAAGAGCACCTTATCCCTAATGTATCTCTCGACCAGCTTCTCCAGCGTCTTCAAGATAAAAGACGTTAGGCTGATCGGTCGGAAATCTTTGGCAGCAGTGTAACCCTCCCTCCCAGGTTTGGGTATGAAGGCCACTCTGCCATCCTTCCATGCCGATGGCACGTGTTTAAAGGCTATACTTGCCCTAAATAATTTTGTCAGAGGAGGGACGACTACGTCCATGCCTTTTTGTAAAAGCACTGGATAAATGCCATCCGCCCCTGGTGATTTAAAGGGACAGAATGACCCTACGGCCCATTCCACCTTTTTGTAATCAACGACCTTAGCGGCGAAATTCCAGTCGGCCCTTTCCACACCTTGGCCCCGGCCTTCCTCCTCTTGGTCGGTTCGGATTCGCTGAAAACCCGGGAAGTGAACTTCCATCAGGTGATCCAGCGTTGCTTCTTCATCTTCGGCAAACTCACCATTATCGAGCCTTATGAGCCCGAGGCGAGCTTCCGGATTTTTCGCCAGGATCTTGTGGAGCCTCGCTGTTTCCGGAATGTTTTTCGATTCCTCGCAGAAGCCCCTCCAATCTTCCTGCTTATACTTCCTTATGTTTTTATTGTATTCACACTGGGCCGTCTTATAGATGTCCCAGTCCGAAGGCAATTTAGTTCTATTTGCCCTATTGCACAGTCTTTCTAGACTTAATTGTGCTTTTAGGGCAATTGTTCTCATATGATGTTGTCAGAGCCCTTCGCAGAAAATCTGCGGCGTGCTCCAACTCATCAATGGTACCATAGCTTGTGGGGAATTCCGCAAGCCTCCCTTTGAGTTCCTCTTTATATGAGTCCCAAAGTGTATTTCTGGGGTTTCTGATATTAGAAACCACTGGTTTACCTAGGGTTAATCGAAACACAATGTGTTTGTGGTCCGAAAGAGACTCCTCATCGGAGACTCTCCAATTCACTACCCTGCTCCTCAGTGCACCTGAACATAGAGTCAAATCGAGAACCTCACTCCTGTTTTTAGTCTGGAATGTGGGAGTATCACCCCGATTCAGAATCTCCAGCTCTGTGCCCGCTATGTATTCAATTAAATCTCTACCTCTGTCATTGATGTTTGTGCTTCCCCACACCGTGTGGTGAGAGTTTGCATCACAGCCCAACAGCAGAGGGATCTTGTTCTCTTGACAATACCGAATTAGAGCCTCCACCTCTCTGGGAGGCAGGGGTCCCTCGGCGTCGCCAGGGAAATAAGCCGAGGCAATAAATACCTCTAGTAGCCTCTCTCCATTACTGCCCCTGAGTCTCACCTTAATAACGGTGAGATCTCTAGAGCAGAATTTAGGCACCAAGATCGCATCCATACCCTTGACGGCTATGAATGCCCTTGGCGTTTTTTCGCGTGGCCCCTTATATATGGAGCCACATCCTGACAAGCCACAAATCCTTTCCCTGTATAACCAGGGTTCTTGGATTAGGGCGAGCCCTGTCTGCACCACATACATGCGTCTGGCTAAAACCGCCGAGGCGCCTTTGCTGTGGTGCAAATTAATCTGCGTAATGGAGATTCTCTTCTCAGCCATTGAAAGGCTAGTTCGGGGCACCTCCGGACGCTTCTGGGACCCCTGCGGATCCCAGTTGGGTTACCCGGAAGGTAACCCTACTCGCCCCTAGATAGGGACGATAATCTAGAACCGCAAGGGCTCTGATTGAAGATTCGGGAAGACCAACGACTAGAATCCAGCCTCTCCCCTTCGGCCTGGATCCCTACCTGTCGGAAAACACCTTCCACGAATCAGTTCGTAGCGACGGGTTCTGAAAACTCAGGCGCCCCAGAACGGTCTCCGGACTCTCGGGATTACCGGGAATCAGTACGGTCGCTCTGCGGTACCTTTGCAGACACTCCGTCCCCTTGACTTCCAAGTTCAGACCTTCTCTAAGCCTGAACATTGGGGGTTTCTCCACAATCCAGTCTCGCGACCAGATATCCGCGGCCTCCACAACGATAGCCCCCGACCTAATGAAGATGTCGTTGAATCTGGGGGCGCGTCCCTCACGAGGTAACGCGTCAATCCCTTTTGAGATTTCATCCCTCAACCTGTCCAAATCCTCGAGAGTTAGACAGTCATCAGGATAACCCGACGCAACGACAACTCTCACCAGGGCGTTGTTGGCCATCTGCGCGAAAGTAAGGCCCTGTGTTACCAGAGCCTTCTGCCGTTTCAACTCCCTATTTGGGAGAGTTTCTGCGGAGCCCTTCTTCCTCTTGCCTTCTTGCACTTACACGGCTTCGACATAATTGTCTCCACCATCTTCATTATTTCGCACCGCCTCTGGAGGGTTGCCCCATACGGAGCCTCCCTCTTTTGGCGGTGGGTTGGATGATGGACCCGAAACGGATCCCTCATCGTTTATATTTTGTTTTTTAAAATTTGTTGGAAACATTCATGTCCCACGAGAAGCTAGGGAAATAGGAAACACCCCCCACAGAGCCCCGCTTGCAGGGGGCGGGTCTAAATACTATGGGATTCGACCTGGTGTCCCAAAGTCTCCGTTAAGACACCTCCTTTGAAACCCCCCGCCTGACCACCTCTACTGAGGGGGGCAGACCGGGCGTCCAAGGATTTGTTGACCCTGGTGCCATTCAGCCCTCGACACGGCGATCACATCTTAGCTTGGGAGCATGAGAACTCGCGCTCTCGATATTCCAGTGGGCTTTGCCATTACCCCCTGGAAGGATCGCTCCTTGGTTTAAGTCTCACCGACCAGAGTCCGTCAGTTCCCCAGAGTAGCCACACCTCGCGATGCGGCCCCTCAGGTTCACCTATTTCGGATCTGTGGTCAATGAGACCCGTAAGCCCTCCCACCAGCTACAAGGTCCCGAGATCCCTAGGGAGGGTTTTTCAATATTTGTTATTATAAATAATACACCAAATGTTCGAAAATTAACTATAACATCTTGAATATTCATTTACAGTGGTCGACCACCGTTTAACCTCTAAAAAATTCATTAATTAGATAATATTGGTGCTTATAGAATAAATTATAAACAGCGTCCATTTAGGTACATTTAAAATATGAAAAACTTTGTGAGCATTAAAATAATAAATTTAGAAATTTTCCAGAACACTCCGTATAATTGTCTTACAATATTGCAAAAACTTCAAAAAATAAAATGATTACATTTGAATAAATATAAGTAATTGAAATAATTGAATCAAATAAGCAATAATTATTTATTTCAAAAACTGTTCACATATGTATGTATACCATTAAGCCATTTCCCTTTCAGGGTAGGCGTGACATTACCCGATTTGGGTAGTGTTTCTAGGTGGATAGTTTTCCTGTAGTTATAAATAACTACAAGTTTGGGCTCACCACACCCATAATATGCCAACAGCACACAGTATTCTCGAATGGTCACCCATCCAAGTACTAACCACGCCCAACGCTGCTTAATTTCAGTGATCTGACGAGAACTGGTTTTTTCAGCGTGGCATGGCCGTTGGCCATGTAATGTAACATTCAGTAAAGTTTTTTATTTAAACTAAATAATGTGATATTTTAAACTATAGTTTAAAATATCACATAAGGTGTTCTTAGAACCTCTACGCATTTAAAAAAAAATGAATACAATAATACCGCAGTTTCTATATTTTTTCGAAATTTTTCTTTGGTTCACTAAATAAAAAATATTTGATTGCATTCAGGCAATTCCTACTATTATTTCAAACAATATATTGAAAATCACAGTATTTCTAGCCAGGCACGATTCATATCGACAAACCTGAACAATAAAGGTAAAGATTAAAAATATATTAATTTTCTTAAACACGAGGAACTTCTCACCATTTTAAGTAGTATTTAAATCAAAATTTTTCTAAATGGAAATGGCTGGACGCAATAAGAATGTCGTCTTGTACTTACATTTTGAAGATAAAAATAATTTAGCAAATGGATTTATTATTATTTATCCATTCAGAAAATGGATAATGAAAGCTAAGTTGTAGTTGTCAGAAATGCGCTTCACGGAAGTTTGGACGGAGAAAAAAATAAATTCTCATAAATTCTCGCCGAGAACGAACGTCGGGTAAGTTACCCGGTAACTTACCAATATTACCGTACGTTACCAGGGTAATTTACCCGACTCAAAACTCTAAGTCGATGTCACTCGTTGTCACTCGAGAAATGCAAAGATCAGACCGACGACATGCGCGCTCCAGACGACTGGAGGTTCATGTCTTGGGCGCGTGGAGCGCTGTATCACTGGTTGAATCTATCATTTGGCGTCACTGGTATATTCAGTAACGTTGTTTTAGTTGAATCACTTACTGTGATTCACCCAGTCAAAGACGGAAAATCCCTGGTCATCAGTAATAATTCAAAATACTGATTCAGCCGTTGAAAATTTCACTGGTTCAGTTTAAGAGAGCATTGACAAGTTTCGTAATTTTCTACTAAATTCTAACTTTGCACCATGTAATTTTCATTTTTGTCTGAAAAACACTAGGAATTTCAACAAATTTCAAATAATATCAAATAAAGTGTAAGCTACTGATACCCTGAAAACGGCTCAACTACGATAAAAATATGTACGATCTCCAATTACGATATTAATTTACATGGCTAAACCAACAACTGGTTACTCTATTAAACTGAACGAGTGAAATTGTCACTGGTTGAATCAGTATTTTGAATTATTACTGGTGAACCAGTGATTTTTCCACTTTGACTGGACGAACCAGTAAGTGATTCAACTAAAATAGCGCTGCTGATTCTACCAGTGACGCCAAATGATATATTGAACCAGTGATATAGCGCTCCACGCGGGCAAGACATGAACCTTCAGTCGTCTAGTACGCGCGCGTCGCCGGTCGGGTCTTGGCATTTCTCGAGTGAAAACGAATTTTATTGTGTATTAGTGTTTGTTTTATAAATATTTGGCGCCTGGCTGCAATGAGCAGGGGATATAATATCTGTTGCTTGATAGTGGGAGGTCCCTGGCTACTGGTATTGAGAAACCAGTGAACCTCACTGATTAAACCAGTGCCGGAACTTAACTGAATGAACCAGTGAATTCTCACTGATTTTCAGTGACACACTTCTGGCTATTTCAACCAGTGAGATTTCACTGGAAATCAGTGATATTTCACTGGTCATTTTAAGAGAGTAAATATGTTTGTCAAATGAGAGATGTCAGTAGAAGTACGGTTTGTCATAAGGGAATATCGATGAGTTAGAAAATCTGCTCTCTTAATCGTTGAATAAGCGAAACCGACATTGTTTGAAATAGTATTCTGCTTTGTTACTGGGAAACCAGTGAGGTTCCAGAGTTTCACTGGTGAACAAATAGCAGACATGGAGAAAATCAGACAATATTCTCACTGAACAATTGAGACATCTAGCAGAAATTATCCCCCCCCCCCCCTCATACTATGCCCTTTTTGGTATCCAGCTGAAATCTTAAGTTTCGTAACCTAGAAATGGAAATAAAATCGTGCATTTATGAAGTTATCAGGTCGCAGAACCATGAGAATAATATTTACGAAATTACATACCGTAAATATAATTATTACGGCGTGAAAATCTTCATCACTCAACTAAGATTAAAATATTTTACAATTACACAATTCACTTGCAATATTGTTGTTGGACTTTGTGATGATGTGGAACGTATTTTCAAGACGTTCATGACACTAACTTTTGCTGTCAAGTATTTTCATTGTTGACAACCTGAAAATATACATATCTACTGCAAACTTAAACTAAGTGAATAAAATGTCACTGGAAAGGACCCCAGAAACTCCTAACACGGAAGTCAAGGTTTGTGACCGGATGTTCCTATGCCAGTTCCCCCCCGTGACTAAATTAGTATACTGTCTCTTGGGCATCTGAACCATTCTATATTTATGGAAACACTCATTTGACTCATTCGACTTATCCATTTTTTCACGTTCAAGAAGAATTATTTGACACTAGACTACGTAAGTAATTAGAATACTGTAGAAAGTAATTAAAAAATAGAAAAAGATGTATATCACAAGAAATTATATACGGAGAACCTAACTTCCAAATACATTGACAAGTTTCTGTACAGATTCCTCAGGTTTGTATATGTGACAGTTTTGGCTGGGTGTTCAGTATTCACCATTTTCTACTAAATTCTAACCTCGTACCATGTAATTTTCATTTTTTCTTTAAAACACTGTGGCATGTCAACCAATTTTTAATGGTATCGGATTAGGTATCAATTACTGATACCCATAAATAACTTTTCGGCTTATTGGAAGAACCTGCTTAATTGACAATACAGAAAAAGAGTCAATTAAAATATCTGTTGAAAGAACGGTAGTTGGTTTGATAATGCCTTTCAATGAAAAAGTTACAATCAATAAAATACCAATAATATTTCAAATATTGAAGATGTGGAAGAAAGATAATAATATTTGGTCTTTATTTTGTCTTGAATGTCTTCAATATGTCTTCAGGACCCTGATTTCTGGTTACGTCTCATCAGCTAGACATTGGAGATATACAGACTTGTCTTTCATTTATGACTGTAGCTGTACCAAGACAAGACCTGGTGGACTTGTCTTGAGACACGGAATAATAATTTATGTCTTGGTTTTATTACTACCGTCAGGGTCTGCCATTTCCAGATAGATTGGGACCAAACAGTTGACATCTGCTAAGGATTAAAATTTTACAACCAATGCAACTTGTAATTTTATAATAACTGATTTTTACATTTAAATTTTAGAATCTGTCGGTCTCAACAACTACATGCATATAAAATTTTCCATAAAAACATTAAAACTGTCAGTTTCTACAAGTATCTAGTGAACTGTTGGAGATAGGAAAAAATGGACAACATTTTTATATTCGCAATAATCCAAAGAACATAATTATTACATATAAACAAACTTAGTAATACATAAAAAATAAATACGATGAAGATAAATAATATTAACATTCTGTGAAATTTAAAGTGGGTTGCCTCGGAAGCCTTCGCAGCCTTTTGGCTTCTCTTCTAGTCATAAATCTCTCAGGTTCTTTCCAAAACAAAAAATCATGGCTCAAGACATCAATTTTGGTCTCTAATTCAAAAATATTCGTCTGAAGACATCAAAAATAGTCTCGTTCCGTCTCACGAGCTAGAAACACAGAATAACTTGAAATCGTCTTGGATTAATCTTTACCCAAGACGAAATCAAGACCAAATATTTTTACTCGGACAGAGGTGGTAATACATATACATACCTGTAGCAATACAATGGGATGATGATTTTGAAAATAGTGCAAAAATTCTATTTTATGGCTAGAAATGCAAATATTACTTTTCATCAAAGAAAAAAGGAGAAGAAACTCGTTTTTAATATTTCGCTTTGATTATATGATACGTAAAAATAAAAATGATGAGTATACTATAGAAAAGTATGAACCAAGCCTATAAGAGAAACATTAAATAAGTTCTGGTGCGAGTACTGCTCTACCGATTTGGATGAATCAGGTGAATATTATCATCAAAAATATGATCTCGATTAGGCATTGTTATAAGAATGTGAATGCCGGTTACATTACAACAGAAGCGAAGTTTTCTTTTTAAATTGATATTTATAATACCATCTTAGTCGTCTGAGCACCAACACCTATTGTTTGAATAAAGTCGAAGTATAGTAACACAAATTTATTTAAGTGAAGCAGTTACAAGAAAGCCTACAATACACCTCTTTGATCAAGAAGACAAGAATAAATATTGATTATAATAACATCTGTGATAAAGAAGATAAAAATTCATAAAATTTATCAAAGTAATTTTCATTTGAAAATTACATATACATTGAAGAAAAAAATGTAAGAGAAACTTGGAAAAATTTTATGATTCAAATAAAACAAAAAATTTTTGGTATAATATTCACGTAGAAATATTTTTTCTCTGTGGAATAAAGTTTTTGTTTGTTTTATTTGTAGAAAGTATAAAAATATTGTTTTTACTGTTTTTCATTCTATTTTTTTACAGTTTATATACGTAGAAACGTTTTTATAAGATTAAAAATTTATAAACCAATTTTTATTTTTAAAATGTTCTGTAAAATGTTAGAAAATGTATATAAAATATTATGATCAATAGAAAAAGTTCCATTCTTGTGGTAGAATGTCACCTTCAAAAATAAATTTTGCTCTACACGCGTTACACTCCAAGCAACGGCCTTGGGATTTGCACTCATTGAACTTATGATTGCCTAGGCAATTGAAGCAAAGTTTCAATTTACGAGCTTCCTCGCGGCGTGCATAGGGAGTTTTTTCCTTAAAAATTGAACACTTGTTGATACGATGTTTACTCGAGCAGAGGGGGCACAACTGACCATCACCCGACGGGAAGGCTACGTGATATGTCCTTTTTGAGCCAGGCGTTGGTTTTGAAGAGGGGGCCACCTTTGATGTGGCTGCGTTGTCTGATTTCTTGTCTCTTGCGAGCATGCAGAGAGTCCTGGCTCGCTTCTCCAAAAAGTTAGAAAACTGAGCAAACGTCGGGAATCGCTGCAAAGGATCCTGTTCATCATGGCTAAGGGAAACATCTAAATCTTTCGCCGTGAGTTCAGTCTCCCACAGCTCCTTAGTGACCATACTCAGACGCTCGCTCAACAAGAAAACGATCATAACACCCCACTTCTCAACCGGCATTCGTAGGTTTCCTAAAACACGCACGATACGCTGATCCTCGTCAGGGAATTAACGGAGTTCTAGCGCTGATTCTTCTGCCATAGACGGCAAACTAATAAGACTGCGCAGTTCTTCGTAAACTACGAATCTGGGGTTTTGAAAACGCGTGTTCAAAGCCTTCCACACCTCATCGTAAGCGCCCTTAGAAGATGACGTGACACCTGACAATATTGTTGCGGCGTTTCCTACCATGCAGCTTCTCAAATAACTAAGTTTGGCAGAATCAGCCACACCCGGCACGTCATGAATAAGAATTTTGTACAGTTCACGGAAATTTTCCCACTCATTGTAATCGCCGGAAAACGTCGGTAATGGGATACGCGGTAATTTCGCAGTTAGGAAACCAACAGACCGAGAAGTGTAGTTCTCGCTCGTAGCTGCCTCACTTGAATGCATCAAGCGTTCACTCGCATTTTCGAGTTCGGATAGCACCTTCATGAGAAAATCCGAAAGGTCCTCGTACAGCTTCTGCAAGCGCGCAAAGGTGCCGGGCTCGTTGTAGTTCTTAACCTCCGCATGCTCAGTCTCAATGATCTTGAAGTGCGCAGCACGCGCCTCTTCCCAGATTTGTTGAATTGAGTTTGTGCGCACTTGGACAATATTAGTGTTGAACTCGTCACGGGGTTTCTCCTTCAGTCGTTTAAACATTTCCTCAAGCTCTTTTAATCTACTATTTTGACAAGGAACCAATGGCGCAACCGCCATTTTGAAGTCAATTCAAAAGTACACAATATTTGCGTGAGAACAACAAAAATAATCATGACTGAAAATTAACAAATTCAAGCAATTCTAAGTTTATCAATGTAAAGCATATGAGTTAAATCGCACGTACTCAGTATAGTCAGGGAAGCGTTCGACCTAAAGAGAATAAACCGTACACGGTTGACACGTTGACACGGAAGTAGCCGACCGCACTCGAATACGATGCGATCTCGCATCCCCCATCACCATCGTTTCGCGCCGTGCCGCGTCGTGCGCGCGCCACATCGCATCGTCTCCCTTCACCCCGACCCCCAGGACGCGGCCCCCCACCATCAAGTCGAGTCCCAGCGTGTCGGTCCCAGCACTGC
>CAKNYM010050008.1:25752-49467 GCA_932195095.1 Andricus curvator | reverse complement strand
TCAAGGTTATTTCAATAGAATTCAAGAGGTTTTAATTGAATTCCCAAAATTTCGAGGGAATTACTAAGAATTAAAAGTAATACGAGAGATTTTAAGATGAATGCAGAAGGTTTTAAGGGAATTCAAAAGAATTCAAAGTCATTCTACAGATTTCAAGGTGAATTCAAAACACTTTAAGGGAATTCGAAAGAAATTAAAAGAATTCAAGACATTTCAAGGTAAATTTAAGAGTTAAATAATTCAAGGTTGTTTCAATAGAATTCAAGAAGTTTTAATTGAATTCACAAGATTTCAAGGGAATTACTAAGAATTAAAAATAATAAGAGAGATTTTAAGATTAATTCAGAAGGTTTTAAAGGAATTTCGAGGGAGTTCAAAAGAATTCAAAGTAATTCCAGAGATTTCACGGCGACTGAAAGAGATTTCGAGGGAATTCAAAAGAATTCAAAGTAATTCTAGAGATTTCAAGGTGTGTTCAAAGCACTTTAAGGGGATTCAAAATATATTGAAAGAATTTAAGAGATTTTAAGGTAAATTTAAAAGTTAAATAATTCAAGGTTGTTTCAATAGAATTTAACAGGTTTTAATTGAATTCACAAGATTTCAAGGGAATTCCTAAGAACTAAAAGTAATAAGAGAGATTTTAAGATTAATTCAGAAGGTTTTAAGGGAATTTCGAAGTAATTCCAAAGATTTAAAGGTTAATTCCAAAGAATTCAAACTGAATCAAGGTGAATACAAAAAAAATGTAAGAGATTTCAAGGTAATTTACTTAGACTTTGAGGGAATTCAAAAGAATTTAAAAGAATTCGAAAGAATAGAAAATTAGACAGATATTTAATCACAACAGATAACTTTTAAAAAATCAAGTTTATTTCAAAATAATTTAAGGAAATTCCAAAGAATTCATAAATTTTAATGTGATCTTACAAGATTTCAAAGGAATTATGAAGAAATGAAAGTAAAGATAATTCAAGAGATTTTAATTGAATTCACAAGATTTCAAGGGAATTAATAAGAATTAAAAGTAGTAAGAGAAATTTTAAGATTAATTCAGAAGGTTTTAGGAGAATCTCGAAGTAATTCCAACGATTTAAAGGTTAATTCCACAGAATTCAAACTGAATAAAGGTGAATACAAACAAAGTTTAAGAGATTTCAAGGTAATTTAATTAGACTTGAACGGAATTCAAAAGAATTTGAAAGAATTCGAAAGAATAGAAAATTAGACAGATATTTAATCACAACAGATAACTTTAAAAAAAATAAAGGTTACTTCCAAATAATTTAAGGGAATTCCAAAGAATTCAAGAAATTTGAATGTGATTTTACAAGATTTCAAAGGAATTATGAAGAATTAAAAGTAATGAGAGAGATTTCAAGTTTAATTCAAAATATTGTAAGGGAATTTCGAAGTAATTCGAAAGATGTGAAGGTTAATTCCAAAGAATTCAAAATGATTTGAGGCGAATACAAAAAAAAGTTTGAGAGATTTCAAGTTAATTTAATTATACTTCGAGGGAATTCAAAAGAATTAAAAAGAATTCGAAAGAATAGAAAATTAGATAGATATTTAATCACAACACATTGCTTTAAAGAAATCAAGGTTATTTCCAAATAATTTACGGGAATTCAAAAGAATTCAAAATGATTCAAGGTGAATAAAAACAAAGTTTAAGAGATTTCAAGTTAATTTAATTATACTTCGAGGGAATTCAAAAGAATTTGAAAGAATTCAATCAAGTTCAAGAGATTTCAAAGTAAATTTAAGACTTAAAATAATAATTCAAAGTTATTTTTAAAAAATTCAAGGAAATTAAATAAAATTCAAGAAATTGTAATGTGAATTCAAATGATTTCAAGAGAATTACTAAGAACTAAAAGTAATAAGAGAGATTTTAAGATTAATTCAGAATGTTTTAAGGGAATTTCGAAGTAATTCGAAAGATTTAAAGGTTAATTCAAAAGGATTCAAACTGAATCAAGGTAAATACAAAAAAAGTTTAAGAGATTCCTAGGTAATTTAGTTAGACTTCGAGGGGATTCAAAAGAATTTGAAAGAATTCGAAAGAATTTGAAAGAATCGGAAAGAATATTTATTAGATAGATATTTAATCACAACAGATAATTTAAAAAAATCAAGATTATTTCCAAATAATTTAAGGGAATTTAAGAAATTTTAATGAGAATTTTGAAGATTTCAAAGGAATTATGAAGAATTAAAAGTAATGAGAGAGATTTCAAGATTAATTCAAAATATTGTAAGGGTATTTCGAAGTAATTCGAAAGATTTGGAGGTGAATTCCAAAGAATTCAAAATGATTCAAGGCGAATACAAAAAAAAACGTTAAGAAATTTCAAGGTGATTTAATTAGACTTCGAGGGAATTCAAAAGAATTTGAAAGAATTCAATAAAGTTCAAGAGCTTAAGGAGATTTAAAAATAATTTAAGAGAATCCAAGCTGATTTAAAAAGATTTCAAGAAAATTCAAACTAATTCAAGAGATTTCAAGATGAATTCAAAAGACTTCGAAGCAATTAAAAACATTTAAAAAGCATTCGAAAGAATTTCAATAGATTTCAATGTGAATTCGAAACATTTTAAAGGAATTTAAATTAGTTTAAAAGAATTCAAGAGATTTCAAAGTGAATTTAAGACTTAAAAAAATTCAAGCTGATTTCAAAATAATCCAAAAGTCTTCAAGAGAATTCCAAAGATTTCAGGGGCAATTCAAAACACTTTAAGGGAATTGAAAATGAATTCAAAGAATTCAGGAGATTTCAAGGTAAATTTAGGACTTGAAATAATTCAAAGTTATTCTTAAAAAATTCAAGCGAATTCAATAGAATTCAATAAATTTTAATGTGAATTCATAAGATTTCAAGGGAATTACATAGAATTAAAAGTAATGAGAGAGATTTGAAGATTAATTCAGAATGTTTTAAGGGAATTTCAAAGTAATACCAAACATTTAGAGTTGAAATTCAAAGAATTAAAACTGAATCAAGGTGAATATAAAAAAATTTTAAGGGATTTTAAGGCGAATTAAAAAAACGTTAAGAAGATTCAGAAGAAATTAAAGGAATTTCGAATTAAAAACATTCTAGGTAATTTTAAGACTTCATGGGAATTTAAAAGAATTCAAGAGAATTAAAAGTAATTCAAAATATTTCAAAATAAATCCAAATTGAATCCAGGTAAATACCAAAAAAATTTAAGAGATTTCAAGATCATTTAATTATAATTCGAGGGAATTCAAAAGAATGTAAAAGAATTCGAAAGAATTCAAAGAAATTCAAGAGCATTAAAGCTGACTTTGAAGAGATTTCAAAATAATTCAAGAGAATCCAAGGGGTTTTAAAAAGATTTCGAGGGAATTTAAACTAATTCAAGAGATTTCAAGGCGAATTCAAAACATTTTAAGGAGACTCAAAAGATATTAAAGGAATTCAGAAGTATTCAAGAGATTTTATGATGAAATAAAAACTTTAGAAAAATTCAAGGTAATTTCAAGACTTCGAGGGAATTTAAAAGAATTCATAAAAATTCATAGCAATTCAAAATATTTCAAGGTAAATTCAAAACATTTTAAGGGAATTTAAATAAGATTAAAAGAATTCAAGAAATTTCAAAATAAATTTAAGACTTTAAACAAATTCAAAAGAACCTAAGGGAATACAAAAGAATTCTAGAGATTTCAAGGATAATTCAAATCACTTCAAAGGAATCAAAAAGGAATTAAAAGAATTAAAGAGATTTTAAGGTAAATTTGAAACTGAAAAAATTTAAGATTATTTAAAAATAATCCAAGGGAATTCAAAAGAATGCAAGAGATTTTAATGTGACTTCGCAAGATTTCGAAGGAATTGCAAAGAATTAAATGAAATGGAAGAGATTTCAAGATTGATTGAAAAGGTTTTAAAAAAATTTCGAAGTAATTCGAAAGATTTAAAGGTGAATTCCAAAGAATTGAAAATGATTCAAGATGAATACAAACATTTTTGAAAAGATTTCAAGCAGATTTAATTAGACTTCGAGAGAATTTAAAAGAATTCGGGAAAATTAAAAGAAGCTCAAGAGCTTTAAAGCTGAACTTTAAAAGATTTTAAAATAATTCAAGAGAATCCAAGGTGTTTTAAGAAGATTTCGTTGGAATTCAAACTAATTCAAGAGATTTTCAGGTGAATTCAAAAGACTTCGAAGGAATTCAAAACATTCTAAGGGAATTTAAATTAGATTAAAAGAATTCGAAATAATTCGCGAGATTTCAAGGTAAATTTAAGACTTAACAAGAATTGGAGGCGATTTCAAAAGAACTCAAGGGAATTCTAAAGAATTCTAGAAAATTCAAGGTGAATTCAAAATACTTTGAGGGACTAAAAAATAAATTGGAGAGGATTTAAAAGAATTGAAAGTAGTTCGAGAGATTTAAAGATGAATTAATAGTACTACAAGGCAAGGGATTTCAAAAGATTTCAAAGTGAATACAAAAAAGTTCAAGAGGTTTCAAGGTGATTAAAAAAGACTTCGAGGAATTCAAAGGAATTAGAAAAAATTCGAAAGAATTCTCAGTAATTTAAGAGATTATAAGGCGAATTCAGAACACTTTAATGGATTAAAAAAGACTTTAGAAAAATTCAAGAGATTTCAAGGTTATTTTAAGACATAAACCAAATTCAAAGCGATTACAAAAGATTCCAAGGGAATTCAGAAGATTTCATGATGAATACAAATTTTTTAGGAGATTTCAAGATTATTTAAAAAGACACTTAGTAAATTCAAAAGAATTAAAAATAATTAAAAATAACTCGAGAAATATCAAGGTGAATTCACAAGACTTCAATGGAATTACAAAGAATTCAAAGTAATTCGAAAGAATTCAAAGTAGTTCAAGAGATTTCAAGGTGAATTCAAAACATTTCAAGGGAATGAAAAACAAATCAAAAGAATTTAAAAAAATTGAAGATTTTCTAGGTATATTTAAGAGTTTGAAAAAATTCAAAGTGATTTAAAAAGAAACTAAAGAATTCAAGAGATTTCTGGATGCATTCACAAGAATTCAAGGGAATTACAAAAAATTCCAAATATTTCGAGAGCTTTCTAGGGGGATTCACAAGATTACAAGACAATTGCTAAGAATTCAAACTAATTCAATTAATTTGAAGGTGAATTTAAAAGACTTTCAGGGAATTCCAAAGTACATAATCCAAAGTGATTCGAAAGTTTTTAAGGATAATTCAAAAGAATTCAAAGTGATTCAAGGTGAAGTCAAAATACTTTAAGAAAAATTCAAAATAATTCCAGAAACTTCAAGATGATTTGAAAAGGCTTCGAAGGAATGCAAACGAATCAAAAGTAATTCAAGATATTTCAAGGTTAAATTAAAAATACTTTAAGGAAATTAAAAAGAAATGAAAATAATTCAAGACATTTCAAGGTAAATCTATGACTTAAAAGAAATTCAAGGCGATTACGAAAGACTTCGAAGGAATTCAAAACATTTCAAGGTGACTATCAAAAACTTCGAAGGAATTTAAAAAAATTCAAAAGAATTCGAAGAAACTCAAGAGATTTCAAGGTGAATTCAGAACACTTCAAGGGATTTAAAAAGATTTCAAGGTGAATACAAAAACATGGTGTCTACTCAAATCCTGAAAAAAATTCTCTGTCCAGGTTTTCCAGGTGAATAGAAACCCGAATGTTTAATTTGAAAATTAAATGGCATTCGATTGAAAAAACTCAGACCAAATTAAAATATGTTGATTTTAGGGGCTTAAAATTGTCCAAGACCATCTTTTACATACCAATACGATCATCAAATTCTATTTTGAAATAGAAAATAATCCACTGTATAAGTCATACGTACCTGAAACACAAAATAAATATACACCTTAGTATTTAGTACAATAATAATTTTTTTTTAATATTCAAGATAGAAATGTAAAATTACTTTAGTAAGATATTAAGTTTAAATTAAGTAGATCCTATAATTTTTTTTTTTTTTGCTTTTCCTGAGATTTAAGCGATTTAAAAATACTTCAAGGGAATTCAAAGGAATTAACAAGAATTAGAAAGAATTCAAATTAATTACCAAGATTCGAACATGGATTCAAAAAAATTTAGAGGAATTAAAGAAAATTTCAAAGAATTCATGAGATTTCAAGGTGATTTTCAAAGACTTTGAGCAAATTCAAAAGAATTAAAAAGAATTCCAGAGAATTCAAAGTAATTCACGAGATTTCAAGGTGAATTCAAACGACTTTCAGACAATTACCAAGAATTCAAAGTAATTCGAGACATATTGGGGTAAATTTATGATTTCAAAAAAGTTAAGGCGATTTCAAAAGATTCCAAGGGCATTCAGAAGATTCAAAAGTGATTTACAAACCTTGAGAGAATTCTAAAATGCAAAGTTATTCAACTAATTTCAAGGTGAATTCCACAGACTTTCAGGGAATTCCAAAATACATCATTCAAAGTGATTCGGTTTTAAGGTTAATTCAAAAGAATTCAAAGTGATTCAAGGTGAATAAAAAAAGCTTTAAGATATTTCAAAATAATTCAAGAGATTTCAAGGTGAATTCAAAATAAATTCAAAAAAATTCAAGAGATTTCAAGGTAAGTTTGAGACTTTAAAAAAATTCAATGTGATTTCAAAAGATTCCAAGGCAATTCAGAAGATTTCAAGGTGATTTACAAACTTCGAGAGAATTCTAAAAATTCAAAGTTATGCAATTAATTTCAAGGTGAATTCAAAAGACTTTCAGGGAATTTCAAAGTACATCATTCAAAGTGATTCGAAGGGTTTCAAGGTTAATTCAAAAGAATTCAAAGTGATTCAAAGTGAATACAAAAAACTTTAAGATATTTCAAAATGATTCAAGAGATTTCAAGGTGAATTCAAAATAAATTCAAAAAGATTCAAGAGATTCAAGGTAAGTTTGAGACTTTAAAAAAATTCAATGTGGTTTCAAAAGAATCCAAGGGAATTCAGATGAATTCAAGAGATTCCACGAAGATTTCACAAGTCTTCAAGGGAATTACAAAGAATTCAAAGTAATTCGAGAGATTTCAAGGTAAATTTAAGACCTCAAAAAATTGAGGCGATTATAAAAGACTCCAAGGGAATTCAGAAGATTTGAAGGTGATTTACAGACTTCAAGGAATTTTAAATAATCAAAAAGAATTCGAAAGAATTCAAAGTAATTCAATTAATTTCAAGGTGAATTAAAAAAACTTTCAGTGAATTTCAAAGTAGATAATTCAAAGTGATTCGAAAGGTATCAAGGCGAATTCAAAAGAATTGAAAGTAATTCAAGGTGAATACAAATCACTTTAAGATATATTTTCAAATGATCCAAGAGATTTCAAGCTGAATTCAAAATAAATTTAAAGAATTCAAAAGAATTCAAGAGATTTCAAGGCAAGTTTAAGACTTTCCAAAAAATTCATGTTGATTTCAACAGAATACAAGGGAATTCAGATGAATTCAAGAGACTCCACGATGATTTCACAAGACTTCAGGACAATTACTAAAAATTCAAGGTAATTCAATTAATTTCAAAGAAAATTCAAAAGGCTTAAGGAGAATTTTAAATTAATTCAAAACATTTCCAGGTGAATTAAAAAAAATTCAAGCGAATTCACAAGGCTTCAGGGAAATTACAAAGAACTCAAAGTAATTCCAGAGATTTCAAGATTATTTCAAAATGCCTTAGGGGAATTCAAAGTAATTCAGGATATTACAAGATAAATTTAAGAGATTACAAGGGATTAAAAAAGAATTTAAAGTAATTCGAGAAATTTCAAGATTAATTCTAGATGATTTGAGGGAAGTTCCAAGTAATTTAAAGTCATTCAAAAGATTTTCAAAAAAAATTAAAAGTGATTCAAGGTGATTGAAAAACTTTAAGATATTTCAAAATAATTCAAGAGATTTCATGGTGGTTCAAAATAAACTTTTCTGTTAAAAAATTCAACTTGGGTTGAAAATTCATCTGTGTTTTAAAAAAATATTCTTTTTGGCTTGAAAATTCCATTGTTTTTGATTGAATTTGATTCTTTTTTTGTTTGTAAATTCAACCATTTGGTTAAAAATGTATCTTTGTAGAATAAAAATTTAACTATTTTGATAGTCATCTTTTTTTGTCGAAAATTCAACGGGTTTGTTAAAAATTCGTCTTTCTGGATTGAAAATTCGTGTTTTTTTAGTGTAACATTCATTTTTTTTATCCGCAAATTGAACTATTCCATTTTTTATTTTTAATTTATTTTTTATAAGTTGAAAAATGAACTATTTGGTAGAAAATTAATGTATTTTGTTGAAAAATTATCTTTTTGGTTAGAAAATTAACCTGGTTTCTTGAAAATTCATCTTTTTCTGTTAAAAAATGTTGCTAAAAATTAATTGGAATTTGTGACTTTAAAAGATAAATTTTTAACCAGAAATAGAAGAGTTAAATTTTCTGTAAAAAAATAATTTTGAACAAAATACTTAAATTTTCAATGAAAGAGTTGAATTTTCATCTATAAAATAAGGAATCGACAACTAAAAAAATTAATTTTTAACAAAACAACTTAATTTTTAATTAGTAAAAAAAAAATTTCAACCAAAAAAAAACGAATTATCTAGAAAATAGTTGAATTCTCAACCCGCAAATATTTATTTTCTAGAAAAACGACACAATTTTAACAAAATAGTTGAATTTTTAACCAAAGAATTGAATTTTCAAACAAATAGTTGAAATTTCAACTAAAAAGAATAAATATTCAACTCTTTTTTTGAAATATTGTCTTTATGGGTTCAAAATTCAACTATTTTGGTAGAAAATCGTATTTTTGGTTAAAAATTTGTCTTTTTGACCAAATAAAACTTGAGCTATTTTGTGAAAAATTAATTTTTTTGTGGATTCATCATTTTAGTTGAAAATTCATCTCTTCGTTTGAAAATTAGACTATTTTCTTGAAAATTCGTTGTTTTTTATTGCAAATTATTTTTTCTACAGAAAATTTAACTCTTCCATTTTCAGTTGAAAAGTTATCTTTTTTAGTTGAAAATTCATCTTTTTGGTTTGAAAATTTATCTCTTTTGTAGGAATTTAATCTTTTTCGGTTGACTTATCAACTATTAAATTTGTTATACATAAAATTTGTTAATAAATTTTTGGGATTGAAAAGGATCTTTTTTGTTTGAAAATTCGAACTTTTGGTTTAAAATTCATCTTTGTAGATTGCAAATTCAACTATTTTGTTAAAAATTCAAATATTTTGTTTAAAATTAAACTATTCTGTTAAAAAGTCATCTTTTTTAATCGAATATTTTATGGCAGAAAATTAATATTAGACTATTTCAGATTAAAATTAAACAATTTAAAATTTATTCACTTATATCATCAAAAAAATATTACTTTTCTAGTAGGAAAGATTGATTTTCAACAAAACAGTTGAAATTTCGACCAAATAGTTAAATTTTCAACCAAATATTTTCAAACAAAGAAGATTCAATTTCAAACAAAAAATTTGCATTTTCAATCAAAATTACGAATTTCCAACAAAAAGATGAATTCTCAAAAAAATGTAATAGTTGATATTTCAACAGAAAAAAAATTTAACATAATAATTAATTTTTTAAGCAAAGAATTCAATTAAAAAAAAATAGTTTACTTTTTAACCAAATTGTTGAATTATCAATCTACGAAGATGAATTTTAAAGCCAGAAAGACGAATTTTAAACTAAGAGGATTACAATTTTCGAACAAAAAAGAAATCTTCAAGAAATAAAGATTTTTCAGCCAAGAAAGAACAAAAAAATGCATCCAAATTGTTGTAAAATTTGAGCTAGAAGACGAATTTTCATCTGAAAAATATACATTTTCAGTATAAAAAATTAATATGAAAAAACACAAATTTTCAAGAAAATGGTCCAATTTACCAAAAGGACCAATTTTCAATGAATAAAGATTTTCCAGTCAAGAGAAAAAAAATCATCCAAATTATTAAACTTTTAAGCCAAATGACGAATTTTCTGTAAAATATTTAAATTTGCAACAACCAAAAAACGAATTTTCAACAAAATAATTAATTTTTCAAGCAAAAAATTCAATTTGAAAAGAAAATAGTAATATTTTTAACCAAATAGTTGAATTCCCAATCTACGAAGATAAATTTTAAAACCAAAAAGATCAATTTTGAACCAAGAGGATTATTATTTTCGATCAAAAAAGACAAATCTTCAACAAATACAAATTTTTAATATTCTAGAAAAACGACACAATTTTAACAAAATAGTTGAATTTTTAACCAAAGAATTGAATCTTCAAACAAATAGTTGAAATTTCAACTAAAAAGAATAAATATTCAACTCTTTTCTCGAAATATTGTCTTTATGGGTTGAAAATTCAACTATTTTGGTATAAAATCCATATTTTCTGTTGTTTTTTTGCTGAAAATATCTTTTTTGTTTGAAAATTGGACAATTTGCTTCAAATGGATCTTTGTAGATTAAAAATTTAACTATTTTGATAGAAATATCTTTTTTGGTCAAAATCCATTGAAAAATTGGCTTGCAGACAAACTTTTGTCCAGAAAAAATGCTTTTGACCGTGAGGACACCATATGTCAAGGAAACAGCTGATTTTTACTAACCCAATAAAACTTTAGTATCTTATCTTTTTCTAAGGAGTCGTTAAATGCGTCTTAATGAAGCTTCTGAACCATAAAAAATAAGTGAACATGTCAAAATAATGAAAATAGAATGAATTTTATCTTCCTTCTTGGACAATTGCTTTACCCTAGTCAATATTTGGACATAAGTATCTTTACCCTGATGTTTAGGTTAGCCCTTATCTCCCTTCTGTATAAGATAAGGAGTGGCAGCAAATAGTGCGAAGTTTAAAGGATTGTTTAGAAAGAAAAAAAATGAATTGCCGTAAATTCTAGTAAATTGCAGATAAATTATTGATTTCTGCACGGAAAAAATTTATCCGTGAAAAAGTCACGAACTTGTAGCTAGGACACTACATCCTTATTTCTATGAGAAATGTATGGATAAATGTCGAAGTTTTTTACGAATAGTTCGAATTTCCTACGAACAGTTCCTGACAATTTCAGACTGAAATATAAAGAGGAAAAATTTTATTTGTGCGATTTAATTTATACTAGTAGTCTTGCGCGCGCCAAGGCTCGCGCCTATTAATTTTTTGTATGAAAAAGAATAAACCAAATACTTATTTTTTCTATGTTATTTATATTTAATTATTGTTACAAAATATTTGTAAAAAATAATTAGAAGGCACTACAGGATGATGTACGTAGCCTTCAATAAGGAGCTCCTTTTCATATTTCTTCTCTGTTGAAGCTAAAGGAGTAATGGATTTCTCATAATTTATTTGCAGGTAAATTCTGCCACCGTTATCATCTTGAAAAAATTGTGAATATAATTATAATTCAATTTATTATAATCGGCTCTTAAATTTGTTGAACACTTAACTTATTTGTAAATTATATTGCCGTAATACATTTTTTATTTTATAAATTAAAAGAAATGTTATTTATAAAATAAATTGTGAATTATTGGTTTTAACATGTATATGAGCATATAAATTTCAAATTGATAAATACTGCGAATAATATTAATTTTCATTATTATATAAGCTTTACAAAGTTTAAAAAAATGAATGATACATAGAATAGTGGCAGTAATTATCAATCTTTCAGTTTTCATGAAATATGATAACAAATTTTTAAATTGTCTATTTGCTCCGCAATTATTGCTGTTTATACTCTATAGTAATCCATTCGCCACTAATATTGTATTATGCATTGAGAGATGTAGTGAATTTTTTTCATGAAAAATTAATTTGCTAATTTTTATGCATAAATGATGCACGTTATCACGAAAAGTAAAATGTATTTTAGTATAACTTTTTTATACATGAACATTTTTGTGTGAACATTTTTATCGTATCTGTTGTTTACGTCAAAATGATTAAATTCTTTTATTATAAGAAGAAAATTACCCTATCGATAGAACTTTCCAGGCCTTTATAAACGTTACAGTATCTTTCTTATTAAAAGCTAAATTAAACAAAAACTTTTCAAACAATATTTTTTTCCCTTCTGCGAAAATCTGTCAATTTTTTATTCTTGAAAAAATCTATCTTGGTTGATAAATTCGTGTTTTTCATTGGAAAATGGTGTCTTTAGTGTATTTTTTTCAAAATAGTAGCAAACAGCGTCATCGCCTGAAAAAAGTGTCAAATAGTGTCAATAGTGTGTTTTGAGCCCGAGGCCTGAATTTGTAGTTTATTATTATAAGGGTGGCTACAGCCTAATTTATTTTAAAATAGAGACCTATTCGAACCGAAAAAAAAACAGAGAAATTGCCCTACAAAAAACGTCGGATTGAAAATTTATTCGAAAGTATTGTATTTTGAATGCGAAGTTTTCGAAAAGCAGATGTCCAGAGAATATCTCGGGAGTGCGCAGCAATAATTTTTTTGTAACACATGCACGAAATGTTCGCTTTTCGAGGCATGTATTGCGTGAGGGAAGTGACCAATTCCAAAGCCGTGGTAAAAAGTAGTTATAAAAAGACTTTTTCTAGCTGCTGCGCTTGCGCTCTCTGAGCAAGATTACTTTTTCTAGCTACTGCGCTTGCGCAGTTCCAGCCAGATTACTTTTTCTTGCTGTTGCGCTTGCGCATTTCGATTCAGATTCACTTTCCAGGACTGTGGGAATAATAACCTCACTTCATTATGATTAGACGCTTGAGAAACTGATTGTGAGTAGTGAATAGTGATTGGACAAACTCGAAGTGATAAGTTACCATAAATGACTGATAAATTACCATCAATTACCGATAAATTACCGAAAATTTTAGAAATTTGTGGATACCTGAAATTTCCGGTAATTTAGCAATTTTCCATAAATTACCGGAAATTTAGCAATTTTCTATAAATTTCTGGAAATTTTTGGAATCTTTCCAAAAATCTTTGGATACCTGAAATTTCCGATGATTTAGCAACTTTCCATAAATTTCCGAAAATTTTGGAAACTTAGCAATTTTCAATTTTCCGCAAATTTTTGAAATTTTCGGATTTTTTCCAAGAACCTTTGGATACCTTGAATTTCTGGAAATGTTCGGTAATATACAAATTCACCGAAAATTTCCGGAAATTTTCGGTAATTCTTGGTAATTTTACCATAAGTTTCCAAAAAATGTATGCTTATTGTTTCTCAATTCGAAAATTTCCTGCATTTGTTACAAAAAATATCGTGTGCAACAGGTGCTGAAAGTAGACAGTTACAACTCTTGTGAAGTTTACAGTACTTGCCATCGGCTCATCTTCGGGTCGTTTCCGGCTTGTCTTCGGCTCGCCTACAACTCCCCTTCGACTCGCCTCTGGCTCGTAGAGCAAACTTCACACTTGTGTGGAACTGCCTACTTTCCGCACTTGTAGCACAATATACTATTAATTCTACGTTTTTTGCAGCAAGACTCATTTCTAATCCAAAAAGTGACTTAAAGTAAATATGTGCATCAATAGTGTGACTGATGTTCTTTTGGATTTGAAAGCATTCCGAAAAATTCAATTCATAAAACTTCAAACAATTAAAGTAAAAATTTAAAACATGGAAATAAATTGGAACAAATTTAAAACTCCAAAAAATGTAATTGATTTTAGTAATTTTAAAATGATTTTGGAAAAATACAAGGGAATTCAAAAGAATTTGATTGAATGTTGAAGAATTCAAAATGAGTTTAAAACACTTCAAGACAAATTAAACACAAACTGAAAAAAATATCCATTGAACTGAATATAATTATTGATTTAATTTGAAAGAATTCAGGTAAATTAACAAAATTCGAAAGACATAATAAAAGAATTCTGAATGAATGAGTAACAATTTAGGGTGAATTCAAATTAATTGCAAAACATATTTGAAAATCTCTACAAGTCTGTGAAAACCTACAAAACCCCTCACTTCTTGTGAATGAATTCCTTAAAGCACATTGAAATATTATATCTTTTAAAATACTCTTGAAGTTCTCAAATCCTTTAACATTTTTTGAAATTCCTCAAAATTATTGAAATCTCTTGGAAATGCCTTAGAGTCTTTTCAAATTCCTTACATATTTATTTTGATTATTTTTAAATTATTTGAAAGTTGAAACTTTTTAAAGCTTTCGAAAATGCCTTGAAATTTTCTAAAATACTCAAAATATTTCCAATCCTCTGAAATCAATTAAATTACTGAAATCAATTGAAAACTCCTAGGAATCTTTCAGAATAATCTGAAAGTTTTCAAGTCCTCAAAATTTTCTTAAAATTCCCTGAAACTTTTTAAATCTCTTTAAAATCATATGGAAATTTAAAAAATATTTGAAATCCTCTGAAATCAATTACTGAAATAAATTCAAAATTCCTTGGATTCTTGAAAATTTTTTAATCTCTTTAAAATCAAATGAAAATTTAAAAAATAGCCTAAAATATTTCAAATCCTTTGAAATTCCTTCAAATTATTCAAATAAAAAAATTCCTTGGAGTCATTAGAAATTCCCCAAAATATTTCAAGGCCTTTCAAAACTTTGAAAATCACTTAAAACTTTTTAAAGCTTTCCAAAATGCCTTGGAATCTTTTAAATTACTCTAGAATATTGCAAATCCTCTGAAATTAATTAAAGTACTAAAATCAAATGAAAAATACTTGGAATCTTCAAGAAACCTCTAAAAGTTTTCAAATTCTTTACATTTTTTTGAAATTCCTTCAAATTGTTGAAATCTATTGGAAATACCTTAGATTCTTTTGAAATACCCAAAAATATTCCTAATCTTGAAAAATTCTTTAAAAAATCCTTTTGAATTAATTAAATTACTAAAATCGGTTGAAAATTCCTTGAAATCTGTTAAAATATCCTAAAATATTTCAAACCCTTTAAAATATTTTGGTATTCATTGAAATTATTGACATCTCTTTGAAATGCTTTGGATTCTTTTCAAATGCCCCAAAATATTCCCAGTCTTTTAAAATTCCTTCAAATTATTAAAATAAATAAAAAATTCCTTGGAATCTACTGAAATTCTTTGAGATATTTTCCTACAATATGTCAATTTGAAATTAAGAGCGTAAAAATGCTTAATTTGAACCTCTTTTTAAATTATAAAATTTTTGATTCTGGATGAAAATTCAACTATGTTTTTAAAAACTTTTTTTTTGTTTAAATAAAAAATTCATCTGTTTTAAGAGAAATTTCATCTTTCTTGGATAAAAGTGCAACTGTTTGGTTGAAAATAAAACTATTTTGTTAAAAAGTCATACTTTTGGTTGAAAATTCTACTGTTTTGTTGAAAATTCAACTATTTCGTAGAAAATTTACTTTTTGTTTAAAATTTGTATTTTTCTGTAGAAAAGTCTATTGAAATCCTTTTCGATCAAAATTCAACTCTTTTTTTTTTAATTTGTCATTTTGATTGCCAAATTCACCTGTTTTAGTAGAATTTTCATCTTTCTTCAATAAAAATGCAACTGTTCGGTTGAAAATTCAACTCTTTTTTTTAAATTTGTCTTTCTGATTTCAAAATTCACCTGCTTTAGCAGAAATTACATCTTTTTTGGATAAAAATGCAACTGTTTGGTTTAAAATTCAACAATTTTGTTGAAAAGTCATACTTTTTGGTTGAAAATTCTGCTGTTTTATTGAAAATTTAATTTTTGGTTAAATTTAATATTTTGGTGTTGAAAAGAGAACTGAAAGCTTTTCTGGATGAAAGTTCAACTTTTAAGTAAATTTGTCCTTTTTTTATTAAACACGCATTTTTTATTGAACAATTCATATTTTGATCTTGAAAAATCAACTGGAATCTTTTCTGGGTGAAAATGCAACTATTGGGTAGATAATTCAACAATTTTGTTAAAAAGTCATCCTTTTTGGGTAAAAATTCGTCTTTTTGGATTGAAAATTCGATGTTTTCCGCAGAAACTTATTTCTTGGTTAAAAATTTATATTTTGATCGTGAAAGGTCAACTAAAATCTTTTTTAACAGAAAATTCAACTTTCTTTAAAATTTATCTTTTTTATTTTTAAATTCATCCGCTTTGGTAAAAATGTCTTTTTTTATGAAAATGCAACTTTTTGGTTAAAAATTAGTCTTCTTTGCTTGAGTATTTTTGGTTGGAAAATCATCTCTTTGGTTGAAACTTTAACTATTTTGTTGAAAATTAATCTGTTTAAATTGAAAATTCAATTACTTGGGTAAAAGTTAAACTACACTGTTAAAAATTTATTCTTTTGATTGAAAACTTTCAAAAGTCTTTTTTTTTGGTTTAAAATTAATTTTTTAACTAAAAATGTAACTTTTCTATTTTTTAAAGATTGATCTTTACCACACATTTTCATTTATAAATTTTTTATTATCATTATTAAATATTTTATTGATTTTTTAAGCAATCATATTAGAGAAGTCAGAAGCAATGGAAAATGTAAAGGCTTGTTTATTATGTATGATAGAATGGATCAATATTTGCGATATGGTGTCATTTTCAGGAAAAGTACTCAGAACATAACATCAGGTTGCAAAATAAAAAACCGGAAAGTTTTCCAACATTACAAAACAAACTATTAATATTTTTGTTGTCTCAAGCAATATTATATATTTTTAATAATTGATGAAAATTGATATTCGAAATGATGAATCTTCAACCAAACAAATTAATTCTCAGCTGAAGAAGAAGAATTTTCAACCAAACAATTTCAAGAAAAGAGTTGAATATTTTTTCTTTTTAGTTGAAATTTCAACTATTTGTTTGAAAATTTAATTCTCTGGTTAAAAATTCAACTATTTTGTTAAAATTGTGTCGTTTTTCTAGAATATAAAAAATTTGTATTTGTTGAAGATTTGTCTTTTTTGATCGAAAATAATAATCCTCTTGATTCAAAATTGATCTTTTTGGTTTTAAAATTCATCCTCTCAGATTGGAAATTCAACTATTTGGTTAAAAATATTATTATTTTCTTTTCAAATTCTACTTTTTGCTTGAAAAATGAATTATTTTGTTGAAAATTCGTTTTTTTGGTTGTTGCAAATTTAACTATTTTACAGAAAATGCGTCATTTGGCTTAAAAGTTTAATAATTTGGATGAACTTTTTTTCTCTTGACTGGAAAATCTTTATTCATTGAAAATTGGTCCTTTTGGTTCGAAAAATCATCATTTCAGATGAAAACTCTTTTTTTAAATGGAAAATTGGACCATTTTCTTGAAAATTTGTGTTTTTTTAAATTAATTTTTATACGGAAAATTTATATTTTTTAGATGAAAATTCGTCTTCTAGCTCAAACCTTCAACAATTTGGATGCATTTTTTTGTTCTTTCTTGACTGAAAAATCTTTATTTGTTGAAGATATCTTTTTGGTCGAAAATAATAATCCTCTTGGTTTAAAATTGGTCTTTTTGGCTTTAAAATTCATCTTCGTAGATTGATAATTCAACAATTTGGTTAAAAAGTAAATTTTTTTTTTAAATTGAATTCTTTACTTAAAAAATTAATTATTTTGTTAAATTTTTTTTCTGTTGAAATATCAACTATTACATTTTTTTGAGAATTCATATTTTTGCTGGAAATTCATAATTTTGGGTTTTAGAGTCAACTTTTTTCTGAAAAAGTCGACTTTTCTTTGGAATTGAATCTTCTTTGTTTGAAAATTCGACTATTTGGTTGAAAATTTAATTATTTGATCGAAATTTCAACTATTTTGTTTAAAATTAATCTTTCGTAGTAGAAAAGTAATATTTTTTGAATGAGATAAGTGAATAAATTTGAAATTGTTCAATTTTAATCTAAAATTGCTGTCTTCCGTTTATATATATAATTCTATGTTTAAAATTTTACCGGATTAAAATGCTGGTCTTCGAATATTAATGGTCTAATATTAATTTTCTACCATAAAAGATTCGAGTACAAAAGATGACTTTTTAACAAAATAGTTTAATTTGAACCAAAATATATAAATTAAAAAAAAAATAGTTGAATTTTCAACAAATTGTTGAATTTGCAATCTACAAAGATGAATTTTAAACCAAAAGTTCGAATTTTCAAACAAAAAAGATCCTTTTCAATCCCAAAAATTTAATAACAAATTTTATGTATAAAAAACTTAATAGTTGAGATGTCAACCGAAGAAGATTAAATTCCTACAAAAGAGATAAATTTTCAAACCAAAAACATGGATTTTCAACTGAAAATGGAAGACTTAAATTTTCTGTAAAAAAAAAATAATTTGCAATAAAAAACAACGAATTTTCAACAAAATAGTCCAATTTTCGACCGAAGAGATGAATTTTCAACTAAAATGATAAATCCACAAAAAATGAATTTTGCACAAAATAGCTCAACTTTTATTTGGTCAAAAAGACAAATTTTTAACCAAAAATACGTTTTTTTACCAAAATAGTTGAATTTTGAACTCATAAAGACAATATTTCACGAAAAGAGTTGAATATTCATTCTTTTTAGTTGAAATTTCAACTATTTGTTTGAAAATGCAATTCTTTGGTTAAAAATTCAACTATTTTGTTAAAATTGTGTCGTTTTTCTAGAAAATTAATATTTTCGGGTTGAGAATTCATCTATTTTCTAGAGAAATTTGTCGTTTTTGTTGAAAATTTGTCCTTTTTACTAATTATAAGTTAAGTTGTTTTGTTAAAAATTAATTTTTCTGGTTGTCGATTCCTCATTTTATAGTTGAAAATTCAACTCTTTCATTGAAAATTTAAGTATTTTGTTCAAAATTATTTTTTTTTTGCAGAAAATTTAACTCTTCTATTTCTAGTTGAAAATTTATCTTTTTGAGTCACAAATTCCACTTAATTTTTAACATAAAAAATTTTCAACAGAAAAAGATAAATTTTCAACAAACCAGGTTAATTTTCTAACCGAAAATATAATTAAAAAAAAAATACATTCATTTTCTACCAAATAGTTGATTTTTCAAGTTATAAACAATAAATTTCAAATAAAAAATGGAATAGTTCAATTTGCGGATAAAAAAAATTAATGTTAGACTAAAAAAAACACTAATTTTCAATCCAAAAAGACGAATTTTTAACAAACCCGTTGAATTTTCGACAAAAAAAGATGACTTTCAAAATAGTTAAATATTTATTCTAAAAAGATACATTTGCAGCCAAATGGTTGGATTTCCAAACAAAAAAAGAATAAAATTCAATCAAAAACAGTGGAATTTTCAAACCAAAAAGAAAATTTTTTTTAAACACAGATGAATTTTCAACCCAAAAAGTTGAATTTTTTAACAAAACAGTTCATTTTCAACCACCATGAAATCTCATGAATTATTTTGAAATATCTTAAAATTTTTTGTATTCACCTTGAATCACTTTGAATTTTTTTGGAAATCTTTTGAATGACTTTAAATTACTTGGAACTTTCCTCAAATCGTGTAGAATTATTCTTGAAATTTCTCGAATTACTTTAAATTCTTTCTTATCCCCTTGTATTCTCTTAAATTGACCTTGTAATATCCTGAATTACTTTGAATTCTTTGTAATTCCCCTGAAGCCAATAAAATCAATACAGAAAAAAAATTTCAACGAAATTGTTCAATTTTCAGAGCCAAAAATGTTATATTCCCAACATTAAAAAATCCTCTTATAAACAAGGAAAATAATTTTGTTACAAAAATTCAAAACGATATTGGTAGGTTATTGTGGGTCATGAAAGGTTCCTAATTTGGGCAATCGATACACCTTGAAGACGCAAACAAATATATACATTAATGTTGTGTTTCAAACATTAAAAAAATTTCTTCATACCAGCAAGATAAACCGTATATTTTTTAAATTTATAAATCGGTATTGCTAGGTCATAAACGGTTATAGAAGATTCGTCAATTGGTCATTCAACGTTTCTCGAAGACGCGAACAAACATGTCAAATACAGTACTGTAATTTTTCTAATATAAGTAAAGTTTTTCTCATATGAACAGAATACACAAATTTTTTTGTAACTTCATAAATGGGTAGGTGGGCCATAAAAGGTTCAAAAATATGTCAATAGATTCGTCTCAAGAACGCGAACAAATACACTATATATAGTATTGTCGTATTTTGAATATCAAAAAAGTTTTTCTTATATAAACAGAATACACAAATTTGTTTTGTAACTTCATAAAGAGGTAGGTGGGCCATAAAAGGTTCAAAAATAGGTCTATAGATTCGTCTCAAGGACGCGAACAAATACACTACATATAGTATTGTCGTATTTTTTTGGTATAGAAAATTTAACTATTTTGATGAAATTTCTTCTTCGTGGTAGATAATTAACATTTGTGATTTAAAAATTCAACTGTTTGTAGACAATTCGTATTTTTGGTTAAAAATTTGTCTTTTTGACCAAATAAAAGTTTAGCTATTTGTGAAAAATTCATTTTTTTGTGCACTATTTTGTTGAAAATTCGCTGGTTTTTATTGCAAATTATTTTTTTTTTTACAGAAAATTTAACTCTTCGATTTTCAGTTCAAAAGTTATTTTTTCCAGTAAAAAATTCGAATATTAGTTTTAAAATAAAAGCCATAGAAGGTTAAAAAATATGTCAATAGATTCGTCTCAAGGACGCGAACAAATACACTATATGGTATATAGTATTGTCGTATTTTGAATATCAAAAAAGTTTTTCTCATATAAACAGAATACATAAATTTTTTTTGTAACTTCATAAAGAGGTAGATGGGCCATAAAAGGTTCAAAAATAGGTTTGTATATTCGTCTCAAGGACGCGAACAAATACACTCCATATAGTATTGTCGTATTTTGAATATAAAAAAAGTTTTTCTCATATAAACCGAATACACAAATTTTTTTGTAACTTCATAAAGAGGTAGGTTGGTCATAAAAGGTTCAAAAATAGGTCAATAGATTCGTCTCAAGGACGCGAACAAATAAACTATATATAGTATTGTCGTATTTTGAATATCAAAAAAGTTTTTCTTATATACAGAATAAACCATTTTTTTGAAACTTCATAAATCGGTACTGGTAGGTCATAGAAGTTTCAACAATAGGTCGATCAAAGCGTCTCAGAGACGCAAACAATTACGCCAAATATCGTATTGTTGTATTTTGAATATCTAAAAAGTTTTTCTCATTTAAACAAGGTAAATTTTTTTAATGCGAAAATTTTTTTTTTTTTGGTTAAAAGTTGAACCATTTTGTTAAAAATTCATTTTTTTCGTTGCAGATTTATCATTTAGGTGAAAATTTATCTCCTTTGTTGAACATTTGATAATTTTGTTGAAAAGTCATCTTTTTTGTTGAATATTCGTCTTTTTTGACAGATAATTAATCTTCATGGTTCAAAATTCATGTTTTTTAATTAATTTTTTTTAACAAAAATTTTACTTTCCCATTTTTGGTTGAAAAATTAACTTTTTTTGTTGCAAACTCAACTCTTTGGTATAGAAAATTCAACTATTTTCATGAAATTTCTTCTTTGTGGTAAAAAATTAACATTTGCGGTTTAAAAATTCAACTGTTTGGTAGACAATTCGTATTTTTGGTTAAAAATTTGTCTTTTTGACCAAATAAAAGTTGAGCTATTTTGTGAAAAATTCATTTTTTTGTGGACTATTTTGTTGAAAATTCGTTGTTTTTTATTGCAAATTATTTTTTTACAGCAAATTTAACTCTTCCATTCTCAGTTGAAAATATATCTTTTTTAGTTGAAAATTCGAATATTAGTTTTAAAATTCACGTATTTTGTTGGAATTTCGTCTCTATTGTTAAAAAATTAATTTTCTTGGTTGAAAATTCATCTTTTTGGTTTAAAAATTTATCTCTTTTGTAGGAATTTAATCTTTTATTTGGAATTCATCTTTGCAGGTTGAAAATTAATTTTTTTTATGTTGAAAATTTAAATTTTCGGGTTAAAAATTCGAAAAATTTGTTTGAAAATTCGACTTTTTGGTTTAAAATTCATCTTTGTAGATTGAAAATTCAACAATTTGGTTGAAAATTCAACTATTTTGTTGAGAATTCAAATATTTTGTTTAAAATTAAACAATTTTGTTAAAAATTCATCTTTTTTACTCGAATCTTTTATGGTAGAAAAGTCATCTTTTTCGGTTGAAATAAATAACTAAATCTAAAGTTTTTGAATTTGAATTTCAAATTATTTTATACCCTATATAAAATAATCTATGTTAAAAATTTTACAAGATCAAAATTCTAGTCCTTGAATATCAATGGTCAAGGAAACTGAAAAACTGGTCAGGAAAAAGAGAGGGAATTTTGAAAATAAAGTTTTATGACCACTTGAGAATTCAATGGTTGGTGTGTTAGATACTTAAAAATTTGGATGCTTTCCAATCCGAAAAGTTAAATTTGGATTTATTCCAATTTCGACAGTTGAAATCCAGTTTCTTTAAAATTGAAATGTTTTAAATTTAAAAATGCTTAAACATGAACTATTTTTAAATGTAAATATTTGAAATTTGGATCGATGTGAAATTCTTAATTTGTTTGAATTTACTCAATTTGTTTTTTGGAATACCACTAATTCTTAATTTAAATTTTGGATTCCATCTGAATAAAATATTCAAAAATTGTAATGTTCTTCAAATAGAGTACTAAAAAAATTAAATTTTTTTCAAACATTTTTCAATCTCATCCAAGGTTTGAACATTCTGTAAATATTTTTTTTATATATTTTAAAATAGTTTTGTTACGGGTCATTCGTTATCAGCTCATCTACATTGGAAAATTTCCACTTCCAATATCATGACCGAACTCGAGACCTTGTACCAAGTTTTCTCAGATTACAAATTTTCCAGATTCTGAGCAAAATACACTCTTGAGGTGAGATTCGAGAGATTGGAAAAGGGGACATTTTATTGGTTCTCCAGAAACAAATAATTAAAACTTTCTTAAATAGGATAGAAGGACAATCTGAAATTAATAATCTGAAATTTAGGTCAAAAATATCTTCATTATTTAAAATCCTTAATACAAAATAAAAATTTCTAAAAAATATATTTATTTTTTAGGTTTATTTGTTTTCAAGGTTATATAAAGTTGAATTTTTAAAATCAAAATGATGAATTCTCGTCAAAAAATGTAAAAGTTAATATTTCACTTCAAAATTTTATTTTATTTTTAATCAAAATAGTTGAATTCATCCAAAAAAGACGAATTTTCAACAAAATAGTTTATTTTTAACCAAATACTTGAATTTACAACCGAAAACAGGTGTTTCCTACCAGAAGATTAATTTTCAACCAAAAAGGACGAATTTTCAAATAAAATGATGAATATTTAACCAAAAATTTAATAGTTGGTATTTCCATTCGAAAAGATTTTAATTTTAAATCCAAAAGAGTTGAATTCTTTAAAATGAGATTTTTAAACTAAAATACACTCGAATTTTTAACCAAATACATAATTTTTCTACAAGAAGATTAATTTTCTACCAAAAATGACGAATTTTCGACTAGAAAAAATCTTCGGCCAAAAAAATGTAATAGTTGATATTTCAATCCAAACAGATTTTAATTTTAAATCAACAACAGTTGAATTGATCAAAAAAAGAATTTTCAACTAAATAGTTCAATTTTCAATCAATTAGATGAATTTTCTACCAAGAAGATTAATGTTCTAAAAAAAAGACGAATTTTCAACTAAAATGATGAATATTTAACAAAAA
>CAKNYM010050008.1:6039-25742 GCA_932195095.1 Andricus curvator | reverse complement strand
AAAAGATTTTAATTTCAAATGAAGAACAGTTGAATTCATTGTGAAAAATTTTTTTTTTCAAATAAATAGTCAAATTTTCAACCAAATAGATGAATTTTCTACCCAGAAGATTAATTTTTTGAAAAGAGACGAATTTTCAAATAAAATGATGAATCTTCAACCAAAAAAATGTAATAGTTGATATTTCAATCCAAAAAGATTTTAATTTTAAATCAAGAACAGTTGAATTCATTATGAAAAAAAATAATTTTCTACTAAATACACTGAGCGAAGAATTCCCGTGTAGTTCGGGTTTACACCCCAATAGTTCGGGTGGTTTCTCTTTTTTTCTGTTTCACACGAAGGTTTGGCGCGCTTGCACTACTGAGACGTGCGATCACCCCAACCATTCGGGTGCTCACCTGAAACAGCAGCGGCCGAAGTAGTGGGGCGCCCGCCCGAATAGTTGGGGAGCTTGCACGAATGATTCGGGAGATTCGAGTCGTCAACCGCGTTGGATGTTGCGCGTTCGACGTTTGTGCATGTTCGCTAATGATTTGATTTTTCGACTCATGTGCAAGCAAAGAATAATGTTTTATATTTCTCTTACCTTAGTTAAGGATTATCCAAAGAAAAACCAGATAACTAGTTACACTTTATTCCACTGACATCTCGCACATGAACAATAAAATCGACATAAACTAGTTCATCAGCAGCGACCATTAGCGAACATGCGCAAACGTCGAACGCGCAACATCCAACGCGGTTGACGACTCGAATCTCCCGAATCATTCGTGCAAGCTCCCCAACTATTCGGGCGGGCGCCCCACCACTTCGGCCGCTGCTGTTTCAGGTGAGCACCCGAATGGTTGGGGTGATCGCACGTCTCAGTAGTGCAAGCGCGCCAAACCTTCGTGTGAAACAGAAAAAAAGAGAAAGCACCCGAACTATTGTGGTGTGAACCCGAACTACACGGGAATTCTTCGCTCAGTGTAGTTCAGTTTTCAATTAATTAGATGAATTTTCTACCAAGGAGATTAATTTTCTAAAAAAAAGACGAATTTTCAAATAAAATGATGCATCTTCAACCAAAAAAATTTAATAGTTGATATTTCATTCCAAAAAGATTTTAAATCAACAACAGTTGAATTTAACAAAAGAAGAATTTTCGACTAAATAGTTTAATTTTCAATCAAATAGATGAATTTTCTACCAAGAAGATTAATTTTCTAAAAAAAGACGAATTTTCAACTAAAAATATGAATCTTCAACCAAAAAAAATGTAATAGTTGATATTTCAATCAAAAGAGATTTTAATTTTAAATCAAGAACAGTTGAATTCATTATGAAAAAAAAAGAATTTTCAACTAAATAGTTCAATTTTCAATCAAATAGATGAATTTTCTACCAAGAAGATTAATTTTCTAAAAAAGACGAATTTTCAACAAAAATCATGAATCTTAAACCAAAGAAATGTAATAGTTGCTATTTCAATCCAAAAAGATTTTAGTTTTAAATCAACAACAGTTGAATTTATCAAAAAAAGAATTTTCAACTAAATAGTTTAATTGTCAATCAAATAAATGTATTTTCTACCCAGAAGGTTAATTTTCTTAAAAAAAGGACGAATTATCAACTAAAATTATGAATCTTCAACCAAAAAATGTAATAGTTGACATTTCAATCCAAAGAGATTTTGATTTTAAATCAAGAAAGGTTGAATTCATTAGAAAAAGAATTTTCAACAAAATAGGTGTTTCCCCAACGAAACAGACGAATTTTCTGACAAAAAAGACGAATTTTCGACTAAAAAAAATCTTCGACCAAAAAAATGTAATAGTTGATATTTCAATCCAAAAGATTTTTATTTTAAATCAACAACAGTTGAATTCATCAAAAAAAGGATTTTCAACTAAATAGTTCAATTTTCAATCAAATAAATGTATTTTCTACCCAGAAGGTTAATTTTCTAAAAAAAGGACGAATTTTCAACAATAATTATGAATCTTCAACAACAAAATTGTAATAGTTGATATTTCAATCCAAAGAGATTTTCATTTTAAATCAAGAACAGTTGAATTAATTGAAAAAAGAATTTTCAACTAAATAGTTCAATTTTCAATCAATTAGATGAATTTTCTACCAAGCAGATTAATTTTCTGAAAGAAAGACGAATTTTCGACTAAAAAAAATCTTCGAACAAGAAAATGTAATAGTTGATATTTCAATCCAAAAAGATTTTAATTTTAAATCGACAACAGTTGAATTTATCAAAAAAAGATTTTTCAACTAAATAGTTCAATTTTCAATCAAATAGATGTATTTTCTACCCGGAAGGTTAATTTTCTAAAAAAAAAGACGAATTTTCAACTAAAATAATGAATCTTCAACCAAAAAATGTAATAATTGATATTTCAATCCAAAGAGATTTTAATTTTAAATCAAGAACAGTTATATTCATTAAAAAAAGAATTTTCAACAAAATAGGTGTTTCCCCAACGAAAAAGACGAATTTTCAAAAAAAAAAAAAGAATTTTTGACTAAAAAAAATCTTCGACCAAAAAAATGACTTTTTAACTAAGTAGTTCAACTTTTAACCAAGTAGTTGAATTTTCAACCAAAAAAGAGGACTTTTGAACGAAAAATGTGATAGTTGAAATTTCAATCCAAAAAGATTTTAATTTCAAATCAAAAACAGCTTTAAAATATTTTTGATCTCTTTAAAACATCTGAAATTTTAAAATATCTCTGAAAATGACTCGAATTATTTCAAAAAATTTCTTAAAATCTTTCGGATTCGTTTTTGATAAATTTGGAAATCTTTCGTGAAGTTTTAAAATCTTTTTAAATATTCTCTTTAAATTAATTTTTACAAATAAAGAATCACTTTAAATATTCCCAGAAATGTTGAGAAAAATTTTTGTTATCTTGAAACGTTTCAAAATTTTGAAAAAAACTTCAAAATTGTATTTCGAAATGTTCAAAAATCGACATTTTATTTTAAGTTTTTCTGAAATCTTTTCAAATTTCAAATAATTTTTAAAAAACTTCTAAATATATTTTAAAATGATTCAAATTTCTCCTAAAACCTTGAAAAAATTCTGCAAAATTTAAAAAAAAATTTCGGAAAATCTTCCAGATTCTTTTTTGGAAATATTTTAGAATGTTTTAAGATTTTCTTGAATATAATCGTAAAATAAATTTTGTGAAATAAAAAATTATTTAAAATTTTCCCAGAAATCTTAAGAAAATTTTTGTATTCTGTTGAAACCTTTCAAAATACTCAAAAAGTTTCTAAGTTTTTTGTTCCAAATCTTTAATAGTCTATATTTTTTTTAATTTGTTGAAATCATTTTTCGTTTAAAATTATTTTAGTATCCTTTCAAAACTTTGGAAATTTTTTGTAATGTTTCAAAATCTTGTTAAATATTCTCTTCAATTTAAGTTTTCGGGATAAAGAATCACTTTTAATATATATTTTTTTAAACTTCAAATTATTTTCGAAATTTTTCAAAAACATTCTTTTTAGAAATCTTAAGAAAATTTGCGAATAATAAAATTCGCGAATGAAAAAATACCCGACAGATTATAATATTGTGAAGTTTGAAGATTCCCAAAGAATAAAAATCTCGACAGAAAATTTTCGAATTATAAAAAATCTGAACTAGAAAATTGCCGAATCTAAACAACAACAAAAATAGTTTTTTGTTAAATATTATTAATTTATTAAAAATAAAATAATCAAATATTTTTATCAAAGAAAACAATGTAATGTTCAAAGTTTTTTAAAATTGTTTGATTTTAAAATAACAATAGCTGAAAAAATATGTTTCTGAATGAAAAAATTTGTTTAAAAATGTCCATAGTATATAAAAAAAATTTTTTTAAATCTTCCCAAAAATCGAATTGTTAATTTAAAAAAAAATTAAAAAGACACTTCGAGATAAATCAGTGCTGAATTGAATCCTGCAAAGTTTTAAAGTCAAACGAAATTTTTTTTAAACTTTGAATATTAAATTAAAAATATTTGATTATGGTATTTTCAATTAATAAATAATATTGATTAAACAACAATTTTTTTTTAAATTGGACGTTCTATTAGACATTTTTAAATTGAGAAAGGTTTAATTAAATTAATTTAAATTGTTGGAAAATTTTGCCATTACAAAGCTTCCTCTATGATGAGGCAAAATTACTTGGAAATTTTAATTTACTAAAATGATGGCGCAGAATATTTTTAATAATTATTAATAGATAAATATATTGAATAAATTTAATTTTTAAATTAAATTTAATTAAATTAATTAAAAATTTTTGGAAAATGTTACCATTACAAAGCTTCCTCTATGAGGAGGCAAAATTACTTGGAAATTTTCATTTACTAAAATGTTGGTGCAGAAATTTTTAAATAATTATTAATGGATAAATATATATAGCTATTATTTATAAATATATACAAATATTATTTATAATTTAAATTTTCTCTTTAAAAAATAAATTTTTCGAATTAAACTTCCTAATTCGGAAATTTCAATTTAAAAAATTCAAAGGAACAAACTGAAAACAACCGATTGAAGCAATTTCACGCAGTATGCATCCAATGAACAATCAATCAACAACAATTAGTGCAAGATTTTCAAGAATTTAATTCCACCAATTTTTTTGGACAGAATTCTGTTTTATATTTGAGAAAGGAATTTTTATTGAAATGCATTTCTCTCTTGCCAGGAATATACATCATTTACTCTATAGCCGACTGGATTCCAGACATGTGAGGAAATTCAAATTTCTCTTTGAAGCATAAAAATAAAACAAAAAAGAAAAACACTCTTCTTTACAAGCAACTTTCTGCTTTTATTTCACTCTTTCCAGTTGCTTCCTTTCCTCTCGTATCAAATAGATGGTCACATTTTTTTTACTTTTTTCACCTATTTCAAATTCAAAGTCGCATTTTGCAAAAAAACGTCGTTGGAGACTCTTATTGCTCTTCCTGATTAAAGATCTTGCAGAGAAATGAAGAAAAAAAAGGTGAAACGGAAACTTTCGTCGGAAACTTGGAGACAGGAATAGTGGCTCAGAGTTCCGGTCCTTCAGAATCTCTCTAATAATTAATTAAGGTTTTCTGCATCTGGTATCACTCTCGTTATAACTCAAGTCAATTTTTCATCACCTTCGTAATTTTTCAAATCTGTAATTCCGATCTGTCACTTTCAATTGCATTTTTTTCCAAGAGGCGCAATAAAAGTCGCACTAGGTCGCATCTGTTATGAAAACTGAAATAATTAGAACGATTCGATCACTTGAAAATTCCAAATTAAATTCAGAGATTCCTTTTTAAGACTGAAGATTACTTCTTACACATATAAAAATAAAAAAACGTTTTCGATTATTTTAATTATGGAAGTTTGAACAGGATGAGGAAAACTGCAGAAAACCACCTCCCGAGTTCAGCCGGGTTTTCGACTGTCGAGTTTGAACACATCGGTTGTGCGCAATCATCCTCGGCTACGTCTCAGATATTTTGCTCAAAAAAATTATTCACAAAAAGTTATTTCATTTCGAATTTGTTAGATTTTTTGTATTTGCTGAAAAGAAAAATGGATGGTTGGGGGCCAAAAAAAAAATTTTCAAAATTCACTAACTTTTTCCTGATATTTCCCTGACCAATTTTTCATTTTCTCTGACCATTAATATTCGAAGACGAGCATTTTAATCTGATAAATTTTCTAATTTGTATAATTATTATTTAATTTATTTGATTATTTTATTTATTTTATATTTATATTATTATTATCATATTTATATTTATTTTATTTTATTTAATATTTTAATTATTGCATAATTTTTGTTACGAAATTAATACGAAAATCAATTACTTAAAAATATTAAAATTCAACAAGTATATAAAGTAAGTATATATAAACGGAATACAACAATTTGAGATTAAAATTAAACAATTTCAAATTTATTCACTTATTTCATCCAAAAAATATTTATTTTCTAGAAAGAAAGATTAATTTTCAACAAAACAGTTGAAATTTCGACCAAATAGTTAAATTTTCAACCAAATAGTCGAATTTTTAAACAAAGAAGATTCAATTTCAAAGAAAAACAGTTGCATTTTCAATCAAATAGTTGAATTTTCAATCTGAAAAGTCAAATTTTTCAGAAAAGTTGACTCTTAAACCCAAAATTATGAATTTTCAACAAAAATATGAATTCTAAAAAAAATGCAATAGTTGATATTTCAACAGAAAAAAATTTACCAAAATAATTAATTTTTTAAGCAAAGACTTAAACTTGAAAAAAAAATAGTTTACTTTTTAACCAAATTGTTGAATTGTCAATCTACGAAGATGAATTTTAAAATAAAATAAAAAACAATTTTAAACCAAGAGGATTATTATTTTCGACCAAAAAAGAAATCATCAACAAATAAAGATTTTTCAGTCAAGGAAGAACAAAAAAATGCATCCAAATTGTTGAACATTTGAGCTAGAAGACGAATTTTCAACTGAAAAATAACAGTATAAAAAATTAATTAAAAAAAAACACAAATTTTCAAGAAAATAGTCCAATTTTCCATTAAAAAAAAAAGAGTTTTAATCTGAAATGATGATTTTTCGAACCAATTTTCAATGAATAAAGATTTTCCATTCAACAGAAAAAAAATCATCCAAGTTATTAAACTTTTAAGCCAAATGAAGAATTTTCTGTAAAATAGTTAAATTTGCCACAAACAAAAAAAACGAATTTTCAACAAAATAATAAATTCTTCAAGCAAAAAGTTGAGTTTGAAAAGAAAATAGTAAAATTTTTAACCAAATAGTTGAATTTCCAATCTACGAACATGAATTTTAAAACCAAAAAGATCAATTTTGAACCAAGAGGATTATTATTTTCGACCAAAAAAAGAAAAATTTTCAACAAATAAAGATTTTTCAGTCAAGAAAGAACAAAACAGATCATCCAAATTGTTGAACTTTCAATCCAAAAGACGAATTTTCAACTAAAAAAAAAAAAATTTTCAGTAGAAAAAATTAGTTTAAAAATAAAACACAAATTTTCAAAAAACAATCTAATTTTCCACAAAAGAGATGATTTGCATCTAAAATCATACATTTTTGATCCAGAAGGAAAAATTCTCAATAAATGAAGATTATTCAGTGAAAAAAAAAGTTCATCAAAATTATTAAACTTTTAAGCCAAATGACGAATTTTCTGTAAAAAAGTTAAACTTTCAACAAAAATGTAAATTTTCAACAAAAAGAAACGAATTTTCAACAAAATAATTAATTTTTCAAGCAAAAAGTTGAATTAAAAAAAAGATGAATTTCTAACCAAAAAGACCAATTTTCAACCAAGAAGATTATTATTTTTTACAAAAAAAAAAGACGAATCTTCAACAAATAAACATTTTTCAGTCAAGAAAGGACAAAAAAGATCATACAAACTATTGAACTTTCAAGCTAAAATACGCATTTTAAACTAAAAAAAGATAATTTTGCAGTATAAAAAATTAATTAAAAATTATTTTTTTTTAATATTTAAAGTTTTTTTAAATTTTTGTTTGAATTTAAAACTTTGCAGGATTCATTTTTTTTTTTAAATTAACAATTCGATTTTCGAGAAGATTTTTGTAATTTTTGTATATACCATGGAAATTTTCAAACAAAATTTTTGATTCAGAAACATATTTTTTCAGCTATTGTTATTTTAAAATCAAACAATAATTTTTAAAAACTTTGAACATTACATTTTTTTCTTATATAAAAATATTTCATTATTTTATTTTTAATAAATTAATAATATTTAACAAAAAACAATTTTTGTAATTGTTTAGATTCGCCAATTTTTTAGTTTGGATTTTTTATAATTCGGAAATTTACTGTCGGGATTTTTATTCTTTGGGAAGCTTCTTTGGAAATATTATAATCTGTCGGGATTTTTATCATTCGAAAATTTTTCAATTGGGGATTTTTATATTTTGGCAATTTTATAATTTCAGAAATTTTATTATTTGGGAATTTTCCAATTAGGGAATTTTACAATATCGGGAATTTAATTTTTCGGGATTTTTCAATCGTTCCGAAATGATTTCCTAAAATTTATAAAAAGAATGTTTTCAAAAAATTTCGAAAATAATTTGATGTTTAAAAAAATATATATTAAAAGTGATTCTTTATCCCGAAAACTGAAATCGAAGAAAATATTTAACAAGATTTTGAAACATTACAAAAGTTTTCCAAAGTTTTGAAAGGATACAAAAATAATTTTAAACCAAAAAATGATTTTAACAAATAAAAAAAAATGTAGATTATTGAAGATTTGGACCAAAAAACTTAGAAGCTTTTTGAGAATTTTGAAAGGTTTCAAGAGAATACAAAAATTTTCTTAAGATTTCTGGGAAAATTTAACATAATTTTTTATTTCACAAAATTTATTTTAGGATTATATTCAAGAAGATCATAAAACATTCCAAAATATTTCCAAAAAAGAATCTGGAAGATTTTCCGATTTTTTTTTTAATTTTGCAGAATTTTTTCAAGGTTTTAGGAGAAATTTGAATAATCTCAAAATATATTTAGAAGTTTTTTTTAAATTTCAAAAATAATTTGAAATTTGAGAAGATTTAAAAAAACCTTAAAATAAAATGTCTGGGAATATTTAAAGTGATTCTTTATTTGTAAAAATTAATTTTGAAAGAATATTTAAAAAGATTTTAAAACATCACGAAAGATTTCCAAAATTATCAGAAACTAATCCGAAAGATTTTGAGACATTTTTTTGCAATAATTCGAGTCATTGTAAGAGATATTTAAAATTTTTAGATGTTTTAAAGAGATCAAAAATATTTTAAAGCTGTTTTTGATTTGAAATTAAAATCTTTTTGGGTTGAAATTTCAACTATCAGATTTTTCGTTCAGAATTCCTCTTTTTTGGTTGAAAATTCAAGTGCTTGGTTAAAAGTTGAACTACTTAGTTAAAAATTCATTTATTTGATCGAAAATTTTTTTTAGTCGAAAATTCGTCTTTCTTGTTAGAAAATTCGTCTTTTTCGTTGGGGAAACACCTAGTTTGTTAAAAATTCTTTTTTCAATGAATTCAACTGTTCTTGATTTAAAATTAAAATCTCTTTGGATTGAAATATCAACTATTACATTTTTTGGTTGAAGATTTATTACTTTATTTCAAAATTCATCTTTTTTTTAGAAAATTAATCTTTTTGGTAGAAAAATCATCTATTTGGTTGAAAATTTAACTATTTATTTAACTATTATTCAACTTTTCTTGATTTAAAATTAAAACCTTTTCGAATTGAATTTTTTTTTAATTAACAATTCAATTAATTATAGAATAGAAATTCGTCTATTCTTGAAATTAAATTAAAAAATGAAATTTTTAACGAATTTTTAACTAAAAAGATTTTTCACCAAAAAATGAAAAGTGAAATTTTTCTGTATAAAAATTTTTTTTAAACAAAAAACAAAAATAGTTAAAAATTTTACCGAAGAGATAAATTTTCATCTCTGTAATACCCTGAAGTTGTGTAAGATAAAAAAATCGACGTGATGAATTTTTATCTTTTGTGAATCCAGCATGGAGTTCCCCTTTAGCAAATCGATTAATTTCCATCAATATTAAATGTTAAAAGGCGATACGAATTTAAAATACATTTTCTAGGTTACGAGATTCAATGTCGCGAGATAATTTCTCTTTCCTTCATCAAGAATGTATTAGAATGCCACTCTAGTCGTGCATAAAGTATTCAGAAGGAATCTATAAATTTCCCAAGGATAATAAATTATTTTTGAGGCTTCTATAAGTGTTTTTCACCCTTGGGGGTTGCCGATAAACTACGTTACCAATTTTACTAATTTTACCAATTTTACTAATTTTGCCAATTTTACTAATTTTACCAATTTTACTAATTTTACCAATTTTACTAATTTTACCAATTTTACCAATTTTACCAATTTTACTAATTTTACCAATTTTACTAATTTTACCAATTTTACTAATTTTACGAAATTTCAACAAAATGTTTGAACTTTTAACCAAATAGTTGATTTTTCAAGCCAAAAAAAAAAAAATTTTTTGGAAGACACCTAAATTTTAAACAAAAAAGTTTATTTTCAAATAAGAAAGATGACTTTTATACCATAATAGGTGAATTTTATATTCAAAAGGATGAATTTTTAATAAAACAGTTAAATTTTCGAATAAAAAAGACGAATTTTTTAGAAGACTTCTGACAGTTGAAAGATGACTTTTCTATCATAACAGGTGAATTTTCTACCAAAAGACAAATTTTTAACTAGTTGAGTTAAACAAACAAAAAATAATTTCTAACAAAAAGTTGAATGGTTGAATCTTCTAACAACAACAAAATATAATTCAACCAAAAACAGTTACATTTTCAAGACAAAAAGACGATTTTTTTAGAAGAAAGTTAAATTTTCAGCATGAAGTTTATTTTCAAACAAGAGAGATGATTTTTATATCATAAAAGATGATTTTTTCATTCATAAGGACGATTTTTTTAACAAAATAGTTGAATTTTCGAACAGAAAGACGAATTTTTTAGAAAACAATTGAATTTTTCAACCATAATAATAGGTGAATTTTCTACAAAAAGACGAATTTTCAACCAGTTGAATTGAATGAAAAAAAAACTATTTTTTAACAAAAAAATTTGTTTTTCATTTTCAGACAAGAGAGATAATTTTTCTACCATAAAAGACGATTTTTCCATTCAAAAGGACGAATTTTTAACAAAACAGTTGAATTTTCGAACAAAAAGACGAATTTTGTAGAAAACAGTTGAAAGATTAATTTTCAACCATAACAGGTGAATTTTATGCCAAAAGGAGAATTTTCAACCAATTGAATGAATGAAAAAAAAACAATTTTTGAACTAAAAAAATTGTTTTTCAACCAAAAAAGTAGTTCATCAAAATAGTTGAATTTTCAACTTAAAAAGATGCATTTTCAACCAAATGGTCGAATCTACTTAAAAATATGACTTTTTTAACCAAAAGACGATTTTTCAACCAGTTGAATTAAACAAAAAAAATCGAGTTTTTAAGAAAATATTTGAATTCTCAACCAACAAGATGAAGTTTCAACAAACAAAATTAATATTCTAACCCAAAAAACGAATTTTCATAAGAATACAAACATTTTCAACCAAATAGTTGAATTTTCAACTTATAAAGTATAAATCTCAACCGAAAATTGAACAGTTAAATTTTCAGATGAAAAAATTAATTTTTAACAAACAAAAAAAAATTTTCAACAAAAAAGTGAAATTTTTTAACCAAAGAGGAGAATCTAAAAAGAATTGAACAAAGTATACTGGAACTTGGTATTAAGCGCGGTTTCGGGCATGGCCTGCAGTTGCCTTCAACCTAAATCCAGACCGTCCGAACAAGTTAAGAAATTAAAATTTTAAAGCAAATTATTGAATTTTAAACTTATTTTTAACAAAATATTTTAATTTCCAACAAAATAGTTGAACTTTCAACCAAATTTTATTTGTTTCCTAATTCTTTTTTTTATTAAAAATGAAACTGTTTGGTTCTAAATTAATCTGGTTTGGTTGAGGACTTTTAAAAAAAAATCATATCTTTTATTAAAAATTCAACCGCTTAGTAGATAAATCGTCCTTTTGGCATTAAAATTCAACAATTTTGTTAAAAATTATTGTATTTTATTGAAAAATTATGGTTTATGGTAGAACCTCAATTTAATATTTATAATTTAAAGATTCACCTCCTTCGTTGAAAGTTTAACTTTTCCATTTTTAGAAAATTAATATTTCAGGTTAAAAAATCATCGTTTGAGTTAAATTCGTTTATTAAAAATTCATTTTTATTAAGATTCATTATTTCAGCTGAAATTTTTGTTTGTTTGAGAATTAATTTTTTTAACTAACAATGTAACTATTGTAACCATTCCATTTTTAGTTGGAAATTGATTTTTTTTCATTGAATATTGATCTTTTCTGAATGAATATTCATATTTTTCGTTAAAAATTCGTCTTTTTTTTGGGTTGAAAATTAATCTTCTCGGTGGAAAATTCATCCTTTTTGGTTGAAAATGAAACTTTTTGGCCCTAAATTAAACTACTCGGTTGAAAATTAATTTTTTTGTTAAAAATTCATATTTTTAGTTTAAGTTTAACTATTTGCATAAAAACTGCACTATTTTTATGAAAATTGAACTTTTTTGTAGAAAATTAACTTTTTTTTTTTAAATCATATCTTTTATTAAAAATTCAACCGCTTGGTAGATAAATCGTCCTTTTGGCATTAAAATTCAACAATTTCGTTAAAAATTATTGTATTTTATTGAAAATTCATGGTTTATGGTAGAACCTTAATCATTTTTAATTTATTAATAATTCATGTTTTTGGTCAAAAACTTAACTATCTGGTTAAAAAATCACATTTTTCAGTTAAAAATTTAACAACTTGTTTGAAAGTTGAACTCTTTTGTTGAAAATTCATTTTTTTAAAGATTTATTAATTTGGTTGAAAATTCGTTTTTTTTTTTTTGGTTGCGAGTTAATTATTTAAAAAAATAATGTGAGTATTCCATTTTTGTTTAAAAATTGATTTTATTATTGAATATTGATCTCTTCTAGTTGAAAATTTAGGTATTTTGTTGAAAATTCGTCTTTTTTGGTCAAAAATAAATCTACTTGTTTTGAAATTAATCAGATTTGGTTCAGAATTAAACTGTTTTGTTGACAATTCTACTTTTTTGGTTGAATTTAACTGTTTTTATTACAAATTAAAATATTTTTTGGTAGAAGTATTAACTATAACATTTTCTGCTGAGAATTAATCATTATTGGTTAGAAATTCAACTACCTGGGTGCAATTCAAACTAGTTTGTTGAAAATTCATTTTATTTTGGTTGAAGATTTATCATTTAAGCTGAAAATTCATATTTTCGGATTAAAAATTGAACTGTTTTGTACAAAATTTCATCATTTTGGTTTGAAAGTTCAACAATTTGGTTGAAAATTAACTTCTTTGTTGGAAGATCATATTTTTCATTGAAAATTCAAATAATTGGTTAAAAATGAAACTATTTTTATAAAAAACTTGACTATTTTTATGAAAAATTCAAGTTTTTGGTGGAAAATTTACATTTTTGATAAAAAATTCAACAATTTATTGAAAATTGATATATTTTGTTGAAAATTCGTGTTTTTTGGTAGAAAATTAATCTTCTTGCTGGAAAATTCATCATTCTGGTTAAAAATTTAACCCTATTTTTAGAAATTCATCTTTTTTAGTTGAAAATTTTACTACGTGGTTGAAAGTTGAATTAGTTTGTTAAAAATTAATATTTCTTAAAGATTCACGTCCTTCATTGAATGTTTAAATTTTCCATTTTTAGAAAATGAATCTTGTAATTGTTCTATTTTTAGTTGAAAATTGATCTTTTCTAGTTAACAATTCGTATTAAATAAAAATAAATGAAATTCGTCTTTTTTGTTCGAAAATTAATCTTCTCGTTTGAAAATTTATCGTTTTTGTTTAAAAATTAAACTATTTGGTCCTAAATTAATATGGGTTGGTTGATAAATCAAGAACTAGGAATAAAATTGAACTATTCGGTTGAAAATGAACTTTTTTGTTAAAAAATCATAGATATTTCGTCCTTATGGATTTCAAATTCAACAGTTTTGTAGAAAATTAATATATTTTGTTGAAAAATCGTGTTTTTAGTATTAAATTAATCTTCTTGCTAAAAAATTCATATTTTTTATTGAAAATTCAAATAATTGGTTAAAAAAGAAACTATTTTGAATTAAAAAATTAACTTTTGTTATGGATACTACATCTTTTTGGTAGAAACTTTACTTTTTTGTCGAAAAGTTATATTTTTTATTGAAAATTCAACCGTTTTGTGGATAATTCGTGCTTTTGGCTTTAAAATTCCACAATTTATTGAAAATTGATATTTTTTTTTGAAAATTCGTGTTTTTTGGTAGAAAATTAATCTTCTTGCTGGAAAATTCATCATTTTGGTTAAAAATTTAACCCTATTTTTAAAAATTCATCTTTTTTAGTTGAAAATTTTATTACGTGCACTGTAAAAAAAGCTTTGGTGATATTTACAATCAGCTAGTAATTATACGTGCAGTGTATTTTCAAATTACAATGTGTAATCTAATTAATTTACGATACTGGAGTACTTATTTGCAATCTAGTGCGATTTCACTTCAGGTAACAATGTGAAAATAGAATGAAGGTTGATTTATATGCAGTCGACTGTAAAATTACTACGTCCGATGATGGAAATTATTCGATCGGCGTGGGACATAGTAAGTTTACGTGAGGTGATAAATTTACTTCGGACTTTAACTCTACGAAACTATATGTAAATTTTGACGATGCGTGCTTTTCTATCGTGAGGCAGTAAATCCGCACGGACGAACGCCGCAGAATTAGGTGCAGGACGTAAATTTGGACCATTTGGGACTAGCGAGTGGAAGTCGTGCCAAACGATGAGTTCCGGAGACGCCCGAACGGCCTCTTACCAATGGGTGCGCATTTCGTTCGTTTGCATTTTTGTTTACGTTACTTTGCACGTTATGTCGAGTTGCGGTGCTCGGGTCGAACTTAGAAATTCATAAATTTTGAGACTGTCAAGTGGTTATATTCCGTATTCTCCCTTAAATACAGAAAATACCTTTAAAATATTTTCACCTCTGTGAAAAGTTGTGGATAGTAGTAAGATGGACAGGTTAGAGAAAACCTGAAAAATCAGTGAAAAGTCAGGGATATTTGTTAATCAGGGAACGTTAGGAATAAGTCAGAGACAAAAAAAATATTGAAATTTGAATAACCGAAAAGTTTTTGGGGAACCAAACCTCAAAATATCTTTTCGATTATAAAAGCTGAAAACAAAATTCAACGAGATTTCGGACAGTGGCTCGAGCATCTGATATTTAGTGTGTTGATTTACGACCCGTACGTAATTTCACGGTCGACGAGGGGAAATTTACGTCCTGCATGTATTTCTTTAGAGCGGACGCAGGTTGAGAAGAAAAATATGTATTTTTACAAAATTCTGCTTATTTACTATGTGACACACCGATCGAATTATTTCCATCGTCGCAGGATGTAAATTTACACCAACTTTTTTTACAGTGTGGTTGAAAGTTGAATTAGGTTGTGAAAAATTAATATTTTTAGAAAGATTCACGTCCTTCATTGAAAGTTTAACTTTCCCATTATTAGAAAATTAATCTTTCAGGTTAAAAAATCATCGTTTGAGTTAAATTCGTTTATTAAAAATTCATTTTTATTAAGATTCATTATTTTAGCTGAATTTTTTTTTTAAATTAATTTTTTTAACTGACAATGTAACTATTGTAACTATTCCATTTTTAGTTGAAAATTGATTTTTTTTTCATTGAAAATTGATCTTTTCTGATTGAATATTCATGTATTTCGTTAAAAATTCGTCTTTTTTTTTGGTCGAAAATTAATCTTCTCGGTGGAAAATTCATCCTTTTTGGTTGAAAATGAAACTGTTTGGCCTTGAATTAAACTAATCGGTTGAAAATTAACTTTTTTGTTAAAAAATCATATTTCCGGGTTGAAAATTCAACCGTTTTGTAGATATTTCGTTCTTTTGGATTTCAAATTCAACAGTTTTGTTGAAAATTAATATATTTTATTTAAAAATCGTGTTTTTTAGTATAAAATTAATCTTCCTGATAAAAAAATCATCTTTTTGGTTGAAAATTTAACTATTTGGTTAAAAATTCATCTTTTTATTTGAAAATTCGTTTTTTTAACACAAACATAGCTTTTTTAATTTGAAAATTGCGCTGTTCCATTAATTTTAAAAAATTTATCTTTTATAAGTTGACAATTCAAATACTTGGTAGAAAATTTATGTCCTTTGTGGAAAATTCGTCCTTTTGGTTAGAAAATTAATCTTATTTGTTAAAAATTCATCTTTTTTAGTTGAAAATTTTACTACGTGGTTGAAAGTTGAATTAGTTTGTTGAAAATTCAAATATTTTGAAGATTCACGTCCTTCGTTGAATGTTTAACTTTTTCATTTTTAGAAAATTAATCTTTTGGGTTAAAAAATCATCCTTTGAGTTAAACTCGTTTATTGAAATTCTTTTTTATTAAGATTCATTATTTTAGCTGAAATTTTTGTTTGTTTGAGAATGCATTTTTTTAACTAACAATTTAACTATTGTAACTATTCCATTTTTAGTTGAAAATTGATTTTTTTTTTCATTGAAAATTGATTTTTTCTAGATAAAGATTCATGTATTTCGTTAAAAATTCGTCTTTTTTGTTCGAAAATTAATTTTCTCGGTTGAAAATTCATTCTTTTTGGTTAAAAATGAAACTGGTCCTAAATTAATTTGGGTTGTTTGATAAATCAAGAATTAGGAATAAAATTAAATTATTCGATTGAAAATTATCTTTTTTGTTGAAAAATCATATTTTCGGGTTGAAAATTCAACCGTTTTGTAGATAGTTCGTCCTTTTGGATTTCAAATTCAACAGTTTTGTTGCAAATTAATATAATTTGTTGAAAAATCGTGTTTTCTAGTATAAAATTAATCTTCTTGCTAAAAAATCATCTTTTTGGTTGAAAATTTAACTATTTATTCTTGTCTCTAATGAGCCGAAAAGTGAGGTTGTTTTTTAATTTTATTTTTTCATTGTGAATATTTTTCCTGCTTATTTTGCAAAAATTTTTTGTAATAAAATGAAATTCTTTTCAATCTTAATTTAAAAAAATTTTAAATAGAGACACTAAACATATGATTCTTTCCAATCAGCATTGAATTTTGTTAAAAAAAAAAAATTTTAGAAATGTATTTAAATATTTTGGATTGTTTTCTTTTCCTAATTGGAAAATTTAATAATCTTACTAGATTGGTCTTAGAATCACCTACAAACAAAAATAAATTTTTTAATTTGAAAATTGCGCTATTTCATTTATTTTAAAAAATGTATCCTTTATAAGTTGACAATTAAACTACTTAGTAGAAAATTCGTCCTTTTGGTTAGAAAATTAATCTTATTTGTTAAAAATTCAATATATATTTCGATTTGAAATCTCAGGAATTTAAAGTGTATCATATTGCATTCAATACGGTATTTACCTTGATTTTATTTAGAAAGAATTGATTTCTCCATTATTAACCTATTCTCGTAAAAAACCACCCTCTTTCCTATTGATAGAATTTGTGGCTACCTCATTTTTACGGGTGGATGAAGGGTGGGGGGGGGGGGGGTTGTAGGACAAAACTACGTTTGTCATCAAGGGGTGCCGGAGGGGTAAAAATAGCCTAAAATTGGTAATGCAGTTTATAGACAACCCCTATTACTCGGTACAGGTTTTTGAGGATTGAATTCCCCCTCGATTTATGGCCTCTCAACACCGAAATTCGGTGAAATATCAAATGTTAGAATCACGAAGGAACATGACGTGTTTGTATCTTGAGGGCGTCGTTATTTCCATACTTTGGAGAGAAAAATGAGAGAGGAGAGTCCTTCAGGCCATCAGGATTCTACACACGGATGGTCGAATCGCAGGAGGGTTGACATTAGTGCAGAACGTGGCGGTTGTAGCCTAGTGGCCAACTAGTGGAGACTACTTTTCTCGAGTCCCATGACGAGGGAGAGAGAAGGAGAGAGAATGAGAGGAAAGGAGATGGAGAGAGAAAGAGATAGAGAGAGATGGAAAGAGATAGAAAAGAGAAGAAGAGAGGAAGGGAGGAAGGGAGAGAAAGAGAGAAAGAGAGGAAGAGAGGAAGAGAGGAAGAGAGAAAGAGAGAGAAGGGAGAGAAGGAGAGAGAAAGAGGTAGAAGAGAGAGAAAGAGAGAGGGGGAGAAAAGTGTAGAAAAAATGTCTTTAGCCAAGGGGCGATGGAAAGTAGGGCAGTGGGTGATCAGGGCGCACCCCTACCCTTTTCTCTCGACGCTTGCGTAACACGTAACGGTTCCCGGCTTTACGTCACGGGTTGACTGTGACGTCACGTAGGGCTCTCATACCACCACTTTTCCAGCATCAGTAAAGAGACCGGGTACAGCGAAACCTCTAGGTGGCTACCAGGAGTATGAACCTCTCGAACTCACCCCCCAACCCCCTCTATACCACATCATCTGGATTCTGGGTCATCCATCTCCTCTACGCAATGATACAAATTTTACTATCTGTCTTTTCTTCTCGTATTTATCAAAGTAAAATAGGGGATGGATAAAAATGATTAGGAAGAAATTTTCGTAAAGAAATAATATTGAATCACATATTGGGGACACATCAGTGTAGAACACTGGCAACGTCATGTGAGGACAACTAGGAGATAATTGAAAACTGCAACTTAATCTGTTTCGGTTGCGAATTAATTTTTATGTTGAAAATTCACATTTTCGGGTTCAAGAATCAACTGTTTTGTAAAACATTTGTATTTTCGGCTCGAAAATTCTACAATTTGGTAGAAACTCAACTATTTGGTCAAAAGTTGAAGTACTTGTTAGATTAATTTTCTACCAAAAAGTCGAATTTTTAACAAAATACATGAAGTTTCAACTAAAAAAGATAAATTTTCAACCAAAAATGGAACAGTTAAATTTACACTTAAAAAATTAATTTTGAACCAAGAAAAAAACGAATTATAAAAAAACATAGTTGAATTTTCACCGAAGAAATGAGTTTTTAACTAAAATAATGAATCCTAAACTAAAAAAAAGACAACATCTATTTTTTTTAGTTTAGGATTAATTATTTTAGTTGAAAACTCATTTCTTTGGTGAAAATTCAACTCTTTTTTTTATAATTCCTTTTTTTCTTGGTTAAAAATTAATTTTTTAACTGTAAATTTAACTGTTCCATTTTTGGTTGAAAATTTATATTTTTTAGTTAAAAATTCATGTGTTTTGTTAAAAATTCGATTTTTTTGGTAGAAAATTAATCCTGTTGTTTAAAAATGTAAGTTTTTGGTTAAAATTGATGTATTTTGTTGACATGTCGTATTTTTTCGTAAAAAATTCAACTGTTTTGTAGAATATTAATTTTTCAAAATTAGAAATTCATTTTTTTAATAAACTTTAACCATTTCATTTTAAGTTAAAAATTGATCTTTTTTAGTTAAAAAATTCAACTATTTGGTAGAAAATTGTCGAAATTTAAAAACAAAAGGAATAAAAATAGAAATTTGTGGAAAATTTAACAGTGTGCTGGTTGAAAATTTATCTATTTTTTTGAGAATTCGTATTTTTTAGTAGAAATTTCAGCTTTTTAGTTGAAAATTCACCTTTCCTATCTTTGAAAACCCATCTTGGTGCGTTACTATTTCCGTTACCGTTACAATGATTTACTTTTGTGCACCAGGCCGTTGAAGACGTCATCTACGATAAATTTTTAACAATTTAAATTGTGTCAACATCCAAAATAACTAACCAAAATAACTAAAAGTGGTGAGCCGAGGATCCGCGTGCACCGGGTCACGCACCAGGTACTTTAGCGCGTATTCTACGAGAACATTTTAAAAATTTAAATTGTTCCAACATCCAAAATAACTAAAAGTGGTGAGCCGAGGATCCGGGTGCACCAGGTCATGCACCAGGTAGTTTAACGCGTATTCTACGAGAACTTTAAAAAAATTTAAATTGTGCCAACATCCAAAATAACTAAAAGTGGTGAGCCGATGATCCGGGTGCA
>CAKNYM010050007.1:136542-163905 GCA_932195095.1 Andricus curvator | reverse complement strand
TATTCTCTACGATGCCTGTGTTTGGCCAGAGCGCCCCATGGTGGGGACTGGTCGAACTTGATTGGCCAATCAAGTCTTTTTTTTTAAACCCGGGAGGACGGAAAGCCAAATCAGATTAGTGTTATTTCCATTGTCCCTATTGATGTTATCAGGGTGTTTTAAGATTTCGATTGCTTCTCTATGTTTTCTTGGAAAAATATTGTACGTTTTTGCGATGTCGGTTGATTTGTCAAATGAGATGCTATGTCCGGTTTCGATATGATGCTCAGCTAGTGCTGATTGCGTGACATGTCTTAGCCTGACTTTGCTCTCATGTCCAGGAATTTTCTGTCATTTCAGCAAAGAAAAATACGTCTTTTCTATTTCGCGGGATGGCAAATTTCGGTTGTTGTTAAATATACATTGCATTTATTAAAAAGTGATGCAAAATAATAATTCTTTTAAACTGTTTATACTATTATTATATAGAATCAAATGGAGGAACCAACACAAAAACAAAACGGTGTAATTTATAACAAGTGCAAAAACAAAAAATTCTGTTACTGTTAACTACATTTTCTCATTTTTATCGCGAACGACGTACAATATCATAAAAGAGTATCTTTTTTTGTAGACATTTTTAAATAATGACATTTTGTTCTTACATTTTTTGTATATCTTTTGTTTTTTTGCGAGGACATGTCTAAAATTCGACCTTATGACAAATTGGGCATTATCTTTTAAGTCATATTTTTGGGGGGACATGGGCCTTATGGTTTGGAACTTAGTGTTTGGGGAGATTTAGAGTTGAGATTTGAGAGTAAGTATAGTAAGTATACCATTAAGCTATTTCCCTTTCAGGGAAATGCAGTATTCTCGAATGGTCACCCATCCAAGTACTAACCGCGCCCAACGCTGCTTAACTTCAGTGATCTGACGAGAACTGGTTTTTTCAGCGTGGTATGGCCGTTGGGAGTGATTATAAAAATTAACGACACGCGACACGTTGTTTTACACTTATACTTACGTACTTCTTACTACCTTAAGATAAGATAAAAGAGTAACAAGAAATCTGATTTCATCAATTTGAAGAAAAAAAAACAGGAATCGCTATTTAACATTTGAGACATTTTAGATCTTTTTTCGTTTGATGGGCAATTTTTGGGAAAAATAAGAAATATAGGGGTTGCGATAAATACATGAAAAAAAGATTACTTTAGTTTTTGAAGTCCACACTATTTTCAAAAATTAAAATAATAATTTTTCAGGACAAATATTTTTTTATTTTTTAATTAAGTATTATACCCAATTCTAATGGAATATTCTAAATTGTCTGGTCTAAATGATGAATTTTATAACTTGTACAACTTAGGATCATTAAAATCATAATGGGTAGTCTTAATATTTGCTCTATTTTTAGTTTAAGGTAATAAACGACGTTTTCGTCCGTCTACATTCTATACATATATCCTCAATCTACAAGATTTAGCCGATTTCGAAGGAGAAAAGGAAATTCATGAGCTACAAATGAAGTCTGAACTAAGATAATAATGGGTAAAGAAAAATAATTTTATTGAAAACTATATGCGAAATGTCATTGTAACAGGGTGTCCATTTTACATTTGTACACACTTTAAAGTTTTCCATTTGTATATTTTGTGAGATAAAAATATTTAAATCACGTGTTTTTTTTTAATGATTCTAGATTCTAGTTAAATTAATAAAAACCACATCTGATGTATAGAAAAATATTAATTGCTCGTGTAACGGTAGCATCAAGTAAACGGATGTACATGAGTAAGAATTCTTATTCACATTTATTTGATTATCATAATTTATTTTACGAAAATCTCAAGGTTCTAGAGGATTGCTCATATACGTCAAAGAACAGACTGCCATATATAACGAAGACCAACGTTATCTTTACCGAGGCTTAAAATATTTCAGAAAAATAAATAGATATATGTGTATATTATATATATATATATATATATAAAAAAAAAATATTATATATATATATATATATATATATAAAGAATAATGTCAAAAATCAGTTAACAGTACCAGCATTTTTTGTTATTGCACTTGTTAGAAATTATTACGTCTTGTTTTTGTGCTGTTTTTTCCTTCTGATTATGTATTCTTATAGTATGCACAGCTTGAAATAATTAATATTTTCCTTGAATTTGATTAACTTCAATGTATATTTAATAACAACCGAAATAAGCCATCCCGTGAAATAGAAAAAACGTATTTTTCTTTGCTAAAATTACAAAAATTACATTCGATAGATAACATATCATTGTCTTTTTATCAAGATAATAAAAAAATATAAATGTAATGAATATATAAAATTGACTCTTGAAAATAGTTCTTTGCATACTAGGGTGATTCTTGTGGTAGAAAATTTTGAGAAATTCTTTCCGATAATATGTTACAAATAATTTCGCGTCGCAGTTTCTTGTTCAGGATTCGCTAAAGGATGAGCATCAATCGTAACTTTTCAAGATGAATAATTTTTTGGCACTTTTACGGGTCCCCAAAGAATAAGTGAAAATTTTAATTTTCACGTAATATTGACGTTTATTAACGCTTTTTAATTTTTTCATAAATCATCTTTAATCGATCATTTAAAAGTATCCAGCCATTTTTCAACATATCGCAATATTTTTATGTACAACTTAGATTTTAAAGAATATACTCGTAAATGCTTGAAGAAAATGAGATTGTTTAAACAATTTATTTTCTAGTATTACGGAGCATTTCTTAAAACTTACCGGTCTCACGGAAAATTCCGTAAGGGTAGACAGTTCGTTTATTGGTTTTTATCTGTAGGAAAAAGAGAATGCTTTCTGAAAATAAAGAAAAGCAATTGTTTAAACAAGTTAAATTTTTTTAAACATTCAAGAGTATTCTTAGATATCAAATTAGTACTTCAAAATATTCCAATCTGTCGAAAATTGGGTCAAATAAAATCTTTCACCTGCTTTTTCTCGGTAAACTAGATACTTGAATAAATATGTAGGAATTATTTAATAATTATACAATTAATAAAACAAATGATCGTACTGTAATCATTTATTAAAAAACTCATAATGACTAGAAAATACATTCATTTTGAGACTTACCTAAAATAATAAAATGTTTAAATAAATAAAATTGTACAAACAATTAAAAATTAGTTAAAGAATTACTGGATATTTATTAACGAAAATGTTTTCAAAAAGCGTTAATAAACACATAAGACACATAAGAGTGGCCCAAAACTCATTCAACAATCATATATCAACGTACGAGCAAACGATGTCAAATTTTACAGATTTTATTATACTTAAAATATATTGTAGAGCTCTTGTGTACTTAAATTCTCACTCCAAACAAAATAGCTTTAAATATAGCTCCATAAAGCGTCCGTTTCTTGATACAAAAGTGGAGTTTAAAGTAGATCATCAAAATGCGAAAAATAAAAACAAAAAAAAATTGCAATTAAATAATCTAATTTTCATGCTTCCTAATTTAAAATTTAATTCAATTTAATTTAATTTAAATTAATTCAAAATCCGTCGAGGTAAGGAAAAAATCAAAGAAATTACTGTACCCTACTTGAAAAGTGGAATCTTCTAAGTTCTGCAATTTTTAATATTTAAATTGGAAAATATTTTATTTAAAACGTTTTCAATACAAAAATGTAATTATAAGGGCCCTTCAAATAGAAATAAAATTATATAATCCAGACATGGATTAATTTAAAAATTAATCAATTTCCAGTGGTTCTAATTTAACTGATTTAATTCATAATAGTCGGTCTCAGCCTAAAATTATCTACAATTTTAAAAATGTAATGAAATTAAAATTGTCCCGCTACTTTACACAATTGAAATTTTAATCATTTATTTTATGATGCGAATGATGAAATATGTGATATGATGTGAAATATGACATGAATTAACGCTCTAAATCTCACTTATATGGTTTTTAGCGTACAAACAGTTTCTAAAACCGCAAATAACTTTTTATCTTTGCTGGTTTGGAAATTTTATTTAAATTTGCTTCGATATCATTAAAAACTGATATATAAAACATCAGGATCCTTTCCTTTTACCTTTTTAGGCGTATAAGTATTTAAATGAGTGATAATTTAATTTTCATTTTTCAACAAATTTAACAAGAATAGCAATACTTTCCACTAATATTTTGTCAGCGAAAATGTATTCTATTTGGTTTTAAGGGGTTTCTAAAAAGATCAACCTCTTCTCTAATATAAAATGCATTCATTTCGATTCTTGAAAAACATTTTGTACAAAACTTCTATAATTTTGTTTCCTTTCTACAATTAAATGAAAAAAATACATAGATTTTTGAAAGCATCTGTCCAGGACTCTCTCTCTCTCTCTCTCTCTCTCTATATATATATATATATATATATATATATATTTTTTATTTTTTTTTTTAATTTTAGCAAAGAAAAATACGTATTCTCTCTCTCTGTGTATATATATATATATATATATATATATATATATATATATATTCTTTATTTTTCTTTAACTTACTTTTTAAATGCAAAGTTCGAATCGAACCAGAATCATTCGGAGTGACGGCGGAATGACTCGGAACCATTCAGAATGTACTAGCGTTATAAGGCAGATTCAGACGGAATAAGCGTTTTATTTTGATAAGTGTGGAATTATTCTAACTGAATGCGGAATAACACATAATAAGTCGAAATGAGCTTGCGTTATCCGGCGGATTCAGACGGAATGGGCATTGTATTCTCATAAGTGCGGAATCATTCAGACTGAGTTCCGAATAACACAGAATAAATCAGAATGAACTCGTGTCATTTAACGAATCCAAACGGAATGAGAATTCCATTCCGATGGATGCGGAATCATTTGGACTGAGTGCGGAATGACGCGGAATCATTCGGAATGAACTCGCATCATGTAACGGCTTCAAACGAAGTGAAAATTTAATTCCGATCGATGCGGAATCATTTGAATTGAATGCGGAATGGCACAGAATCATTCTGAATGAATTCGCGCCTTACCATGGAGTCAGGCGAAATGAAATTTTCATTCTGATACGTGCGGAATCATTCGGACTAACCTGAGGAAAGAATGACAAGGAATAATTAGGAATAAGCTCGAGCAATGCGGTGGATTTATACAAGATTAACATTTTCGCTACGGAATAATTCGTACTAAAAGTGAAACGAAACAGAAACATTCGGAATGAGTTCACGTATTGCGCCGGATTTAGACAGAATGAAAATTTTAATCAGACTGGTGCGGAATCATTCTGATAAAAGCACGGAATCATTCAATGGCATTCGGAATGACATTTCGTTCTCAGACGGATTCAGATGGAATTAAAAGTTCTTTTAGATTTGTGCGGTTTCAATAGGAATGACTCTGCAATAGTTGCGGACACATTCGCAAAGAACATGAGACACCAATTCGGAATGAAAAAGAATTAATTGTAAACGGACGGAATCATTCGGATTAAACCAGCTTCCACTCCGAATGAGTCCGTACGGCGAAAACAGATTTCGCATTCATTCATATTCGATAGGAATAATTCGGAGTTGTTCGGATTCAATCGGACTCAGTTACATTCCGAAACTTGCACCAGAGGAGAACGCTTAATCGTTCATCTCGTCAGTGTGCCACCCACAAACACCGTACCAAACTTGGATCTCACACATATTCGAGTTGACGTATCTCCAGATCGCGCGGACCAATTACGTTCCTCCTTTCAGCAACAAGCTCGCGCTTTTCATGGATGAGGCCCACTGACTGAAACACGGTCCATCTCCCATAAAATTACTCTAGTTTCAAACAAAACTTTCCGCCAACGATCTTAGAGAAGAAAAAAATCACCGAGGGACAAATTCGGGAAATGTTGGAACAGCGTCTAATCGAGCCGTGCCAATATCCCTATTGTTTTATAATAGCCTTGGCCAGAAAGAAAAAAGAAAAGCTTCGATTTTCTGTCGATGACTCAGAAACTGATTTACATCACAGAGGATACGGCTCAGGCACTCCCCAGAATTCAGGACTCGCTTAAAGAATTTTTTCCGCATTCGCAACACCAAACGAGGGGATGTATCAATATCACTTTAGGGCAATGCCGTTTGGCTTGAAACACGCACGTAACACTTTCCGGAGTACGATGTCTCACATTCTGCAAGGGTATACTGGATGACGTCATAATCTACTCAAACGACTGGGAGTTACACCTTAGGCATGTCAACATGGTTTGGAAAGATTTACCATTCATTATTTAACCTGAGGAATACAGTTACTCCAGACGGCAATCAGGCCCAGGAGATGCACATCAAAGCAATCTTCTACTCAGAACCACCGAAAACCTGGCGAAAATTGCTTTTGAGAAATTGAAGAAATGTTTCGGCAGACTTCTTGAATTAGGATGTCTGAATCCGGCTTTACCATTTTGTTTCCAGACCCATAAAAGGGAGGTGGGATCGAGGCCGCGCTCCTTCAGCTTCGAAAGGATGATAGCAAGAACGTAATTAGCTACACAAGCGCAAAGTATAAACCGGCAGAGTCCCGGTACGAGGAGAATGAAAAGGTGTGTTTAGCAGTGATCTGGACAATTACGAGGTACAAACCCTATTTAAATCGGCGCGTTCAAAGACTCGGAAACCAAACTTGGGCCCTTGACCCAAGTGCGGTCCTCACGGATAATGGGTCTCAATTCAACAGCAAGAAATGGTACGACACGTGCGACGGGTGTGGTTCTCAGCCAAGCATGACACCCGTTTATCATCCCCGTGGAAGACCAGCAAAAAAGAAAATATTGATGCGAATTGAATTAAAAAGATTAAGACACCCCTAAAATCTCGCTTTACGACGATGACGCATTAGACTTGTGTGTCAATGCGTGTAAGTTTGAGAAGACGGTATTTCAATTTTTAATCTTTCTATACATACAAATACGGTACAAAAGTTTGAAGTCAACGAATTCACTTGAGTGCGTCAGTACGCAAACGCTTCAACATTGGTCAATGCGTCTGAATTCGTGAGATTAAACAGGATTTACGTGCATTAAAAAATGTTAATTCGCCACAATCCGTATAAATTCTTTCTTTTTTGCTGGTAGTCCAACACAGAGACGCAACCAGGAGTTAAAGAATGGGATGCACCTGAAACTGAAAGTTCTTGCACACCGCAATTGGCACCCAGACATTCCAAAAATCCTGTTCAACCTACACGACAGTCAAGACGCAGCTATCGGGAAGACCCCGAGGCAAGTTATCTCCGGCAAATCAATCTACAGACTCGGGGAATAAATATGACCAACTCCGCTACCATCAGTAGCTCAACCCGCACCTGGCGATGTCCAGGCAGAGGCTCGACTTCATTAGGCCCAATACAATTGGCAAAGATAACACAATCAATTATGTAATCCTCCAAAGTTAGTACCTTGAAGGATTGCTTAATATAAACCCATCCCTTGTCCGATACGTACCGCGGGTTTTGTGCGGGATTCGCAAAACAATTCACTGGCCCGCAATAGATCATCAAACTCGCTCACCAAACAAAAGTCGGGAACGTGCAAAATACCTGCGGAGGAACAACCCGAAGATCATCCCGAGATGCCACCCACTCCTCTAAACAGTGGACCGGACGCCAGTTAGGAAGAAACCCACCAAACCGACGCCCAACGTTCAACCGACCGGTTTTCAACGGCTAACATCCCACAATCCTCCGCAGCGCCGAATAGGCTCCTTAATGGACGTCATCCCATGCGTCCAGGGCCTCAACCAGCCTGGATACCCCTAGCGATCCACGAGGTCTGATGCGCCCCGAAACACAACTCAACCTCCCAATGGACGTCATGATATACGTCCAGGGTCACAATTAATCTGAGATCGCCCCTGGCTACTCTCTGTCTCGGCCGCATACTAAGTGGCTGTTCACTGAGCTGACCGCTAACTACGGACTTCTAGTCCCCAACGCTCCGGAAGAAAGGAACGGTGAGTCTTGATAGGCCCACAACACCGAAGAGCCCTCAGGCAAGGCTTCCACTGCGTCAAAAACGGGCAGAGTCCCGAGTAGCAGACCCGGATGATCACCAGGAAGGAAGATACTCCCACTGTTGGATCGATGTACAGCTTCGCGATATAATCTACCACTTCATTAAATTTTAACTCCATTATTTCTTTTACTTTTCCTTGCTGTTTATGTCTCCGAAATCACACGACTTTCACCCCATCAAAAAGAATGCAAGGGAAAGACCCCGGAGAAGATTGTCACCCGCCGATTATATTCCGTAGAATATTATCGTCTGACAACGATATTTCCTTCTCTTTACCTTATGCCTTACTTGCTTGGATGGAGAAACAATATTAATAGGTGGTTATAATTGATCTCGCAATTTCAACATTTTACTAATCTCACCCCTCTAAGAAATAGACAAGGAAAATACCTCGGGGAATATTGACGCTTACCAATTATATTCTATAGAATATTATCGTCTGGCAACGATATTTCTTTTTCTCTCCCTCTTGCCTCATTTATTAAAGGAGATAATTAAAATAGCGAATTATAATTTATCCACTGGTGTGGTGAGCCTACACTTGTAGTTATTTACTACAAGAAACTATCCACCTAGAAACACGCTAGAAGTCACGCCTACCCTGAAAGGGAAATGGCTTAATGGTATACTACCAATGAGACACCAATTCGGACTGAAAAAGAATTAATTGTAAACGGACGGAATCATTCGGATTAAACCAGCTTCCACTCCGAATGAGTCCGTACGGCGAAAACAGATTTCTAGCTACCGGTCGGTAGAGCAATTTTTTTGTATTGGTATGGTAGAAATATTTGCGTGTAGTCCGTTTGTAGTATAATGCCAACAAATAATAGGTTATATCACAGCTATCACTATTTTTATTCAAAATAACTTATTCTTCTTCCTGGATACGTTTGAAGGTAATTACTTAATTAAATAATAATAAAATAAGTCTAGCTCTCTGATACCGACGACCTTTAGTTTCAATAAATGTGGGAGCCACCTTGCGGTGCAATCTCGACCACTGGGCTAGTCCTGCAACGCCTGACTAGAGCGGCTTGTACCACTCAGCGCTCGAAGCACCGCCACCGTACCGACTACACAGTGGTCGACGCCGTTATGGCCAGACACCGGTCTACCTCGAACGTCCGCGCGCAGTACAGAGTACACTTCAGTGACCTGCGAGCTGGAAATCTTAGTTTGCCACTAATGTAAGCTCCTAGCACACTACCCCCTACACCGAGAGAATATACTTACTTTTCTCGTATGATTTAGTCTCACGCTACGTTAGTATGGGTTATTTCAAACTATGATAGCACACATTCATACTAATTTAGTGTAAAAGTAGCGCTTTACAAAATACGTATAATACCATGCATTTGAAGCCTAAACTGTATGCTCGGAGAGTATAACAACGACACGCGTTTAATGTACAAACGAGCTAATGCCTTGAACGCATGGGGACCATACTATTTTAGTATGGATCACAAACGTTCGGAGTAAGATTACGCTCATCATCAGACTTATTCACTCGCTTGGCCACCTTACTATAATAGCATGGAGTTTTAGAGTTTCGAGTATGAGACCTGTCATGCGTTAAATTCTACGTGATTGTACATTAAAAGCATGTCAGTTGTAAAAATTCATGAAGAACAAGTAGGTGCGCAGTGATACTTTTCCATCGATATTGTTTCGAATTTTCAGTACGAACTTTAAGCCATTCATTCTCGAAATTCATACCGTCTTATCATGAATAGGCCAAGCATCAAATTCATGGATTTCTCATACATAAAACGTAAGTATGTTCTCTCGGTGTACGATTCCAAGCCAATACCGGGTAGTAATTCGCCAGCGACAAGTTTCTAGGTGCAGGAAGGTCCCCTCTTCCCACTCCTCTGGAGGGGAATGGAGAGAACCTCTCCGACCGGTGTTGCCAGATGACTGAAGCTCTTTCCCCCTAGATTTGGTCTTATTTCCCACTGACTACCAAACCAAAAAAAGCTTTTTCTCATAAAATGCATTCATTATTTCAGGAACATGCGACATTAATCATTTTTGCACTTCTCATCTTTAGAGCACATAAAAATACTGATTCACTTAATATAAAGAATTTTTAAACGCTTAAAATTTAACACTTAAAACTTTTAACTTTAACAAAATACATTTCCGTCTTTTTTGGAATACACAGTCATACTTGTTTACTTAAAAATAAATATAATTAACCCTAGACTAGACTAAATATTCCCTAGACGGCATCACCAATTACATCAAGAACCTCGTCAACAAATTCGCTAATATAAACTTGTTCACTTGTGAACATTTAAAACATCTTCGGGGTAGGCTCGAAGTTTGCACATGTACCGGGAAGCAGATATCGTACTCTAAGTAGTGCGTCAGCTGCTTTTATTGCCATTCTGTTTCTTAATTTATCCTTCATTACATTCAGGATAGAGAAAGCTCTCTCGACTGAGGCATTTGAAAATGGTAAGCTGAGAATAGAAAGGGCCAGTTTTGAAATGTTCTTGAATCTCGGTACCCCACCGGCGTCTACATTTTCTTTTACCTTAGATCAATAATCGTCGGACGTCGAGACTTCCTTAATTTCTAATCGGTTTAAAAAGGTTCCATTCCTTGAGAGTTTCATCGACATCCAGGCAAATGTTTGCAAAGAAGGAGGCGATTTCCCTCATGTCTTCTTTCACATGGCTGGAACCGATTGCAGGGGTAAACACACAGATTTTTTCAAGGATTTTCATGTTTGTTGGGATTCGTAGTTGTAATTCTTCTGCCAGTTTTATCAGAAAGTCTCTGCATCTCTCTTTAATAATGAGCAGATTTTCGGAATTGCAGTTAACACCTAACTGATTGAAGTAGAATCCGAAACTAATACATTCAGGGGGAATTAGGTGATCTTTAAATGGGAAATTGCATGAATCTTGCTTGCAAGCGTTTTCTAATTGTTTTGGAACGACTATTCTTTGCCAAGTATAGTAAAGCAGATTGTTTAAATCTTGAAGCAGTTTTAGCGGCTCCGCCGAATCCGACTGCAACAGTTTATTTAATCAGATTACCCCCTTTGAGGAATTTCGCAAAAAGTGCAGATACAATTTATTGTCGATGCACTGATACGTTTGATAAAAGGTTTCAGCCTTGAAACCTACATCTCCGTGTTCTGTAAATCGGTATGTATTGAAATGAATTTCTAAAGAGTCTCACTCATCTAAAATTGTCTCTATTGCATCTAGTCGGGCCAGCCAACGGGTTCCAGATAACTTCGCGTTTTTTTTTTTGGATTTGAATCGGCAATAATTTCATGTAACTGCGTGTAATTAATATTTCTGTTCGTGCTTCGAGGAAACCATGAGTGACTTTGTTTCACTAAAAAATCAAGATTTTTTGGCAGAACATCACACGAGTGTCCAGCACTTATGTAGGTGTAAATAATGCGAAAGGCATTTTATTGTTGTAACAAGATGAGGAATAATATTAGTCAGTCTGGAAGATACAGAATTGTGCTCACCAGCCATCGCATTGGCTCCATCAATTCCAATAGCAAGAAGATTAGTTAATTTGAGATTATCGCGTTCAATTTATTCTGTAATACTATTTGTCATGTGCTCTGCCGTTCCGCATTCTAATTCTAATAAATGATAAAAAGTAGTGTGTATTTTACGGCGACTTTGACTGAAATATCGATTCATAATACACATTACTTTTCTTGAATCCACCATAGTTGTTTCATCAATAATTAGAGAGTAATGGAAGTCCCCTATTTCTTCAATCAATTCGTTGAAAAGGCACGGTGAAAGAACGTTAAGAATTAAACCGGTACATTTAGTGCGATGCATCTTTATTTTGGAAAGCGTTTCCGAACTACGATCTAATTGTGGAATTACCTCACCTAGGTGATAGACTGTTCGCAAACTGCAGTGCTCAGCAATATAGGCAGCATTTTTTAACTCTGCTCTTTTTCTTTTTTCGTCAATTGATGCTTTGGCAACATTAGTCATTTTTGGGGTACTATTGCAGATTCTTCCATGATCCAAGTTTCGAAGGTGCTTCTTTGTAGCCGCATGTTCTTCCATTCGTTTTCTGTGTGCTGCTACATCAATTTTGCAGTAGCTGCAATATGCTCTAGTATTACTACACGGAAATTATTTGAACCAATTTAAACAAAAATCTATTCTAATTTTATTTTTACTAAATTCCGCGTAGAAAATTACTTCAATAATACATTATAAGAAGTAAATAATGAATTCATTTACAGGACGCGATAACGGCTTGAGTCTCAAACTGTTCGTTTCATCAGAGACAACAAAGTCAAAAGGAAATCCGACTGGATTCAATTTTAAATAAATGAATTTCAGTTTAAGTTAACTAAAATGAAATTCAAGAGTGAAAGAAATTAAATTTAACGGAATTGAATTGAAAACCTCATCAGAGGTATCAAATAAATTTTCTTTCCAATGGAGTCTTATTCATTTCATTATACAAGCATGAACTCCATGTGATTGCACTGCTACGGTTTCTAGAGACTTCAAACCTTCTGTTTCAGTTTTTTTAAAGAGTTCAAACAACATGGCATCTGAAGAAATGGTCCCGTCATTTCTGTCCGCAATGAATGAAGAAGAGCCTAAAAAATCTCTGTTGCACATGGCTCTCCAGAAAAGACATATTTCTGTTGTCAAGTTTCTTCTGGATAATGGTGATCATCCTCGTGAATAATTTTTGAGGATAAATCTGGACTAGGTATCGCGATTGGTAATCGTTCTATCGATATAATAGGATATCTTCTGAAAGAAGGTGTTAATGTGAAGGAGAAACACTCCATTCATTTTAAACAATGGATCGACACTGGATTCCCACAGATTGTAGACTATCTAATAAACCAGGACGCTGATCTGAATGTTACGACCTCTATTTCTCAAGGTGTGTTTAACAAAATTAGTTGTGTAATTCTTCATAAGGCCGGAGATGTTGTTAATCTGGAGACTGTAAAATTGCTATTAAGAAGAGGGGCTGATGAAAACGCGTAAGCGAAAAAAGATGCAGACCCCTCTCGACTTGATATTCCGAAGGAAGATCAGCGAGTACTTGATTCTAATTTCTATACAAGAATTAATTTGACATATAATTATACTTTCTATCGTCAACATTTAACAATAATGGAGCTGGCGTTTGATTATTTAAACGAGAAAATGATCGAGTTGGTTTTAGATAATAGAGCCACTCTCGATGTCAAAATCTCCCTAATAGGTAGATTTTGCATAGCATTTCGTAGGATACAGTGAACGCTAAATACACCGCCAGCCCGCGGTACTAAAAATTCAATGATCACCGCGCGTATGCCCTTTGGAGATTTGAGAGTAATACACGTGTCAATTATCGTAATGTAGGTGGGAAATTTGGACATCAGTCCATTAGCTGGGAAATGTCGGAAAATCTTGTCAAAAAATGTGAAATATTGAAATGATAGCAGCACGTATGCCGAGATTACAAGAAGAAAGTTAACGAAAAAATAATCCAGCGGAAAAAGATCGGCATACGTGTGGGGTGGTCCATTAGGGGTGAAATAGACCCCTTTTGTTGCACAAAAAGGTAATACCTTTTTAATGATAGCAGCACGTATGCCTCTACAGATTTTGATGATTTTTGACGTAAAATGCAGATATACCAAAAGGCATACCGATCGGCTGGTCCAAAGTAATTACTAACCTCAAATAAATGTGTCAAAAATTGCATATTCTTTTTAATGATCGTTGCCTGTATGCCGTTGGAAATTATGATAAATTATAATGAATCCTACCATATGTAGCATCGGCATACAAATTGTACTGTTCCTAAGTAGTGGCATACGTATAAAAAGTTGTCAAAATTTGTAGGTTACTTTTTGATGATCGCCGCGCGTATGCCGTTATGACTATCGTTGGATAACTATAAAATAAGATGTATTATAAAAAGGCATACGCTTATCTTAGTCCCTAACCCCAAAAATTTACATTGAAGTTGTCAAAATTTTTGGGTTACTTTTCGACGATCGTTGCACGTATGCCCTTATGTTTATCGTTAGATAATTATAAAATAAGATGTATTTTTAAAAGGCATACGGTTATCTTAGTCCCTAAGTTTAAAAATTGAAGTAGAATATGTCAAAATTACACCGTATGCCGTTGTGTTTTCTCATTCGATAATTTTATTTTAAAAAAAGTCTTCAAGAAAGAAACAAAATAAAATTTGAAAAAGATAGCAATTTTAAACTTATATAAAAATGTAAGAAATTATTTAATTAAAAAAAAAATAAAATATTAAGTCGCGTAAAGATGAAAAATATATTTTCGAAAAATTATATCAGTAGTGAATTATAATATACTTCGAAAAATGTATATCTCTGAAGCTTGTCAACATAATGAGTTAATCAATTGTAATTAAAATAAAAAACTTTATTTTTTGTTACAATTGATTTAGAAAATTTATAAATTCAAGCCGTCTCATTATTCATGATAATCACTTTCTTCTTCAAAGTGACTTCCTTCTTCTTCTTCGCTGGAGTCCTCATCGTCTACAGCATACTCAACTAAAAAATGATTTATTCACAAATATTACAGTGCAATTGGGGAAACTGTTATGGAAATTACTCCATAGTTGAAAGTAATTTTTCCTCCATCACGTACGCACAACAACACTTTGTTTTACTGACGACGCGAAAATGAGCTGCTCCGAAACTGCTACTCCAAAAATGCTGCGTTGAACAAGTGGTTTGGATGGCTATATTAAGCGCATGCGCTTTGCGAACATTATAGACGAATGCACATAAAAATAATACTCTGGTATTTCAAAACGAATCCAGTATCATGGAAGATTTCGATTTCCCTATACTTTAAATACCTATTATTTCTTAAATTTTTAAAAATAGTATTGAGTAATAAAGTACCCTGGCGGATCGAACGAACGGAACGGATACGCTACAGCGTATCCTTATAGTATCCACATCGTATCCTCTCCGTATCATGCAAGACAAGCTCATTAAAAAAGAAAGATTAACATGTCACTTGTTGAAATTCGGATTCTACGTGAAATTTTGGCTGAAGGCGACTTCAAACGCATCGTCGACGGATAACGCCGATTAACTGCTACTGAACGACGATGCGTTTGAAGTCGCCTTCAGCGCACGTCATCGATAAGTATTATATTTTTTTAAAGTTTTTAATGTTGCAAGAAAAACTATTGCGATTACTCCGTGACCTTTTAACGTGAAATTTCACGAAGAATCTGGATTTCAACAAGTGAAATGTTCATCTTCCTTTTTTAATGAGTTTTTCTTGCATGATACGGAGAGGATACGATGTGGATACTGTGAGGAAACACTAAAGCATATCCGCTCCGTTCGTTCGGTCCGCCAGGGTATATAAAGTAAATTGATTATAAACAGACATGCTATTGTAATATTTTTAAAAAATGTTGTATTTTACTATGTTGTATAATGTATTTTATATTAAAAATTCACTTCATTTATAGTAATAAATTTTAAGTTATTTGCATACCACTCATGTATAATTATGTTCAATTTTAGTAAATATTACTACTTTTTTAAACGGTAAATGCTATGAATTTGGGAGTAGAAACAAATCGAATAAAATATACTTTTGCCAAAATTTCGACAACTTCAATTTTTATTTTTGAGGTTTGGGACTGAGATAACCGTATGCCTTTTTAAAATACATCTTATTTTATTATTATCTAACGATAGATATAAGGGCATACGTGCAACGATCGTCGAAAAGTAAGCTAAAAATTCTGACAAGTTTAATGTAAATTTTTGAGGTTCGGGACTGAGATTACCGTATACCTTTCTGAAATTCATCTTATTTTATTATTATCTAACGATAGTCATAACGGCATACGTGCAACGATCATCGAAAAGTAACCTACAAATTTTGACAACTTTAATGTTAATTTTTGAGGTTAGGGACTAAGATAACCGTATGCCTTTTCATAACACATCTTATTTTATAGTTATCCAACGATAGTCATAACGGCATACGTGCGGCGATCATCGAAAAGTAACCTACAAATTTTGACAATTTCAATATTAATTTTTGAGGTTAGGGACTGAGATAATCGTATGCCTTTTTATAAATCGTTTTTTTAATATGTAAACTTCATTTTAAAGGTATTTTTTTTCGAGCAACGATCATTAAAAAGAATATGCAGTTTTTGACACATTTATTTGAGGTTAGTAATCACTTTGGACCAGCCGATCGGTATGCCGTTTGGTATATCTGCATTTTACGTCAAAAATCAACAAAATCTGTAGAGGCATACCTGCTGCTATCATTAAAAAGGTATTACGTTTTTGTACAACAAAAGGGGTCTATTTCACCCCTAATGGACCACCCCACACGTATGCCGATCTTTTTCCGCCGGATTATTTTTTCGTTAACTTTCTTCTAGTAATCTCGGCATACGTGCTGCTATCATTTCAATATTTCACATTTGTTGACAAGATGTTCCGACATTTCCCAGCTAATGGACTGATGTCCAAATTTCCCACCTACATTACGATAATTGACACGTGTATTACTCTCAAATCTCCAAAGGGCATACGCGCGGCGATCATTGAATTTTTAGTACCGCGGGCTGACGGTCTAAAAGTCACGAGAGTCTGACACCGTATTGGCAGATAGCGTAGGTTGTAAGTTGAGTTTTTGCGCCCCATACGGTACGCTTCACAAGCTTTTCAGCTGTGTTGTTTTTTTTTGGTGTGCAAAATACACAAAAATGGAAGACTCAGTGGAAGTGTTGGGTTTAAGCGAATGCGACGTCCGCCGGTCCAACCGACCGACATCAGAAATTTTATCTTAGAGAACTCACGGTAAACGATATGCTAACGAACGTCGGATAGCGGAAAACGGTCAGGCTAAACTCTCACGCTAACCGCAGAGCATGCGCAGAAACGGCATCACGTGACTTTAGCGTTTAGCGTATGCTACGAAACGTTGTGAAATATCTTCCTATTTTGTCTAAGTAAAAATAACGTAGAGAATATAAAATATTCCGATGTTGTAGACAAATTTCTATTTTACGCTGAAATAGTTGCATTCCGTCTTGCAAAGATTGAAGAGAGGAAACGTTTGGCAGAGACTAGCGATGAGCGATACAAGTCAATACAAGTCCCTCATTCGGTTACAGTATGATCTAGCGATTACGATCAGTAAAAAAATTTCTAGTTATTCAAGTTCAACAGATATGATAAATTTCTGGAGAGTTTTCAAATACCCGGGAGAAAGTATATCAACATTTTTAAATGGAGAGTTGTCTTATCAAATTTTTTTCTACACATGCCCGAAATATTCGAGTTGCATGTGGTAAGTGGCAAATTTTGGAACAGTGCAAACAAGTAACTTTGTAATACTAACATAAGGTGAAGATTAATAAACAGGCACACATTTTGTGCTAATTAATTTCTTTTTCTTCAGTTTATCCCATTTCACAGAGAGAATGCGGAAGGTCCAGACCTCCCCCTCACACCACTATTGGAACTACTAGACATTTTCTTTTGAGCCATACAACTATTTTGCTACTACTTTAAAATATTGCACAAATATAACTATTTGATTACATTCTATGAAATTTGGTGTGAAGGTTTCTTTTGATTTATTAAATTTTAAAAGTGAAAATCCTGTACGGGAACCCGTAATTATTCCTGTACGTGTTCCTTTGCTAGAATTAGGACCAGATCTAGTACAAGAAGCGTTACAGGGTCAGCATAAGAAATTGAGACACGAACCTATACAAGAACATGCAGGAAACGAGGGAACCCTTGCAGGAATCTGTATAGGGTAAGGAGGGGCAGCACCGACCGGTGGGGCAAAGGTGACTTTGCTTATAACATCGCTATTACTTAACAATTTTAATTCTACTTTGCATTATTTAAATCTATTTTATTATCGAGATTTGACAACAAAAGAATGGAAGATTCGCTGGTAGAAATATCAAGTTTTCAACGTTAATGGCAATACTTACAGTATGAAAATTTAATATTTTGACAGATAAAACAATATCACATCATGTAATTTCAATAATTACACGTAATTCAAGTCCAAAATATATTTAATATCGTAAATAATTGAGGCCTCACCGGAGGGTCAAGCGCGACCAAGATAATAGTTTACAAGTGCTTACTAAAAAAAACGGTCAGTAGAAAAAAATGGGCTCTACCGGTCGGTAGAGCAATTTTTTTGTATTGGTATGGTAGAAATATTTGCGTGTAGTCCGTTTGTAGTATAATGCCAACAAATAAGAGGTTATATCACAGCTATCACTATTTTTATTCAAAATAACTTATTCTTCTTCCTGGATACGTTTGAAGGTAATTTTTCCAGTACATAAAATACCACAGAACCGAACCATCATATTTTCCCATCTTAGATTTTTTGATTTTCATAAAAAGCTGCGGTCGCCTTTAGCCTCCGGTGCGGGGCAAAGCCGACGAAATACAGCTTCTTAGAAATAATTAAATTATCGAATCATTGTTTTATTAATGTAATTAATACTTATAGAAATATAATATACAATAATGTAGGACTCGAAATGAAAAAAAAATGGATCAATTCCACATCTTATTAACTTTAAAAAAATCATTGACTGTTAACTGGTCGGCGACGAATGAACACGTAGGGGATCCTGTAAAGAATCTAGCACGGTTTCCGCCATATCGGCAAAATTTTAATATCATAAATTTAATGATGTGAAGGAACATAGATCTTTAATACATTGTCTCTCTTTATATCCTTGCAGATTTAACTTACTAGCGAGAGAGCTAGGCCGTAACGCACCCTAGTGGATTAGTTTCAATAGGGTTCCTGAACAGGATTCGGTACGAAATCCTCTACAGAATCCTGTACAGGAACCCTAGTGAAACTAATCCGCCAGGGTGCTCTAGGGCTTAGCTCTCTCGCTAGTGAGCTGGATCTTCAAGGTTATAATAAAAGGCAAGGTATTACAGATAATTATCCATGTTCCTTCACATCATCAAATTAATGACAATAAAATGTTGTCGATACGAAGGAAGCCGTGCTAGGATCTTTACAGGGTGGTGCTACACATTTCAACAAAATTTCTGAATGATTGAACTTTTGAAACTTGTTGGCAAATTTGACGAAAAAATGTCGAAAATAAACAAAATGGTGGTTGTTTTTCTGAAAATTAAAAAATCCAATTTTAATCAAACAATGCACACGATATTTGAAGGGTCGGGGAACAAAAGGGCCTAACCCCGTTTTTCCAAATTTTTCAGGACGCCAGAAAAACGTTTGTATTTTGTGAGATCACCGAAAAAAAAATATTGGACATATGTGGTCGATAATCTCCACTCTTGAACGTTGTTCTTTCAAATTTCATGCGAATCCGTCAAATAGTTTTCGATTTATGAGACATCAAAGTTAAGCACGGGCCTAACCCAAGGGGGTACAGGCGAACAAAAGGGCCTAACCCCGAGCAGCAAGCATTCACTCGGCTTAGTGCCGCCTGACTTGCGGTGAAATTCTATGAATAAATACTAGCAAATACAATAATCATTTTTTAATAAATATGTTTTTGTTAAGTTGTGAACAATTAATTATTTATTGTCTAGTATATTTTTCTGAGCATGATCTATTATATTGAGTGATACTTTATTTTCGTTAAATTATTATTGATTTTGCTATCGTTTATTGTTATTGCTGTTGAAAATAATAATGAATTTTGTGATTAAGGTTCAGATATTCGGTAAACAATGAATTTGCGCTATTTTTATATTGTTAAAAATAGTCGAATTAGACTGTATTTTTGGAATATATTTTTTTTAAAGATTATCATACTTATCTCAAGACACATCATGGTAAAAACAAAACTGAAAAAAAATTGAATAAAATATGTTGAATTTTACCATCACTTTGTCATTAAGCTGTTTTTCTTATTAAGTGATATAGGTATATAAATCATGTACCCCAACAAAAATCATTCAGACACATTTATTTTTCCAACTAGTTACAACAAATTTTTGTAATATTGACGATGCTCGACCGGAATGAATTCAATCATTCGACATTCGACATTTCTTGTCAAAATCCGCGATGGTTTTTCCTGCAAAAGTAACAAAAAATGCACACGAATTTTATACGCTGGTAGAAAAATATTTTTTCAAAACAATGACGACAGTGAAAAGAACAGGCACCATCTAAATTTTTTCGAGTGAAAGATTCACTCAATATGGGTGAAAATCCTGCAAATCTAGCTTCAGTGAAAATGTCACTCTAAATGAGTGAAAATCCACTCATTCCAGAGTAATATTTCACTGTTAAACACGAGTGGATTGCACTTATTTTTAAGCATGAAATATCACTTTAAACAAAGTGGAAGTTTAGTCATTTAGAGCAAAATTTCCACTCGAGCTCGTTTTGCAGGATTTTCACTCGAATGCTATTTTTTTCTCGAAGTACACCTTTTCAAAAGTATCCAGTAAAATTTTTGACCAAAAATATGAACATTTGAAGATGTTATCGTGATTTATGTAAAAAATATTGATATTGATTAAGAGAAATTGATGCCAAAACTATTCTTTATTCATCAGAATTTTTTAGATAAAATATCAAAATGACCGTGAGACTTTACTCAACAAACGCCCGTTTGAAATTTTTCGAATTTCTATCACTAAAAAAAATTAGAAACAAAAAGACAAACAATGTTTACTTATCTTGCTCTCCTTGTCGATCAACACTTGCAACAGATGATGTAAAATCGATAATATCGACCGCGATTAGTTCCTCCAAAGCCTTTGACACATCCTAATCACGCTAAATGGCACCACATACCTGTATAGTGGCAATAAACCTAGACAAACCGAATGAAATATCGTTTTTCCATAAGATGCAATGTGGGGTTAGGCCCTTTTGTTTGCTCGACACCCCTTGGGTTAGGATCTGGACTGACTTTGATGAATTTTTAAAATATGAAAAAAATTTTTTTTTAATTTTTAGTTTACACCCTTGAAACGGCGTTTGTTTGAGGAGTCCAAATATGTGTAAAAGTCAATTTCGAAAAATTTGTGGGTTAGGCCCTTTTGTTCCCCGACCCTTCAATTTTGTTTTCATTATCCAACAAAAAAAAACAATAATTTTCGAAGATATCCAGGTGGCACAAAAAAGTCAGTGAGCATTTCCTGAAACTGGCAATACAAGGATCGGAATATTGCATTGAAAGGTTAAGGCAAGGTTCGTTCAACGAAGAAAATATCCCCTTGGCGGTACCGCGAAACATACGTACAATGATTATTTTACATATATATATATATATATATATATATATATATATATAGAATGATTATTACATTAATTTCCAGTTTTTACCAAATTTTATAAGGACTTACACGGCAAAACACAGAAGAAAACTTCCATATTTCTTGTTTTTACAAAGCTACATTGAATACTCAAGCGAAAAACATCAGAATTAATGTCAGAATGCTCAATAATTTTAAATATCTTCAAATTATCAAAAGTTTGAAGCGTCTTATATGTTTTATTTCTTTTCCGAAGTTGCACGCTATTCATAATAAATAATATCGATTCATAAAACAACTAAATTCCTTTTTTGGGCGAATGAATAAGACCAAATTTAAAAAAATTTTAGATTGTATTTTATGCACACTAACATATATGTATAATACTGATAGTAAACAATATTCTTTAGTCTTATGCACTTAATACGTATATAAAAAATATTTAAGCTTTTAAGAAAAAACAGCCTTTCTAACTGCTCCAAGATCTGTTTTTGTAAACTTGATGAACCATATCTAGGAGTATATGCGGATGAGTGCTTGCCAAATCTCTCAAATCACAAGTTGCAATGTCAAAGAAGTTGGAACAGGTAGCATTATTACCTATAATAAAATCAATGCAAATTTTCTTCAATCTTGCTGCATTGTAATCTTCAGCAAATTTAAGAAGATCCACAACATTCTCTACTGATAATCTTTCTGCCAAAATATCCTCGCAATTACTTTTGAGGTCATCAATCTCATATTTGTCTGCAGCAACCAACATTTCCTTTAAACGAGCATCATCCTTAGCGTCGAATTCATTCGTGTAGATAAATCTTAGCATTTCTTCAAAAACTTCCCACTTTAGATCATCAATTTCTACAACGCCGGTAAGTGTCTCCTTCATCGGAAGGGAAAGCATTCTATCAAAAACTGGACTGTTTCCTGCCAAAAAAACCTTATGAGCGTAATATTTCTGATCTTCAACGTAAATTTCTACATCGCTAAAACTTTTACTGTTCACGAATCTTTCAAACTTTTTCCATGAAAGTGATAAGGAAGCAAGTACTCCCTTTTCAGCAGAAATTTTTTGTTCACAATTAAAATCTTTATTTATTAGAATTTCCTCCAAAACATCTATAAGAAGTCGCGGTTCTTTTTCAAGAAGCTCTTTGCAAAGATCCAGTTTCATAACCGCCTCAAAGTTATTTCTAATAAAAAACGTAGAGTCATCGGTTAATTCATGAAGTACATCATCGAAAACTGGCACATATATATCACTCTCGAATTGTGCTCTGCTTGCCAGGAGAGTTGGAATAACGTTCTCGATTGTTAGATTTGCAATTAAGACTTCTTTACAGATCCTCATGAGATTACAAATTTTGTACTTAGCAGAAGCTTCGAAAAGATTTATCATTTCTTTATCGTCTCCCTCTAATGAACTTACCTCCCCATTGTACATGTAATTCAACAAATCCAAAAATACATTATGCTCTAAATCGTTGATTTCTATATTAGATGTCAATTCAGGAAGTCCAAATAGCTGCCGAAAATGTAGACTACTCGCGGCAAACACGAATTTATGCACTGGATAACATTCTCCATCAAAAAGTAAATTTATGTCGCAGGAATCATCATGTTTATACAATAGTTTCGAGTTTACAAAATCCTCATTCACTTCCTCAATTTCACATTTTATTGTGAAATTATGAGAATCCAATTCCTTCAGACTTATAAAATTCTCGAAACCATACAGCTGTTTCTGATGAACGTCAAAAATTATTTTAATCCTCTTGATCACTGTCCCTTCAACAGGTTGAATAATCGAGAGCTTTACTTTCAACATTGGCGAGCAGAACTCATAATAATGTTCTATCGATTGCAGATATAGAGAAATGAAATTTGTGTCCCCTTCTCGTGGTCTTGTTAATATCAAGCGCCATTTTGCTTTATCAGGATCATCAGGGTTAAAAAATTTGGGTGATCGCAATGACAATTCCTCTTTAAAGATTTGAGCTATATTTTGTGTAGGCCATTTATAAGAAACAATTTCGTTCTTCCCGGACATTTAGATGCGCTTCTGAAAATTAACAACAGAAATTAATTATTAATAATTATAATTTTCTTCATCTATCATTGCATCTAAAAATTTAGTATATTTGCAAAAAATTATTTCTTTTAAATGATTGGTGAGTCTCCGCAAAGCGTACAATTTCAGCATCGATATTTTTGAAAAATTTGTTTCGTGATATAAGATCAAATACATTTTATTCACTATATTAAAATGTCAATTTTTAAAATAATTTAGCTATGCTATATTTATGGAAATTTACGAGTATTTTTAACGTACTAATAATGTAAATACTTTTAGATTATAAAATTAATTTATATCAATTGCAATAAAAAAATTAATAATCAGTCTCGAATATTAGCAAGCTGAAACCAATTTATACTCTTCCGTATAAATGGTTTAATTCATGAAAATATACATCTCTTTCTATTAATATTGTCTATAAACAGTAGTCCAGAATTATTCAGCACAACCTAATGACAACAGAAGTAAATTAAACCAAAGATCGTAAGAAACTTGCCCAGCCAATGACGCAAAAAGTAATATAAATTTTGTAAATATGTAAATAAAGAATAATTTTCAACATCACTGATATATCCTACGTTAGTTTCCGCTAGCTTAACACTGCCTTGAGTAATTTATTAAAGAATTTATTGCAAATATTATCGGTCCAGCCAATGACAATTATTTGATGCCTAATGCTCAAATACACTGCTTGAAGCACAAATGACAATGAACAAATCGGGGAAGTACAATAACGATATAATAAACAATAACGATAGAAAAAGGGAATTGAACATTTTTCAAAGATTAACCGTTTGATTTTCTGAAGGATATTATATCGGTCCATATTATGACATCAACAGTAATTATATTAATTATATAATTTACTAAAAAAATAACTTTTATTTTGAGCCCTTTCTCAACTTTTATATTGCAATTAAAGATATTTGGTTATATCAAAGTGGGGTGCATTGATGATAAGTGGTAATGAGGGGGTTAATTATGTTTTTTTTTTGTTAATTTTTAAAGTGGCGCATATGAGCGCATTTGAAACCCCATACGAAAGTCCCTTCATAACTGCGGATTAAAAACTTTTCATTTTTTTGGTCATCACTTTGCAAAATGTTAGACCTTAATATCTTGGGCAATTTTCAAGATATTCAAAAAAAATTTATGGCGCATATGAGCGCATTTGAAACCTCATACGAAAGTCCCTTCATCACTGCGGATTAAAAACTGTTTATTTTGTTGGTCATCACTTGGTCATCACTTTGTATAGTGTTAAAACGTTTGCATTGTGGACATTTTTTAAAGTTTGTAAAAAAAAAGTTGTGACGCATATGAGCGCATTTGAAGACGAATGACTCCATATCCGCAATTTTTAATTTCATATCACTGTCGAAGATTTAACACCTGCGCCACACTGCCCCCAATCCTATTTTTGTTAATTAGCTGGCACAAAATTTTGTAGTGGTCGCGCATTTGAAGTTATATGATTTTGATCGCTGATAACTCGGTTCTCAATGTGGCGCAAAATTTTTTCTTGATGGCGCATATCAGCGCATTTGGAGATCTTCAAGGTCATGCAATTTAAACTTTGATTTTTCAACTGGGGGACTGTCATGCCCCCCCCCCCCATACATAACACCTACTATAATTCCTAGAATTCCGTGGCGCAAAATTTTTTTACTGGTGGCGCATATGGGCGCACTTGCGGCGCAATTCAGTGGGCTATAAAAATCCCGAAAATTAAGAGTGGGGAAGGGGCTGGTGTAACTAACTTTGGTTATACACGGAAAAAATTTGTCCGTAAAAAAATCACGAACTAGTAGCTAGGTCTCGGATATGAGAAAAATACGTCGGATATTTATGTATTTTCGCAAATAACCTGCGAACTTTGAGAAAGATTGACGAACTCGATGTGAAAATTCTAAAACGGTTCATCACTTCCCAGCTAACCTGTTACCATCCTGAAAGGTTCCTGAATGATCACATGTTATCAGAGGAATTGTTACTTGTATCTCAGTCTCCTAGCAGGTAACGGCATAATCGCCGTAGTTTACTAGGGAGGCTTGTTTGCAACCGTTCCCTGTCAGACTAGTAACATGGCGGTAACAGCCGGCAGCGATCTTCATTTATACATATACATTTTGGGTCTAACCTCTATAATGTAATTTCTTTTTCGTAAGGGTTCAGCTGATAAATATCTGTTTTTTTATAAAAGCTTTGTTCACATATTATCTCCCTTTTCTGGAACTTATTTATCGTTTAATTATGTTCCTTTCCAACATTTTTGCAAAAATATTCATAATTATAATTCCGAAACGATGTATATTTTGAGGTTAAGCTGTCATTGCACGTTGCGTTTCCAAACATCACTTTGTTACAAGCATGTGATTACAATGGCGGGATAATGTTACCTGCTTCGCTTGTAATTTGTTACTACTTTGAGTGGGAAATATATTGTCACTGGGTGACCAGCATGGAAGTTACCAGTGACTGGTTTTTTTAATCTTGTTACAATTATGTGACTATTCGGACTAGTAACTGTGTTAGCTGGGTTCTTTTTTACGTGAATAATTACAAAAATATTACGAGTGATTAGGAAAAGATTCTCAGAGCACTCACGAGCTTGCCCGACAAATCTGGGAACCAGAAAGTAGGTTCGCCTGTACGTGGCCCCCCCACACACACTCTCCCAAATGCGCGGTGCGTGTGTGCGCTCGTATCTGTGCCTCGAGCTCGTCGGATTAGTGGCTAGAAGTTTTATAATACCTATTTTGTTTGGCCTCGATGGCTGCGCGTGTTTACGCACTCCTGGTTTATGTTTAGAAACTGGTGAGTCATCAGTCTTTGAGGGTTCGAATCTTCTGAGTTGTGAATTTATAAATTAATATAAAATTAAATCGCACAAATAAAATTGTTCCTCTTTATATTTCAGTCTGAAATTTTCAGGAACTGTTCGTAGGAAATTCGAACTGTTCGTAAGAAAGTTCGAAATTTATCCATATATTTCTCATAGAAATAACGATGTAATGTTTCATTTTTTTATCTCGTATCCGAGACCTAGCTACAAGTTCGTGACTTCTTCACGGATAAATTTTTTCCGTGTATAGCTTACGAATTCGATTGAATAGGCATAATATCCCAGTGGGCACAAAATTTGGCGACGTCTTCACGACATCTTTATTACGACAAATTTAAGATATCCTATGTCCCAGTCGTTAAGATGTCTTTACGATGTCGAAAAGACATCGTCAGATCGTACGACGTCTTTACGATATCGTAAAGACATCTTAACGACATGGACATAGGATGTCGTAAAATAGGCCAGCTTTCAACTGTATTCGCGCTACGAATTCAGGCGATTTGGAGCTTGACTTTAAATCTCGCGAATTGAAATCAATTGGCTGGCACTGAAATTAATTCGTGCTGACACATTCAAATGAATTAGGTCCCCTAAAAATTGTTCGCCGAATTCGGGGGAATAGCAGATTTCAAGATTAAATGATTTATTTCCGAATTTACAAATATTTAAATAACAATTTACATTGTAGTATTTCACAACAAACAGCGAGTACTTTAATGAAAAAAAAGAACCTGTCCCATTCAGTCCGCCCGGTCTTTCCTAAATTTAATTTGTACATAAAAATATTTGTTATGACACATGCATTATTTCAGCCCTTTTCGACGTCTTGCTAAAGCTCTACTTTTTACTCCCTAGGGACTGGAAAGTGAGGTCAGAGGTGAATAATGAAAATTATGCATCTATGAGCTCGCATTTTATGATTATCAGCCCAATCACCGTAAAAACTGCGAGGAAATTTTGATTGCAGATAATAGAATTTTGCGGTTCTTTATGGAAATATCTAATATATACCTGTAAAAGTACCATAAATGACCGAATATTTTCATAAATTTCCGAAAATTTATGGAAATTTTTAAAAATGAATTTTGGGAAATCCATGGTAAG
>CAKNYM010050007.1:113648-136532 GCA_932195095.1 Andricus curvator | reverse complement strand
AAAATTACCATAAATTACCGAAATTTTTCATAAATTTCTGGAAATTTTTAAAAATGAATTTTGTGCAATCCATGATTGATGATACCAACGGCCATACCACGCTGAAAAACCCAGTTCTCGTCAGATCACTGAAGTTAAGCAGCGTTGGACGCGGTTAGTACTTGGATGGGTGACCATTCAAGAATACTGACATGAGTGCTGTTGGCACATCGTGGGTGTGGTGAGCCCACACTTGTAGTTATTTATAACTACAAGAAAAACCTAGAAACACTACCCGAATCGGGTAGTGTCACGCCTACCCTGAAAGGGAAATGGTTTAATGGTATACATACATACATGATAAGTTACCATATTTACCTGTAAAATTACCACAAATTATTGAAATTTTTCATAAATTTCTGGACATTTTTAAAAATGAATTTTGTGCAATCCATGGTAAGTTACCATATTTACCTGTAAATTACTACCAATTACCGAAATTTTTCATAAAGTTCTGGAAATTTAAAAAATGAATGTTGGGCATTCCATGGTAAGTTACCATGTTTAACTGTAAAATTACCATAAATTACCGAAAATTTTCATAAATTTCCGGGAATTTATGGACATTTTTAAAAATGAATTTTGGGTAAGTTACCATATTTACCTGTCAAATGACCATAAATGACCGAAATTTTTTATAAATTTCCGGAAATCTATGGAAATTTTTAAAAATGAATTTTGGGTAAGTTACTATATTTACCTGTGAAATTAACATAAATGACCGAAATTTTTCATGAATTTCCGGAAATTTATGGAAATTTTAAAAAATGAATTTGGGGTAAGTTACCATATTTACCTGTAAAATTACCATAAATGACCGAAATTTTTCATAAATTTTAGGAAATTTAAATTTAAAAAATGAATTTTGGGTAATCTATAGTAAGTTACCATATTTACCTGTAAAATTACCATAAATGAACGAAAATGTTCATAAATTCCCGGAAATTTATGGAAATTTTGGGTAATTTATAATAAGTTACAAATCACTTCTAAAATTACCATAAATTAGGTTAACATTAATTTCATGCTTTAGTATACAAAACCTAGTATGGACTGAAATCATGACTGTATTTCGAGAAATGTCTGAAATCATCCATTTGTTATAAAAAATATCCCAAGCGCCAAGGGGGAGAGGCATTCGATACGAAATATACTATTCTTGCTTAAATTAAATTTTTGTATAAACATTGACTTCCAAAGAATATAAATTTGAAATTGAAACTTCATTTTTTTTATTCAATAATTTGTAATATGTCATTAATTAAAAAGTGACAAAATATCAACTGAAAATGTCGATATTTTAAACAAAACCCGTGGCGCCCCCAACGCTCGAAACACGTGATCTGACGTCATATGCTTTCAAAGCCCAAGAAAATACAGGTTCAAAGATATTTGTAGATGTGTCAATATGATAAAAACAATCAAAATAATTAATCGTCGTTATTTTTTCGCGAATGTGCTCCAAGGAGTCTCCACAATGATTGTAGTTATTCTATCATATACAGAATTTAAAATAAAAAAAACGTAAAATTGTAAGTTGGCATTCTAACCTCAAACATATGAAACTTAATGCCCTAATTGCGGTATTTATCATGCAAAAAGTATTAAAATTAGGAATTTGTCAGTTCTGCAGTAACCCTTTTTTATTAAAGGGATTAATACAGATTAAACCGTATTATTTGTCATTTTGAGAAATTACGCCGCAGTTCCGCGCATTGTTTTTACTCTTAATTTCTAAGATATTTAAATATTTCATAGTAGAATGTTTCCCTTTACCTTTGGATTTCTTCGTATTTTTAAAAACAATTATATGCCATTTGGAAAATCGAAAAAAAAACGTATTTTTCTTTGCTAAAATTGCACACACTGATGTTTTTACTTTTAGCCCTTGTTGATAATATCTTGGCTGATCGGTTGAAGCAAAGATATTGTCAAATTATTGTCGAAGGCCAAGGCCATGCTGAAAATTCGAAATCTGGAGGCCGAACTTCGAAGCTGTATAATTCTCGGCCGTAAAATACTGTAAAGTGCGGATGAACATAAGATAACTGATGAATGCGGTAATTTTTTAGAATTTGCAAAATTAATGTTTACTTTTTTTTCCATCTGTTGGTTCTTTTGGTTTGATTCTCAAATTTTCTATTTTTAAAAAAGCAAAAAAAATTATTATGTCGGTAACAAAGGAATTAACATTTTTTTAATGGGGGAGTTTACCACTCACCAGAGTGCGCGATCTGTTCGGGTCCGAGTTCTGCGAAAATTTAAATTTAATAAATGAAAAATAGCTTTTTCTATACAAATTATTAATAAAAAGTTTATAGTTTATTTATAAAATAAAGTAAAAGATTAGGTCATTCAGTTCAAAGAGAAAAAATGTATTATTTTAATTTCCGGTCAATTTTTCTTGCATAGTTCTGAATTTTACAAACATAACATTATTGTCTACTGAAAAATAATCAAGGTACGTATTTTGATAACATTCTCAATTTTTTTACCACACAGTAGAACTTTCAACTAATGAAGATAAATTTTGAACAAAAAATGAAATAGTTAAATTTTAAACCAAAAAAATAAGTTTTCAAACAAGCAGGATATTAAGTTTCTACTAGAAACACAAACTTTCAACAAATTACATAAATTTCCAACTAAATATTTGAGTTCTAACTAAAAAAGTTAAATTTTCTGCTAAAACAAAACGAATTTTCAACAAAATTGTTAAATTTTTAAATAACAAAAATAAATTTTCAACCAAAAATGGAATACTGAAATTTTCAGATAAGAAAATTAAATTTCCAACAATATAGTTCAATTCGCAATAAAAAAGTGAATTTTCAGCTAAAGAAGAAAAAATTTTCAACCAAAAATGAAACAAAAAAAAAAGCGAAATTTTCAATAGAAAAGTTGAATTTTCAGCCATGGAGATGAATTTTCAACTAAAGCAATGAATCCTCAACCAAAAACATTACTTTCCAGCAAAGTAGTATAACTTTGAACCAGAAAAGATGAATTTTCAACCAAAAATGGAATATTTGATATTCCAACCAAAACAAATTTTAATATTTTTATATTAAATAAAAAACAATTTAATTTAAACAAAAAAGACAACTTTAAATGAAATATTTAATTTTTAAGTTCAAAAATTAATTATATGTATATGTATATTCAGTGCATTGGAGTATTTCCTCACAGCGAATTTTTCTTCGACCGTTTTTTAAATAACATAGTTATTCATCACGAATAAAATTAATTTGGTCATACGGTCATATAAAATGCAATGGATTCAGATGTTAAAGAATCATAATTTATTTGCCATAACCGACGTACGTTTCGACCTAATTGCAGGTCTTCTTCAAAGGTAATTATCACCTGTAGTGATGTTGATAGATCCTTAACACATTTCAATTTTATTGTACAATGTTGGATAATCTGTATTTTAAATGATTTGATAAGTGTCCTAAATCTTTGATATTTCTAACTAAGTTATTAATTTCATAATTTAAACTTTTTTTTTGAAAATGTAATTTTGTTCTTTCAAATTTAGGTAATAATTTGTAATTTAAATTGTGCAAATTACATTTGCTAGTTTGATGTTGAATATGTGCTGGAATCAGGGCCTCTTTTCTGCATCTAATTATATATATAAATATAATAATAATAAATAAAAATAATAATATATATATATAATATATATAATAAATAATATATATAATAATATAATAATAATAATAAATATAAATAAAACACACTAATAGAACATTAGTTAATCTAAAGGAACAACGCACATTCCTAATTAGATGCAGAAAAGAGGCCCTGATTCCAGCACATATTCAACATCAAACTAGCAAATGTAATTTGCACAATTTAAATTACAAATTATTACCTAAATTTGAAAGAACAAAATTACATTTTCAAAAAAAAAGTTTAAATTATGAAATTAATAACTTAGTTAGAAATATCAAAGATTTAGGACACTTATCAAATCATTTAAAATACAGATTATCCAACATTGTACAATAAAATTGAAATGTGTTAAGGATCTATCAACATCACTACAGGTGATAATTACCTTTGAAGAAGACCTGCAATTAGGTCGAAACGTACGTCGGTTATGGCAAATAAATTATGATTCTTTAACATCTGAATCCATTGCATTTTATATGACCGTATGACCAAATTAATTTTATTCGTGATGAATAACTATGTTATCAAAAATTAATTGTTAACAAAACAAAAAAACAAATTTTCAATAAAATAGTTTTTTCAACTAAAAACATTAATTTTCAATAAAAAATGGAATAGTGAAATTTTAAAATAAAAAATTGAATTTCCAACAATTCGCAACTAAAAAAGAAAATATTTTCAACCAAACATGGAATAGTTAAATTTTCTGCTAAAAAATTAATTTTCAACGACAAAAAAAAGAAAAATTTTCAATAGAATAGTTGAATTTTCAGCCATAGAGATGAATTTTCAAGTAAAGTAATGAATCTTCAACCAAAAAAATTACTTTTGAACAAAGTAGTATAAATTTGAACCAGGAAAGATGAATTTTCAACCTAAAATTGAATATTTTATATTCCAACCAAAGAAGATTTTAAATATTTTAGTATTTTATTTATTTTATTTATTTAGTATTTTAGTATTAAATAAAAAACAATTGAATTTAAACAAAAAAGACGGACTTAAAATGAAATAATTAATTTTTAACAACAAAAAAACAAATTCACAATAAAATAGTTAAATTTTCATCAACAGAAATGAATTTGCAATTTAAAAAAATTTTAACAAAAAATGAAATAGTTCAATTTTCAGTTAAAAAAATAATTTTGAACCAAAAAAAAGGAGGTTTGAACAAAATACTCAAATTATCAACCAAAAATAATGAATTTTAAACCAAGAAGATAAATGTTGAAACAAAAAGATTAATTTTGTACCAAAAAGTCGAATTTTCAACTTATTATTTTTAGCAAATTATTTTTTAACCAAAAAAAAATATTTTAACAAAGTAGTTATATTTTTAACAAAAGAAATGAATTTTCAACCAAAATAAATGAATTTACAAAACAAGAAGAATAATTTTCTAAACAAAACAGTCAATTTTCAAACATATAGTTGAATTTTCAACTAAAAAGGTGTAATAGTTGATATTTCAACCAAACAATATTTTAAATTGAAAGCCGTTGAATTCAACCAAAAAGGACGAATTTTCAACAAATCTTGTCATTTTTCAAATAAAAAAGGTCAGTTTTTTACCAAAAATGAAACAAAAACAAATAAAAGACAAATTTTCAACCAAAGAGAAAAAACTTCAACTGATGCAATTTTAATCAGAACAGTTGAATTCAACTAAAAGAAAGAGTTTAAAAAAAATTCAAACTGAATGACTAACACTTCGACTCTACTTTACGATATTTTGGTGTAGTTTAAAACATTTAGTGAATAATAAAAAAAAATGTAACGAAAACAAAAAGCTTTAGATGGAATTTTTATCATTTTCAGTGAAAAAAACACGTTTTGTGTTAAAAATATTTTTCTTTCTCAACAAAAAAAACAAACATGCAATTTTCTATAATTTATAAGCTTCGATGAACTTATTTTGATGCAAAAATAAACTCAGAGTAAATATATATTAATTTATACATGAAATATGTACTGTCTAAAAAAATATAACCTAGAACCAGAGATCTAGAACTTTAATTCTTATTTCAGTTTTGATCTATTATTTATATTCTGGATTAAATTTTTCGCTATATACATTAATTAAAGTTTAGTGGAGCCACTTAAGCTTAGTATAATGTGTATAAACTTGCATGATACAACAAAATGTTTTTTTTTTTAGAAAAGTTTGGACAGGAAACGTGTAAGTGTGTACAGTGAAAATTCCATTTGAAACACTTGTTTCGATAAATACTGATTTTTAATATTTACCATTTGTTTTGCACTCCGCAGAACATTCGTAAAAGTACTGTTATGCTCAAATTAAAATGCATCGTAAAAATTCGACCTCCTTGCCTTAGTTCGCCACACTAGCGCAACCTAGATTTCAGATCCCAATAAAGAATAGTGCACAAAAATATCTTTGGCATAGACGTACACTTTTCTATTCTTTACCATATCCTAAAGGTCCAGCGAAAATTATTTATTATTGCACAGAAAAGCCCGGAAAATGATATAACTCATCATTAGGTCGGCAAAACAGAAATTAATTTCTTTCTTTTTTTAAGTATACTATTTTCTCAGTAAAAAATAATTCATTATTGCGAAGAACAATCTTTTCATTAAATACTAGCACTTCTGAAAATGAAAGTAGGAACAATTCAATTCTAATGAAGTAAATTCTGCACTAAACCAAGCCAAAGACAAAAGAGAAAAAGGAAATACGTCAACCAGTACATCTCGACAGAAAAAAAGCCAACTCTCTTTGTGTAAATTTTTATTACTCTTTTTTTCTAATACGTAACATGGCCTCGCAGAGTTGCCCAATAATAACACCGTTCATTGAGTCGCGACATTTCAGCGAGAACTTCGAATGTGTCTATCAGGAGACAAAAGCGTTGCAACAAATCGATCTCTCTTTCCCAGTTTTCAAGTAAAGAATATCTTCCAACAAACTTTAACATCCAAATGGAAGAAGAGATCGACATCTCGATCGCCCAGCTCCGTTCTCGCAAGATTATCTGTCTCATTGTCGCCTTCTAAAATCCGATGCAATGATTCAATAAAAATCCTCAACGGATTTACGATCTTCTCAAAAGATCTCTCGAATCATTGCGTCGGATCGTCTCTCGATCTCCGGAACGAAAACCAACGTAGGATTTGCAGATTCGACTAGGCTTCTGCATGCTCTGTTTTTATTTGTTTGTATGAAGACGCTTAATGAGGAGTTGATCGTTCGAAGATTGACTTAAGAAAAAGAAACTTAATATCGAGGTTTCGTTTACTGCTTGGCCAGCGTTTCCGCTTTCAGGGCGACCTCTTCGATCGGACCGACCATGTAGAACGCGACTTCGGGAAGATGGTCGAGTTCTCCTGCAAGGATCTTCTGGAATCCCTTGATGGTTTCCTGGAGGGGTACGAGCTTGCCGGCGTGGCCTGTGAAGACCTCAGCGACCTGAAAAAAGTAATTTTATTAACTCGATATCATCTTAATCATTAACTCATGCTTTCTTTCTTCATGTCCCTTACCTGGAATGGCTGAGAAAGGAACCTCTGGATTTTACGCGCACGTGCGACGGTCAATTTGTCTTCTTCGGACAACTCGTCCATACCCAAGATAGCGATGATATCCTGGAGGGACTTGTAGTCCTGTAGGATCTTCTGCACACGTCGGGCGATGTTGTAGTGCTCGGTACCGACGATGTTGGGGTCCATGATACGGGAGGTGGAATCGAGAGGATCCACGGCGGGGTAAATTCCTGTAAAATTGATGAATACACAGCAAATTAAAAAACTGTCGAACTTGGAAAATGTTAGAAAATGTATACGGCCAGTAGACAAAAAAGAATTGAAGATCAATTTATTTAGAAAATGTTCATTTTGAGAATCCGGCTCGAAGGACCGTTTTTTTTAAGTCGCGATTTCTTCTTAAACCAAGGATGATATATTGATGTGAAAGGGTCACTTTAAAATGTCTCTACTTAGGGTTGTAAAGTTTCATGAAACTTTGACCAAATGAAAAGTTTCATGAAACATTGGAAACGTTTCAAAGTTTCCAAAGTTTCAAATATTAGGGCGGGAAAATTAAAAATATGAAAAAATAATAATAAATATAAACATTTAATAGTATCCTTTGTGTTTCAAAGCAAATCATTTCAACTAATTGAAATAAATAAATCACGTGTTAATTGTTAATAAAATGACATTTTTTAAATATTTTATTTTAAAAATTTGAAAATTGATTTCAATAAAATGAAAATAAATTTCGTATTGATTACATATTTAGTTTTTAGAATGTTTCATTTTTAAAACGATTTAATTAAAAATGTAGAAACTTCGAATGGAAATGAATAAAATAACCTTCTGCTATTTCATTAAACTATTAGGCTTATTTTTATAAATTGTTTTCTTTCAAAAGCATGTTTTACTTTTTATCAGTGCTATATCTCTCAATATTTTTGATAAATATTTGATATAGAAATATATATTTGCATAAGGGAGCCTTCACATATTACGTAACGTTATTTTCGACCTTTGGGCCCCCCCCCCCCCCCACCGGTACGTAACTTTTTTTGTATTAGATTTAAAAGCAGAATATATGTTTTTTTAATAAAAAAAAAAAGGTTTTTTAAGATGAAGTATTGTCTGGAAATAAATAAAACAATATTTTGATGTAACACGGAATGCTTTTCAAATATTTTTTTTTGTCACACAAATATTGAAATTACTGACAAAAAAAGAAGTATTATCAGTTTGTTTTTAAATTTATATAAATATAATTTTTATAAGATTCTTGAGAAAATTAAAAAAGATTTGTGAATATTTCAGATGTTTCAAAAAAGAATCTAGAAGATTTTAAAGACATCTTTTTATTTTACGGGATCTCACCAAATATTAAGAAAAATTCGAGTCTTTTTAAACGATATTTAGGACTTTTAGAAGTTTGGAAGAAATAAGTAAATAAATTGCCTTAAAATCTTCGAAATTTTCCCAGAGATTTTAAGAGAATTTGTTTATTCTTTTGAAACCTTTCAAAATTCTTTTAAAGCTTCTTAAGTTTTTGTTTGAAATCTTTAAAAATCTACATTTTGTAAAATCTTTAAAAGTTTAAAATTCTTTTTGAATCTCTTCAAATCTTATAAATATTTCTTGAATTTACTCGATTTTTTTTTTATTGTTTAATCTTACCAAATTGAAACATTTTGCTTTAAAATATTCTACACTATTTTTCGAAATTTTAGGATATGGTTTGAAATGTTTTGAAATCTTTTTCAAATTTTTTTTCTCAAAATAAAAAATCATTTAAAATTTCCCCAAGAATGTTCAGAAAATTCTTTTTTTTTTTTAATCATTTCAGAATTTCTAAACCTTCTAATCTTTTAAAATTATTCAAATTTTTTCTGAATTTCTTTTAATATCTGCAAAATTAAAAAAATTGTCTTTAAATCTTTCAGATTCTTCTTTGACAATTTTAGAAATCTTTTGAAATGTTTTGAAATCTTTTTAAATATTCTCTTTAAATTAATTTTTCAAAATAAAAAATCATTTTAATTTTTATTAGAAACCTAATAAATTTTTTCATTTTCTAGAAACCTTACAAATTTTTGTAAATATCTTCATAAGTTTTAATTCTTTTTGTATCGTTTCCAAACTTCTAAATAGCTCTTAAAATTACTCAGATTTTTTCTAAAATGATCTAATATGGCAAAATTGCACAATTTTTCTTTATAATCTTTTTCACTCTGTTTAAAATTTTAGGGAATAATTTAAAATATTTTGTAATGTTTTTCAATTTTTTCTGAGAATTCAGTAAAAAAATAATTTGAAATTTTCCCATGAATCTTAAGAACATTTTTTTCATTCTCTTGACACCCTGCCAAATTCAGTTTACCTAAAAATTGTTTAAATCCTGAAAAATAAAAATTGTCTTGAAGTCTTCCATATTCTTTTTCCACACATTTTGAAATTATCCAAACTTAAAATTATTCTTTTAAAATAAAACCGAAACCATTTAAAATTTACCGAGAAATCTTAAAAAAATAATCTCAAATCTTTCAAAATTATTAAAAAGCTTCTACATTTTTTTCGAATTCTTCGAAATAAGTTTTTGCCAGTAATTTCATTTTTCTTATCTCTTTGAAAATGTAAAAAAGTTTACAAATTATAGTGTGGTAGCAAAATGTTAAGAACAGAATTATTTCCTAATACTAAACAATTATTTACAATTTAAATTTTCTCGTTTTCGACCACAATGTGTTCGATATTTTTGAGATATTTAGTAATACCGCTTTTTTTTAAATAGGACATGCAATTAAAAATGTTATTTAATCGGGTCAAAAATACGCCCCCCCCCACACGTAACATACCGTAACGAAACACGAACCCCCTCCCCTCTTTTTAATGTTACGTAATATGTGAACGATCGCTAAGAAAGTTTAAATCTACTTTGAACGTTGGGGGGGGGTGGGCGGGATCGATAGTGTTACGTAAGTTATTTCCAAAAATTCAAAGGGATTGCAGAGGATTTCTAAATGTTTCACAGGATTTTGAAAGAATTTCAACGGATTTCACGGCATTTTATAATATTTCAAAGAATTTCAGTACTTTTAAAGGCTCTCTATAAGGTATTTTAATACATTTTTCCGGATCTTAAAGGATTTAAGGATATGGGACACAGTCAAATACCTACATTACCGACCTCACTTTTTCAATTTTCCGAATTTTTTTTTTAATCTAAGAACTTTTTTTGTAAATAAAATATCGGGCTGAAACTTTGGAAAATGTATGAGAAGATAATAAACTACGTTTACATACTTTATTCGAGGAGGAATTTCGCAAAAAATTATTTTCGAAGAAATTAAAACTGGGTGCATTTTTTGAACCTAAATACTATTTTTATAAGTAAAATATCGGCTTCAAACATTCAGAAATGCAAGAGCCGACAGTAAAGTACGTTTATGTACATCATTTGAGTATAAAAGATGCAAAAAGAAAAATTCCAACTAAATGTCAACAACGGTTGCCAGTTCGGTCGGTATTCGCTGTGAACACGAAAATGCGAAGTCTGGCGGCCACTAAACGAAGCCAATAACGATTTCAATACTTACATAATTCAACATTGAAACAACATATTTCACTCAACATCTATGCTGGGCACAACTTTAAAAAAATATTATTGTAAGAACACCGCATGATCAATCTTTGACAGCGTGGACCCCCATATTTCAGATGTAGACGAGCCAGCTGATAGAGCCTCGATTAGTGGCCGCCAGACTTCGCATTTTCGTACCCATCGCGAATACCGGAGTTGACATTTAGTTGTAATGTCTCTTTTTGCATCTTTTATACTCAAATGATGTACATAAACGTACTTTACTGTCGGCTCTTGCATTTCTCAAAGTTTGAAGCCGATATTTTGCTTATAAAATGAGTATTTAGGTTCAAAAAATGCACCCAGTTTTAATTTCTTCGAAAATAATTTTTTGCAAAGTTTCTCCTCGAATAAAGCACGTAAACGTAGTTTATTGTCTTCTCATACATTTTCCAAAGTTTCAGCCCGATATTTTATTTACAAAAAAAGTTCTTAGATTCAAAAAAAAATTCGGAAAATTGAAAAAGTGAGGTCGGTAATGTAGGTATTTGACTGTGTCACATGCCCTTAATAGAATTTCAAAGATTACAAGTAATATCATCCGATTTCATGTATTTTCACGGGATTTCAAGGAATTTGATATTTTTATGAAATTTTAAGGAATTTATTCACAATAATTGAAGGATTTCAAAGATTTGAAGAGAGTTTCAAATACTGCAAAGCATTTCTAATGATTTTAAAGAAGTTGGGATATTTCAAAAGATTCGATGAGATTTTTAAGCGATTTTATCAGATTCCGAGAATTTCAGTAGTTTTCAGGGATTTTAAATGAATTTTTGCGAACCTCAAAGGATTTCATAGAACATTAAAAATTGCAAGGGATATCAAGAAATATCATCAGATTTGATGTAACTTCAGGGGATTTTATAGTATTTTAATTAACTTTAAAAGAATTTATTCAGTATAATTGAAGTATTTCAAAGGATTTCAAAGACTTCAAGAGATTTTTTAATATTTCAAGGTATTTCCTAATATTTTAAGATATTTTGGATATTTTAAAAGATCCCAAGGGATTTTAATAGAATTTATAAGCTTTTTGAGGATTTCAGGAACTTTAAAGGCTTTAAATACGGTATTTTAATGAATTTCCCGTGATCTCAAATATTTGAAAGGATTTCAAAGAATTTCAAGAAATATCATCAGATTTCATGTAACTACTTTGCATTTTAAGTGATTTTATAATATTTTAAGGAATTTTCAAGAGCTTTAAAAAATGTCAAGGAATTTCAAAGGAATGAAAATACTTTCGCCTATTTTAAAAGATTCCAAGCAAGTTTCAAGGAGTTTATAAGGTTTCAAGGAATATCATCAGATTTTATGTACCTTCACAAGACTTTATAACATTTTTAAGAAATTTCAAATAATTGAGGAATTTTAAAGCATTTCAAACATCTGAAGACATTTTCAATATTTCAAGGTATGTACTTTCAAAGGTTTAAATCATTTGCAAAGGATTTTAAAGATTCTAGGAGAATTTTTTTCATAAAATCTAATTTTCTAATTTTTCTCGCAAAGAACAGATACGAAAAAAGGTAAAGATTAAAGTTTGTACTTCTACAAAATTTCTATGAAGAATACGTCTTACTCTTTTGTGATATCTTGCATCGTTCACATGAAAAATTCAAAAACTATATTTTTAGGAAAAATATTAAATTAAAGATTTCAGGGTATTTCAAAAGATTACAAGGAATTTTCAATACTTTCAGAACATTTCGAAAAATTTTAAGATTTCAAAGAATTGGAAATATTTTAGGGTATTTTAACGGATTTCAGGGAAGTTGGAAGATATTTACAAAATTGAAAGAAGTTTCAAAGAATGACGTCAGAAATCATGTAACTCAATGACATTTCAAAGAAATTATTTACAAGAATTGAGGGATTTCAACAGATTTTCAAATATTTCAAGGTATTTCATAAGATTTTTAAGAATTTAAAAAAATAAAAAAATAAAATATTCATGAAAACGAAGGTTTTTACCACTTTTGAAACTACTACTACCCGCAAAATCACTCAAAAATTTTTGAAGCTTATCATTCTTTGCACTATTTACTAAATACACTAATACCTAAAACTAAAAAAGATTTAAGAAAATGGTATAATATCGTTTTTATCTTTGGGGGAATAACAGAGCCGGTATACCCCCCTATTTTGCACGTGTTGCTGGAGGTTTTTAATTTTAATTTTCTTTTTTCAAAAGGCAGAGTGAGTATTTGGCAAAATTGTCAAGATATGTGAAGACCCCATACATAGAAAATGGAAAAAATCGATAATTTTTATCCGTATGCAACGAAAGATAAAGATTTTAGTGAAAATGTGAGTGCAGTGCCGTCAATCACTATAGTGATAGTGTCATATTTTATTCAATACCACAGTTCTCACACAAAAAATAAAAGTTTGGAAGTTTATCAATTTTATGAAGCTTGTTTTATGGTAGAGGTGAAGTGCAAGGAGTTTAATGGTGCTTTTCTGTTTTTGAGTGAGGTTAGTATAACATTATAGTAAATTTAGTTATAAGTTAGTATTTTTGGTTATAAGTTATTAACTTTTTCGAATTTTCGTAATTTTTCATAGAAATTTTTTTTGATAGATCTTTGTAGATATGCCAGTGATTTACATTAAAGTGGAAAAAAAGAATGCAATCTTACTATGGTTTGATATCACACGAATTACGTAATTCTGCGACCAGTTCGCTCTTGCATTATAAAATTTAATCCTAACCTCAAAAAGCTGCCATCGCATTTTACATCAACAATGGAATTTGATAACAAATTCCATGCTTAAAAATAATATTATTTAATGTTAATATTATTAGAAAATAATAACTTATAAGTGTACCATTAAACTTCTTGCACTTCACCTTTACCACAAAACCAGCTTCATAAAATTTATATTTTTCATATGCTTTTGCCTGATTTATGGTGAAAAAATTGAGATTGAATAAAATATGACACTATATAGACTATAGTGATCGACGGCACTGCACTCACATTTGCACTAAAATCTTTATCTTTCAGAGCATACGGATCAAAATTGTCGATTTTTTTCATATATTCAGCCTTCACATCTCCTGACAATTTTGCCAAATACTCACTCTGCATTTTGAAAAAACAATTTTAAAAACCTCCGGCAAGACGTACAAACTATACAGGTATACCGGCACGGTTATTGCACACCGACAGAGTATGGAGGTTATACGCCTGTTGGGTGGCTACGACAGCGCCACCAATTCAGGACTACTGGGAAGAAATTTGAATTTCAATTCAATATTAACGAAAAATCTAATAGTAAACAATTCATTTTAAACCGAAGATTAACATTTTTTATTAAAATGAATTGATATTCACTATTTTTTTTTCATCAACATTGCCCAAATAACTTCGAGATACCCAATAGTTCGCGTGTCAGATGGCACTTTTATCACAAATAGCTATCATGGCATTCTGGAAAAAGAAACCTACCCAGCTCGGCAATAGCACGAGACAATACAGTCGTGGCGTCCAAATGGGCGAAGGTGGTGGCAGGAGCGGGATCAGTCAAGTCATCAGCTGGCACATAGATAGCCTGTACCGAAGTGATGGATCCCTTCGTGGTTGTCGTAATTCTCTCCTGCATAGTACCCATGTCAGTGGCCAGAGTTGGTTGGTAACCTACGGCGGAGGGGATACGTCCCAAGAGGGCAGACACCTCAGAACCGGCCTGGGTGAATCTGAAAATGTTGTCAATGAAGAGCAACACATCCTGACCCTCCTGATCACGGAAGTACTCGGCGACAGTCAAACCAGTCAAGGCGACTCGGGCACGAGCGCCGGGAGGCTCGTTCATTTGTCCGTATACGAGAGATACTTTGGAGGTCTTGTCCTTCAGGGAAATGACCCCGGATTCAATCATCTCCTGGTAGAGATCGTTACCCTCTCGGGTTCGCTCTCCGACTCCGGCGAAGACGGAGTAACCTCCGTGGGCCTTGGCTACGTTGTTAATGAGCTCCATAATTAATACAGTTTTGCCTACTCCGGCACCACCGAAAAGACCTGAAAGAGAAGACAAATATTGAGCGTTAGATTAAGTTTTAGAGTTAAAAATCCTTTCGTTTAGAAATGGTTCCAATTACCAATCTTTCCTCCCTTGGCATAAGGAGCGAGAAGATCGACGACTTTGATTCCCGTGACGAGGATTTCCTGCTCGACAGACATCTCCACGAATTCGGGAGCATCGGCGTGAATGGAGGCGAGTTTGTCAGTTTGTACGGGACCACGTTCATCGATGGGTTCACCGATGACGTTGATGATACGGCCCAGGGTTTCAGCGCCAACTGGAATTCGGATCGGGAATCCGGAGTCCAAAACGGCCTGTCCACGAACGATTCCCTCAGTACCTGGAAGGATATTTACAGAAATTAGGATTGTTAACTTAATAATAAATAAAAGTCAAGCGATTAATTAATTTCTTACCATCCATAGCGATGGTGCGCACAGTGTTTTCTCCCAAATGCTGAGCCACTTCCAAGACTAGCCTTGGGGTGCGGTTTTGTACTTCCAAGGCATTGAGGATTGGGGGAAGTTCATCGTCGAACTGGACATCGACGACGGCACCGATGACAGCCACGACGCGACCCTGGGCAACTTTCGTTGCCTTCGCATAGTTACGGTCTGAGAAAAGAAAAAGAATTCAGGATTAGATAAGAATTATCTTGAGCATGATCTTCAGTTGAAATTTACTTTCAGGACTGATTATGTAATTTCAGGAAGTTAGTACAAAAATGGGTTATGCTTCCGAAAAGGTCACCCAGGAATATTGACTTCATACTTGACCTAGGGTTTTTTTTGCATCCCAGTTGAAAATCCCAAAACGATTTCTTGCGCAGAAAATATAAATTAACATTTTTTATTTGAACAAAATATTTTCTTTTGAAAAATGTTGAAATGTTTTTTCAGAAAAACGGAACAAAATATACATTTTTTGTTACGAACCATTTGAAAACTGTGGGCCACATATCTCTCATATTCCAACTTATTTTTCCTCCTTTCTTAAGGTCTACCCTTGAAAATTAATTAGTATTTTACACACATATAATACATTTCTTGAAGAAAAATGTGTTTCGCTGAGATTTACAACTTCTATGTAAACACTTTTATCTCAAATAAATATTTCTCGAAATTTTTGAAAAAAAATGTTAATAATTAGTTTATATTAACCTGCGCCGAAAATTCTTTTCGGACTTTCAACTGGGATTCAGAAAGAACCCCTAAGCACAGTATCAAGTCAATATTTTTAAGCCGCAGAATCTCTCGCGTGACGAAATAGGTTTTTTTAAAAAGAAAATTAGGTGAAACGTATTTCTCCGACTAAGCAAAAAAAAAAAGGTTCTACGAAGTAATGCGTATTTTAATTTTATGCTTTGTTTAAAAAAAAATCGATATTTTCTGTTAACCTCTATATTTTTTGACCTAATTGAGATATTTATCGTTTTCTTTCTGATTTTAATAGCGTTCATTATCTTTTTTTGAAATCCGCCGGAAATTTAAAAAAAAGGTTCAAAATTAACAAAATGGCGGCGGGTTTTCTGAAAATATTAAAAGTCGATTTTCTCAAAAAACCCCACTTATATTTTTTGCCATTTTTTTTTGCATTTGTGTTTTTATAAGGAAGACATCTTGAATTTTATGCGGGCTAAATAAATTTTGTGGCCAGGAGAATTTTTGGTTCATAAAATCGAATTTTTTCAATTTTCTCACAAACAACGACAGATACAAGAAAAATGTAAACATAAAAGTTTACGGGAAAAAATAAAATATATATTTTAGGAATATATATATTTATTTTAGGAAAAAAAATTCTCTCGGCCTTAAAAATGGTGGTATTTTTCAGAAAATATTTTTTTAATGTTTTCAAAGCGTAAGGACAAAATTTTTTAAGATTTTCTGCTTATATAAGGAAGATATCGTATCAGCTTTACGTAGACCAAACCATTTTCGAGGTCAGGAGAATTTTTTTCCTTCAAAATATAATTTTTGATTTTTTCTCGTAAACGATGCAAGATATCGCAAAAGAGTATTTTTCATAGAACTTTTGTAGACGTACAAACTTTTATGTTAACATTTTTTTTGTATATATCGGTTGCGACAAAAAGTAGAAAATTCAATTTACAAGATTTCCTTATGAAAGTACCAATTCAACAAAAAATTGGAAAAAAATATAAGTGTGGGTTTTTTGAAAAAATAAACTTGAGATTTTCGGAAAAGCAGCCGCCATTTTGTTAATTTTGAACTTTTTTTTTAATTTTCCGGCGGATTACAGAAGAAGGCAGTAAACGATATCAAAGTCAACAAGAAAACGATAAATATCTCAATTAAATAAAAATTTATAGACGTTTGAAGAAAAAATTTGGGTTTTTTGGAAAACGAAACACAAAATTCAAATACGCATAACTTTGTAGACAAATTTTTTGTTCAAAAATCGGAAAAATACGTACCGCTTAATTAACATATTAAATCACATTCTTATTAAAGATTTAAAAAATATCCCTCAATCAATAAAGTTAAGCACAAAATAATGAAAATCTTTTTATTGAGAATTTTTTAAAACAAAGTTCATATCTACGTTATGGCAGAAGATGCCCTATATTCACAAATATATAACTATAACTCACAATTGATATTCAAGAAATGAAATATTTCACCAAAGAATGCTAATTTAAAAACATTAATTGAAATACTGTAATGTTTAATTTAATTGTAGAAAAAAGGTCAAAGTCAAAATCGAATATAAATTTCGCGCCACGAGTCAGATTAACCTAGATAAAAACGAAATCCAAAAATCCCATTTTTAAAAATTGTCATAATTCCCATGACGAAAATAACTACAAATTCCAAATTCCAACACCTAGAAATTGTTAAAACACGGGAGACGATTCACGAGTTACATAACCAAAGAAATTGATCCCATTTTTTCTTATTTCTGAAATAATAATTTCTTCCCATAAATGAAACCCCGCATTAATTAAATACCCACTTTTAATTCAAAACCCATTGAAAAAGTGACAAAAACGTCACTGGAGAATGAGAAAATACCGGAAATGATCAATGACACGAAACCAAAAATCTACATCCATTACTTCATAACTCGGAAAAATGAGCCTAAAAGTAAAACGAAAACGGAAAGAAGCTTTAAAAAACTGGTTTGTAAATAAAATCCGGAGTATTTAAACCCCAGAAAATCGCTTCTGCTCCGATTAGTACCGAATGACCTAAAGCCGCCATTTTTCTTAACACATCGCCCAAATAATACAGATTATATAATCGAATCGGCATGTATCCTTCACAGGATTGGGACCTCGATTAATGATTATTATAAAAGAGATTAATGACAATGAATCGCGATTCATTTTTTTCCTTCGATTTGACGGGTTGGGTCGTTTTTTTTCGGAAAGTGTTACGCGGATTGCGGCAAGTGCGGCGCGATGGGTCCGACATTTTTCAAGGTTGGAAGGGGATTTTCGGAGAGGATTTTTTCGGGATTTTCGAGTACTCACTGTTGACTGAAAAAGCTGCGGAGACTTTCGCGACTTCGTTTTGTAAAAGGGCGGGTTTCACGGCCCTTAAGGCCCCAGCGGCAGCTTTTGTCACGGCACTCAACATCATGGTCGATCGAGTGAAGAGAGACCAGCAGAAACTTCTCCACGTTCTCGAGAGAAAAACGAACGCGCATGCGTCAAATGTCCGCGCATGTGCAGTGAGAATTTCCCGACAGATGGCGCGGAATTGTCAATTTAATTTTTATTTATATACATAATTAATTTTTGATAATAAGCGTTGTTTACTCATCTTCGGGATTTTTCAAATTAGTCGAAGTGAGGTGATTTGCAGAAGATTACACATTGTTGGTTTTGGATTCGAATTATTTTGAATTTTGAGAGCAATCGATTTGCAAATCGAACTTTCTGCATGAGCGGTTTTCAAATTTGGAACGATTTTGAAGGGGATGGTTTTAAAAATAGAACGTTTTTTATCTTTAAAGTGTTCTAAAAAATGAAGCACTTTTTTGTAATATTTTTAATTGTTTAATTTTTAGTTTCAGAATATGGAATGCTTTAAAATTAGTTTTTCAAACTTTTTAAAGCAGCATTTTTTTTATGTATTCGAGCTACATACACTAATATTTTAATCCATTTTTATATTTGGAGCGCTTTTAAATTTTTTAATTCGAATTTGTCTGAAATTCCTTTATTCCGAAGGTTTTAAAATTTTGAACATATTTCGAATCTATGCAGTTTTTTTATATTGAACGAGCTTTAAAAACAAGATTTTAGGCTTGGAGGTAAATCTAAATTAGAATTTTAATAATATTAATGAGTTTTATTTTATTGTTTTTTATATTTAAGTAGAAAGATCTTCTACAAGCTCTAAAATTCATTTAAATATATTCAAGAAACCTTAAAGTGTTTGAAAATATCATAAAAATTACTGAAAAATCTAAGAAATTACTAGAATCTTTAAAATTTCATGAAATCTGTTAAAATCTTACGAAATACCTCAAAATGATTGAAAATCTTTTGAAATCCCTGAAAAATCTTTTAACATTCCTTAAGTTCTTTGAAATCTTCAAAAAACCTTAAAATCTCCTGAAATCTCATAAAAATCCTTAAAATAATTTTTAAATTCCTTGAAATCTTTTGAAGTTCCTTAAAATATTCTAAAAACCTTAGAATTAATTGAAACTTCTCAAAAATTATTTGAAATATTTTGAAATCCCTTCAAATGTTTTCAAATCCAATGAAAGGTTCTTAAAATCTTTTAAAAACCTTCAATTTCTTTGAAATCTCTTAAAATTCCTTGAAAAATCCTAAAATTTTATGTAATCTTTTTTGTAATGTATGGAATCCTTTGAAATCTTCTAAAATTTCTTAGAATAATGTTTTAATTCTTTGAGATACCCGAAATTGTTTTGAAATCTTTTGTAATCCGTTTAAATCTTCGAAATTCAAGGAAATACCTGGAAATCTCTTAAAAAAGCCTTAAAATCTTTTTTTTAAATTTGAGTTGAATAATCTTTTTAAATCTCTTACATAAATTCATTGAAATACCTTCAGAAAACATTAAAATATTTGAAAGTCTGATAAAAATTATTTAAAAAATCTCTTTGAGTCTTACAATCTTTTAAAAATTCATAAAATCGATGGAAGTCTGTGAAATCTCGCGAAATAGCGTTAAATCGTTTGAAATCTCATTAAAATCCTTAAAGTTATTTTTTAATTCCTTGAAATCTTTTTGAATTCAATGAAGTGTTCGAAATTTAACGAAATACCTGGAAATCTTTTTAAATGTATTGAAATCGCTGGAAATTCTTTTTAAATCTCTGAAATTCATTAAAATATCTTCAGGAAACCTTAAAGTGTTTGAAAATATCATAAAAATTACTGAAAAATCTAAAAAATTACTAGAATCCTTTAAAATTTCATGAAATCTGCTAAAACCTTACGAAATACCTCAAAATGATTTAAAATCTTTTGAAATCCCTGAAAAATCTTTTAACATTCCTTAAATTCTTTAAAATCTTCAAAAAACCTTAAAATCTCCTGAAATCTCATAAATATCCTTAAAATCATTTTTGATTCCTTGAAATCTTTTGAAGTTCCTTAAAATATTCTAAAACCCTTAAAATTATTCGAAACTTCTCAAAAATTATTTGAAATATTTTGAACTCCCTTCAAATGTTTTAAAATCTATTGAAAGTTCCTTAAAATCTTTTAAAAACCTTCAATTTCTTTGAAATCTCTCAACATTCCTAAAAAAATCCTAAAATTTTCTGTACTCTTTTGTAATGTATGGAATCCTTTGAAATCTTCTGAAATTTCTTAAAATAATGTTTTAATTCTTTGAGATACCCGAAATTGTTTTGAAATCTTTTGTAATCCGTTAAAATCTTCGAAATTCAAGGAAATACCTGAAAATCTCTTACAAAAGTCTTAAAATCTTTTAAAGGGTTTTTTTTTTAATTTGAGTTGAAAAATCTTTTAGAATCTCTTACATAAATTCATTGCAATACCTTCAGAAAACTTTAAAATATTTGAAAGTCTAATGAAAATTAATGAAAAAATCTCTTTGAGTCTCACAATCTTTTTAGAATTCTTTAAAAATTCATAAAATCGATTGAAGTCTGTGAAATCTCGCGAAATACCGTTAAATCGTTTGAAATCTCATTAAAATCCTTAAAGTTATTTTTTAATTCCTTTAAATCTCTTTGAATTCAATGAAGTGTTTGAAATTTAACGAAATACCTGGAAATCTTTTTAAATTTATTGAAATCGCTGGAAATTCTTTTTAAATCTCTGAAATTCATTAAAATATCTTCAGGAAACCTTAAAGTGTTTGAAAATATCATAAAGATTACTGAAAAATTAAAAAAATTACTAGAATCCTTTAAAACTTCATGAAATCTGTTAAAATCTACGAAATCTTGCGAAATACCTCAAAATGTTTTAAAAGCTTCTGAAATCCCTAAACAATCTTTTAACATTCCTTAAATTCTTTGAAATCTTCAAAAAACCTTAGAATTATTTATAACTTCTCAAAAATTATTTGAAATATTTTGAAATCCCTTCAAATGTTTTCAAATCCATTGAAATTCCCGAAAAAATCTTATAAAATCTCCTACGTTCCTTAAAATGTTCTAAAAACCTTTAATTTCTTCGAAATCTCTTAAAATTCCTAAAATTTCATGTAATCTTTTGTAATATATGGAACTCTTTGAAATCTTCTAAAATTTCTTAAAATCATTTTTAAATTCTTTGAGATCCCTGAAAATGTTTTGAAATGTTTTGTAATCCGTTAAAATCTTCGAAATTCAACGAAATACCCGGAAATCACATTAAAATATTTGAAATTCTAATAAAAATTATTTAAAAAATCTCTTTGAGTCTTAAAATCTTTTTAGAATTCTTTAAAATTTCATAAAATCTATTGAAATCTGCAGAATCTCGCGAAATATCTTGAAATGTTTTAAAATCTGCTGAAATCCCTGACAAATCCTTTTAAATTTCTTAAATTCATTTAAATCTTCAAGAAACGTTAAAATTTGTTGAAATCTCATAAAAATTCTTAAAGTTATTTTTGAATTCCTTGAAATCTTTTGGAATTTGATCAAATCTTCGAAATTTAACGAAATACCCGAAAATCTTTTAAAATGTATTGCAATCGCTGGAAATTCTTTTCAAATCTCTGAAATTCATTCAAATATCTTCAGAAACAAATCTAATAAAAAGTAGTAAAAAGACTCTTTGAATATTAAACTCTTCTTAGAATTCTTCAAAATTTTATGAAATATTTTTAATTATGCAAAATCTCGCAAAATACCTCGAAATGTTTTAAAATCTGCTGAAATCGCTGAAAATTCTGTTAACATTTCCTAAATTCTTTAAAATCTTCAAAAACCCTTATAATCTGTTGAAATCTCATGAAAATCCTAAAAATAATTGTTTAATTTCTTGATATCTTTTGGAATTCGATAAAATCATCGAAATTCAACGAAATACCCGGAAATATTTTGAAATTCATTGAAATCGCTGAAAATCTTTTAAAATCTCTAAAATGTATTCAAATATATTCAGAAAACATTAAAATGTTTGAAAATCTAATACAATTTTAGGAAATATTTTAAATTATGCAAAATCTCGCAAAATACCTTGAAATGTTTTAAAATCTGCTGAAATCGCTGAAAAATCTATTAAAATTTTCCTAAATTCTTTGAAATCTTCAAAAGACTTTCAAATCTCATGAAAATCCCTAAAATAATTTTTTTAAATCTTTTTGAATTCAAGAAAATCATCGAAACTCAAAGAAATACCCGGAAATCTGTTAAAATCTCTGCAATTTATTCGCATATCTTCATAAAACCTTAAAATGTTTGAAAATCTAATAAAAATGACTAAAAAAATCTTTTTGAGTCTTAAAATCTTTGTAGAATTCTTTAAAATTTCATGAAATCTGTTAAAATTTGAAAATCTCGCAAAATACCTCAAAATGTTTTCAAATCTGCTGAAATCC
>CAKNYM010050007.1:82061-113638 GCA_932195095.1 Andricus curvator | reverse complement strand
AAAATCTCGCAAAATACCTCAAAATGTTTTCAAATCTGCTGAAATCCCTCAAAATCTGTTAATATTTCCTAAATTCTTTAAAATCTTCAAAAACTCTTAAAATCTGTTGAAATCTCATGAAAATCTTTAAAATAATTGTTTAATTCCTTGAAATCTTTTGGAATTCGATAAAATCATCGAAATACAACGAAAAACCTGGAAACCTTCTTAAATCCCTTTAAAATATTCTAAAAACCTTTACATCTTTTTTGATATTTCTCAAAAATTAATTGAAATCTTTTGAAATCCCTTGAAATGTATTGACATCCATTGAAATCCCTGGAAAATCTTTTTAAATCCCTGAAATTCATCCAGATGTCTTCAGAAAACATTAAAGCATTTGAAAATCTACTAAAAATTACTAAAAAAACTCTATGAGTCTTAAACTTTGTTTTAAAATTCTTTAAAATTTCATGGAATTTGTTAAAATCTAGCGAAATACCTTGAAATGCTTTAAAATTTGCTGAAATCGGTGAAAAATCTTGCAAAATCTCTTAAATTCTTTGAAACCTTCAAAATCTGTTGAAATTTCATGAAAAACATTAAAATAATTTTTTAATTTCCTGAATACTCTTAGAATTCGGTAAACTCATCCACATTTAACGAAATACCTGGAAACCTGTTGAAATTCATTGAAATCGCTGGAAAATCTTTTAAAATATGTAAAACTCATGTAAATATATTCATAAAACATTAAAGTGTTTTTGAAAATCTAATAAAAATTACTAAAAAAATCTCTTTGAGTCTTAAAATATTTTTATAATCCTTTAAAATTTCATGAAATCTGTTATAATCTGCAAAATCTCGCAAATTTCCTTGAAATCTTTTGGAATTTGATACAATCATCGAAAGTCAACAAAAGACCTGGAAATCTTTTGAAATTCATTGAAATCGCTGGAAAATTTTCATGAAATCCGTAAAACTCTGCGAAATTTCGCAAAATACCTTAAAATGTTTAAAAATCTGCCGAAATCGCTGAAAAATCTGTTAACATTTCTTAAATTCTTGGAAATCTTCAAAAAACCGTAAAATTTGTTGAAATCTCATAAAAATCCTTAAAACCTGGAAGTCTTTTTAAATCCCTTGAAATATTCTAAAAACCTTAAAATCTTTCGAAACTTCTAAAAAATTAATTGAAATCTTTTGAAATCCCTTGAAATCTCTGAAAATGTTTTAAGACCTAAATTCCTTGAAATCTTCAAAAAACCTTACAATTTCTCAAAAATTACTTGAAATCTTTTGAAATCCCTTGAAATCTTTGGAAATCTTTTGAAATCTTTCTTCATAATTGTTGCAAATTTGAAATCTGTTTCCGAAACTAAGAAGCATTAAAATGCGAGATCTAATTAAATTTTAAACTTCCAATTTTTGAACTTAATAAAACAATGACAAAGAATTATTTAAAAAAATTTTAATCTTTCAAATTTGAATAAATACAACATTCTATTCAATCATTCCTATACACAAATTCGTGACTTGAGACATCATTCTCTAGAATCTAAATAATAAACATTGACGATACAAATTACAAAACTTACATCCAGTCATAAAAATTCTACTCCTTGAAAAAAATGTTGAGATTAGGCTTCATCAAAACGGCATTGTATATGAATGCGTGTGTGAGAGCGGGCCAATTGGAAATTTTATACTAAGAAGTGACAATAAACTACAATCAATAGAGGAACTCTGTGTTTTACTATAAAAAATAACCTAAGTCCAACAAAAAATGAGAAAGAAGTAAAACTACTTTTTCTTTTCACTTAAAATATGTGACCGTCCACGAAGAAGGGTGGTAGTTGTAGCTTTATTATGTAGGAGGACCTATAGGAGATATGGGAATAATATGTTTTATTATGAAAGAGCAAAAAAACTATCGATTGGTGTAAAAAACTAAAAGTCCATTTTTTCCGCGTTAGGTCCCTTTCTTCACGGACGGTCACATATACGCATTATAAATCCTATTGCCTATTATAATTATAATAGTACCTATTTATAATCTAAATTATATATTCTATCTCTCATTATATCCTTTCACCAAAAATCAGGAGAAAGTAGTCCTTCCGGGGGCGCAATAAATCCACGCTGCCGACATTTTTCTAGAAATTCTTCCAATCGAGCCATTGGCCCTCCTCCAATTCCACCAATTTTACCCATCAATGGATAATATTCCTCTTTCATTGCTGAGAGAAGTTTGGGAAATTGTTTTGGATAAGCGGTCCACAATGCATTCCCTGCAACCTCCAACATGTCCAGGATTAAAGTTGCACACACGTCTGACATTTCCGGTCGTGGTTCTGAAACAAATTCATAAATTAAAACAAATTTAATTTTTTTATTTGTTATTCGCGACAAGAGATAATTAAATTCAGAGCTCGAGTTTTGAGTGTACAGCAGATTTCCAGATTTTAAATATTACAACAGTTTCCAATGGATTTAAAAAATTTTAGGGATTTAAACCAATTTCGATAGTTTTGACGCGATTTCAAAGATTTTACGGAATTTCCACAATTTTAATAGATTTCAAAAGCTTTCAAGTGATTTCTAAGATTTCGCGAGATTTAAAAATATTTCAAGAAATTTCAATAGTTTTTACGCCATTTTAAAGATTTCGTGGGTTTTCAAATATATAAGCAGATTTTTAAAGATTTCAAGGGATTTCAAGCAATTTCTAAGATTTAACGGGAAATAAAGGATTTCAATTAAAGTATTTCAACCAGCCTAAAAATGATTTGAGGGATTTCAAAGATTTTAAAGGATTTTAAGGAATTTTCAAAGATTTCACGGAATGTCTAAGAATTTAAGGGGTTTTAACATGTTTTTTTACAGACTTCGATAGATTCAAAAACGTTTAGGTATCGAATGGGATTTTGAAGATTTTTACGGATTTCAATAAATGTTAAGGGATTCCAAAAGATAGCAAAACATTTCAAAGGTTTTCAACAGATTTTTAGGTATTTTACGGGAGTTCAAAGATTTAACTGATTTTCAAAACATTTCAAGTTGAGTAAAAATGATTTACAAATGATTTGAGGGATTTCAAAGATTTTAAAGGATTTTAAGGAATTTTCAAAGATTTCACGGAAATTCAAAGAATTTTTGAATGTTTGGGTTTTAAGAAATTTAAAATAATTTCAGGTTTCGACAGTTTTTTACACGATTTAAAATATTCTTAAAACATTTCAAAGTTTTTCAGAGGATTTCAAAGAATTGAAAAAGATTGCGATGGATTAAAATGATTTTCTAAGTGATTTTGATGAATTTTAAAAGATTTCAAAGAATTCGTGGGACTTCAAAGATATAGATTTCAATGGATATCAAGCCATTTTTAAGATTTAACGAGATTTGAAAGATTTTAATGGGTTTTAAAAGGCCTTGTTAGAAATTTCAACTGATTTAAAAACATTTTTTGGGATCTCACGAGATTTTGAAGATTTTAACGGATTTTTAAAAATTTTAAGTGATTCCAAAAGATTGCGAACATTTCAAAGATTCAAACAATTTCTAAGATTTAACGGGATTTGAAAATTTTTAAGGGGTTTTAAAAGTCCTTTTTAAAAAGATTTCAACGGATTTAAAAAAATTTCCAGAAAAGTAACAATGATTTCAAAGAATTTGAAGAGATTTCAAAGATTCTAAAGGATTTGAAGGAATTTAAAATAATTTGAAGTTTCGACAGTTTTTTACGCGATTTCAAATATTTTTCAAAACATTTCAAGGGTTTGCAGGGTATTTCGAAAGATTTCAAGGGTTTTTAAGCAATTTCTAAGATTTAATAGAATTTGAAAGATTTTAATTAAAGCATTTCAAGCAGTTTAAAAATAATTTGTGGGATTTCAAATAAGATTTTAAAGGATTTTAAGAAATTTTCAAAGAATTCACGAAATTTCAAAGAATCTAAGGGGTTTTAAAAGAGTTAAAAAAAAGATTTTAACGGATTCCTAAGGATTTCACAGGATTGAAAAACATTTCCAAAATTTTCAAAAATTTGTTGTGATATTTTAGCGGATCCCAAAGATTTCCAAGTTTTCATTAAGATTTGAAAATTTTCAAACATTTCATAGATTTCACAGATTTAAAAATGTTTCAAGAAATAATAAATAATTTTAACGGATTTCAAGGGATTTCAGAGTATTGCAAAACATTTCATAGATTTTTTTTAACGTTGAGTTTTTTTAGCGGATACCAAAGATTTTGTAAAGATTTTAAATATTTCAGAAAGATTTCAAAGGTTTCATAAAAATTTTATAAATATCAAAGATTTTATAAATTTCAAAGATTTCATAAATTTCAAAGATTTCATAAATTCCAAAGATTTAAAATTGTTTCAAGAAATGATAAATTATTTAAACCGATTCCTAGGGATTTCACAGGATTGCAAAACATTTCAAAGATTTTCAAAAAATGTTGAGGTATTTTAGCGGATCCCAAAGATTTCAAATTTTTCATAAAGATTCAAAAATTTCAAAAATTTCATAGATTTCAGAGATTTAAAAATGTTTCAAGAAATAATAAATAATTTTAACGGGTTTCAAGGGATTTCAGAGTATTGCAAAACATTTCAAAGATTTTTTTTTAATGTTGAGTTTTTCAGCGGATACCAAAGATTTTGTAAAGATTTTAAATATTTCAGAAAGATTTCAAAGGTTTCATAAAAATTTTATAAATTTCAAAGATTTGATCAATTTCAGATTTCATAAATTCCAAAGATTAAAAATTTTTTCAAGAAGTAATAAATTATTTAAACGTATTCCTAGGGATTTCACAGGATTGCAAAACATTTAAAAGATTTTCAAAAAATGTTGAGGTATTTTAGCGGATCCCAAAGAATTCAAAGTTTTCATAAAGATTCGAAAAATTTCAAAAATTTCATAGATTTCAGAGATTAAAAATGTTTCGAGAAACAATAAATGATTTTAACATATTTCAAGGGATTTCAGAGTATTGCAAAACATTTCAAAGATTTTTTTTTCAATATTAAGTTTTTTAGCGGATGCCAAAGATTTTGTAAAGATTTTAAATATTTCTGAAAGATTAAAAAGGTTTCATAAAGATTTTATAAATTTCAAAGATTTGATAAGTTTCAAAGATTTCATAAATTCCAAAGATTTAAAAATGTTTCAAGAAATAATGAATTATTTAAACGGATTCCTAGGGATTTCACAGGATTGCAAAACATTTCAAAGATTTTCAAAAAATGTTGAGATTTTTTAGCGGATCCCAAAGATTTCAAAGTTTTCATAAAGATTTGAAAATGTTCAGAAATTTCATAGACTTCAAAGATTTAAAAATGTTTCAAGAAATAATAAATAATTTTAACGGATTTCAAGGGATTTCAGAGTATTGCAAAACTTTCAAAGATTTTTTTTTAATATTGAGTTTTTTTAGCGGATACCAAAGATTTTGTAAAGATTTTAAATATTTCAGAAGGATTTCAAAGGTTTCATAAAAATTTTATAAATTTCAAAGATTTGATAAATTTCAAAGATTTCATAAATTCCAAAGATTTAAAATTGTTTCAAGAAATAATAAATTATTTAAACGTATTCCTAGGGATTTCACAGGATTACAAAACATTTCAAGGATTTTCAAAAAATGTTAAGATATTTTAGCGGATCCCAAAAGTTTCAAAGTTTTCATAAAGATTCGAAAAATTTCAAAAATTTCATAGATTTCAAAGATTTAAAATTTTTTCGAGAAACAATAAATGATTTTAACAGATTTCAAGGGATTTCAGATTATTGCAAAACATTTCAAAGGTTTGTTTTAATGTTGAGTTTTTTTTTTAGCGGATACCAAAGATTTTGTAAAGATTCTAAATATTTCAGAAAGATTTCAAAGGTTTCATAAAGATTTTATAAATTTCAAAGATTTGACAAATTTCAAAGATTTGATAAATTTCAAATATTTCATAAATTCCAAACATTTAAAAATGTTTCAAGAAATAATAAATTATTTAAACGGATTCCTAGGGATTTCAGATTATTGCAAAACATTTCAAAGATTTTTTTTTAATGTTGAGTTTTTTTTAGCCGATACCAAAGATTTTGTAAAGATTTTAAATATTTCAGAAAGATTTCAAAGATTTTATAAATTTCAAAGATTTAATATATTTGAAAAATTTTAAATGTTTCAAGAAATAACAAATTATTTAAACTGATTCCTAGGGATTTCACAGGATTGCAAAACATTTCAAAGATTTTCAAAAAAGGTTGAGATATTTTAGCGGATCCCAAAGTTTTCATAAAGATTTGAAAATTTTCAAATATTTCATAGATTTCAAAGATTTAAAAATGTTTTAAGAAATAATACATGATTTTAACGCATTTCAAGGGATTTCGGGGTATTGCAAAACATTTCAAAGATTTTTTTTAATGTTCAGTTTTTTTTTACCGGATACCAAAGATTTTGTAAAGATTCTAAATATTTCAGAAAGATTTCAAAGGTTTCATAAAGATTTTATAAATTTCAAAGATTTCATAAGTTCCAAAGATTTAAAAATGTTTCAAGAAATAATAAATTATTTAAACGGATTCCTAGGGATTTCACAGGATTGCAAAACATTTCAAAGATTTTCAAAAAATGTTGAGATATTTCAGCGGGTTTCAGAGATTTTCAAAAAATGTTGAGATATTTTAGCGGATTCGGAAGATTTCATAGATTCCAAAGATTTAAAAATGTTTCAAGAAAAATTAAATGATTTCAACTGATTTCAATAGATTTCACAGGATTGCAAAACATTTAAAAGATTTTTAAAAAGTGCTGAGACATGTTAGCGGATTCCAAAGATTTCGCAAAGATTTTAAATACTTCCGAAAGATTTTAAAAATTTCATAAAGATTCTAAAAATTTCGAACACCTCATTAAATTCTTACCATTGTTTAGCATTGCAGCAAGCCACCTCCATGCATTTTGCAATCCGTGAGGATGAGCTCGAGTCACTTCTCGTCTCTGCAACGTCACAAAAATCGATGCGTAAAGCCTCAGAAGTCCAGAGATTCGTTTCAAGAACTTATCCTGCCTCTCGACAGTCCCGTCTTCGGAATATTTGTAGCCTAAGGATCTATAATAGTCTTCGTTCGATTGTCCTTCTCCCTGAGGGAAAAAGGCCGGAACGATAAAGGGACACGTGACTCTAAAATTCGCGAGAAGCAGTTCCCCAAATTCTGGACTGTCGTTCCACAAAGCGACGACAACGGCGGCAATTGCAAAAGCCATCTCCGGCTTACTCGAAACCAACGTCTCTCCTTGACTCTGAAATATTGAAAAAGTTGATGGATTAAGAATTAACATTTTTCTATTCATTGCGGAAGGCTTTATTTGCCAGAGAACTCACAACAATCTTCTTCGCCAGAGTATTTTTGCAAAAAGCCTCGGCCCTCGGATCCTGAGAAAATTTTCCAGTCAAAAGATCACGAAGCTTCTTGTATTTATCAAGCAAGTGTTCCCTGCTCATTGCCGAAATTGCATTAACGGGAATATTAATCGCCTTTTGACACTCAAAGCGAAAAGTTTTAGTCTCGTTACTTTTCAGCAGATCTTTATAACTTTCGAGATATTTCTCCAAGAAATCTTTACTCTGGACGTAAAGTTTGAGAGATTCTTTGTCTACCAGTTTGTAAAGCTCGATCACTAAAAATAAAATATTATTATATTATTAAATTGAACTTATATTTTTGTATTTTTGTGGTTTTTTTAGGGTAAGCAGTTAGAAATTTTGGGCGGACAATTAGGGAGCTTGAATGGACAGTTAGGGAAGAGATGAGAAATATATCTATTTTTGATACATTTTTAGCAATATCGGCCAAGGCTTTGATTCCTAAATAGGGCGGCACTCAAACTTCAAAAACAAATCTAGATTAGTTTCCGGTTTTCCCGGCTCATTTTTTATTCCTAAGATATCAAGATGAAATGTATTGCATTTTCAATAAAAGAGTGGAACTTTCAACCAAAAAAAGATGAATTTTCAGCCCAAGAAGACGAATTTTCGACATAAGAGTTGAGTGTTCTATCTAAAAAGTCGGGTGTTTGAGAAAACTTTTGACGTTTAAACCCGAAAAGATGAAATTTCAACAACAAATTTAATTTTCAACCAAGAAAGATAGAACTTTCAAACAAACAGTTGCATTTACAACCAAATAGTTGAACTTTCAAGCAAAAGAGGAGAATTTTCATCAAAATTCGAATTTTTAGCCCAACAGTTGAATTTTCAACCTACAAAGATACATCTTCAACCAAATGATCGAATTTTCAAACAAAAAAGATTAAACTCAAACCAAAAACACTTGCATTTTAACCAAATATTTGAATCTTTATACCAAAAAGACAAATTTTTTAGAAGACAGTTCCATTTTCAATCAAGAAAGATGAATTTTAAACAAAACAGTTGAATTTCCGACCAAAAAATATGAATTTTTAACCAAATAATTAAATTTTCAACTAAACTGTAGAATTTTTTCTCAAAACAGATGAATTCTGGACCAAAAATATGATAGCAGACTTTTCAATTAAAAAAAATTAACTTTCAACCAGAAAATATTAATTCTCGACCAAAAAGTATGACTTATAGACAAGATAGTTGAATTTTCAACAAAATAATGAAATTTTCTACCAAATAGTAGAATTTTTACCCAAAAAGAGATGAATTCAGAACCCAAAATATCATAGTAGACTTTTCAAATAAAAATAATTAACTTTCAACAAAAAAGATATTTTTTAACAAAAAATATGAATTTTAAACAAAGTAATTAATTTGGCAACAAAATCATTACATTTTTAACCAAATAGTCGATTTGTAACCAATAGAGCTGAGTTACAGACCAAAAATAGAATAGTAAACTTGTCCGTTTAAAAAAATTAACTTTAACCAGAAAAAGATGAATTTACGACCGGAAAATATGACTTCTTAACAAGAAAGTTGAATGTTCAACAAAAAAAGACATTTTACACCAAATAGTAGAATTTTGACACAGAAAGGGATGAATTCTGAACCCAAAATATAATAGACGACTTTTCAAATAAAAATAATTAACTTTCAACCAAAAAATATACCTTTTAAAGAAAGCAATTGAATTTTCAACGAAATAATTAGATTTTCCACCAAACAGTAGAATTTTGACCCAAAAAGAAATGCATTCTGAACCCAAAATATAATAGTAGACTTTTCAAATAAAAATAATTAACTTTCAACAAAAAAAAATATTTTTAAGTAATGAATATGACTTTTAAACAAAGTAATTGATTTTTCAACAAAATAATTAAAGTTTCCACCATACAGTAGAATTTTAACCTAAAAAGAGATGAATTCTGAACCAAAAATATAATAGTAGATTTTTCAAATGAAAATAATTACCTTTCAACGAAAAAAAATATTTTTAACTAATAAATATGACTTTTAAACAAAGTAATTGATTTTTCAACAAAATAATTAAATTTTCAACGAAATAGTAGAATTTTTAACCGAGAAGAAATTTGAACTAAAAATATAATAGTAGATCTTTGAAGAAAAATAATTCACTTTCAACAAAAAATATATAAGACAAAATATAGAAGACGTGAGTAATATGATATGCGACAATATGACACATGAGGTAATATGGCACATGCGGTAATATGACACATGGGGTTAATATGACACACGGGATAATGTGGTACAGGAGGTAGTGGGGATTCCTAAATAAACACTCTTCAACTTCAAATCAGTTTCTCTCAAAAAGCGGCTTTTCAATTTATTTGCGAAACCTTTAGATTATCCCTAAATTAAAACCTTTTCATAACAATTATAATAATTAATTTTATAAATTTAGATTACTTGTGTAATTATTCTGTGAAATATCTAAAAAGAAATTTTTCGTTCTCAAATATAAAAGGAACGTTCATTTTTGAACGAAACGTTAACTGTAAAATACTAAATATTAAATTATCTTCGATATATTAACGATGCTTCGTAACAATGAGCACAATTCCAAACACAGTTTTTTTTTTGAAGAGCGAGACGATATTTATTGCTAAAGAAACAAATCTGAAAAATTCCCGTTTTTCAAAAAACTTCCCGGCTATTTCCCAGTGCCCAAAATTCCAGACTAATTCCCAGTTTTCCCGGTCAGTGGCCCCTGCTGGAACAGCGGCGCGGCGGCTGTGGCCGTCATGCGGTAATATGATCAGGGTGGCGATTCGGCGGACGATTTCAAATTCCTGGTCATTTCCCGATTTTTCCCGGTCAATTTTTTCAATTTTCCCGGTCAACTCAAAGTAACATATTTATATTTGCCGCAAAACGCAAACATTTATATTAATTCATGACGTTCGTTCTAAACATCTTTTAACACAACAGAGCAGAACGTTGCAAAATAAATGAATTTTGAAAAAAATACTTAAATTTTCCACTAAAAAATATCAATTTTTTACAAATAAATGGAATAGTTAAACTTTCAGTTGAAAAAATTAATTTTCAACAAAAAAAAACGGATTTTCAATAAAATAGTTCAATTTTCAACCAAAGTGATGAATTTTCAAATCAAATTATGAATCTTTATCTGGAATAGTTAAATTTTAAACCAAAAAGATAAATTTTCAACTAAAATGATGAATATTTAACTGGAACACTCGAATTTTCAACCAAAAAGACGAATTTTTAAAGAAGACTACATTTTTAATAAAAAGATTAATTTTCTACCCAAAAATACAATTTTTCAACCAACATTAACTTTTAAAGAAAGGTTTGAAGTTTTAATAAAAGAAGACAAATTTTCAACCAAATAGTTAAATTTTGAACTGAAAAAATAATAATTTTCAATCGAAAATGGAATAGTAATATTTTTAGTAAAAAAAATTATTTGTAAACCAAACATAAGAGTTTTCAACTAAAACAATGAATCTTTAACTGAAATAGTTCAATTTTCAAACCAAAAAATTAATTTTTACTAAAAAAAGATAAATTGTCAACCAAAACTTTAATAATTAAATTTCAAGTTAAAAAAATTAACGTTTAACCAAACAGATGAATTTTCAACAACAGCTATGGAATTTTCAATTGGAATAAGTTAAATTTTCAGTTAAAAAAATTAGTTTCAACAAAAAAAAACTAACTTTTAACAACAAAAACTAACTTTCAAAATAATAGATACATTTTCAAACAAAGTGATGAATTTTCAAATAAAATTGTAAATATTTAACTGCAATAGTTGAATTTCAAACCAGAAAGATGAATTTTTAACTGAAATGATGAATCATTAACTAGAATAATTGAATTTTTGACCAAAAAGATTAATTTTCAACCAAGAAGATTAATTTCTACCAAAAAAGACGAATTTTCAACTAACAAAGATAATTTTTCAACCAAAAATTGAATAATCAAATTTTTAGTCAAAAATGAATGTTCAACCAAAGACATGAATTTTGAACTAAAATTATGAAATATTCAACTGGATTAATACTGGATTAATAGTTACATTTTCAGTTGAAAAAAAATATATAATTTTCAACCAAAAAACATCCAAAGAAAAAACAAATTTTCAATCAAACAGCTCATTTTTCAACCAAAGAAATGCATTTTTAATTAAAACGATGAATTTTCAACTAAAAAAAATATTAATTTTTAACAAAAGAGCTTAACTTTCAACCAAATAATTTTATTTCAAACCTAAAAGATGAATTTTCAACTAAAATAATAAATATTTGACTGGAATAATTGAATTTTTAACCGAAAAGAAGAATTTTTAAACAAAAAGATTAACTTTCAAAGAAAAATAAGATAATTTTTTACCAACAAAAAAATCGATTTTTTAACAAAATACATGAATTTTCATCGGAATAGTTAAATTTTCAATTAAAAAGACAAATTTTTATCCACATTGTGGAATTCCGAACTTGAAAATTTTAATTTTCAACTCAGAATGGAACAGTTAAATTTTCGTTTAAAGAAATTAATTTTCAACCAAACTGGTGAATTTTCAAATAAAATGATGAATCTTCAACTGAAATGATGAATCTTTAACTGGAATAGTTTAATTTTATGCCAAAAAGATGAATTGTCAACCATAAAGTTTAATTGTCTACAAAAATAGATGAATTTTCCACAAAGTACATACATTTTCAAACAAATAGTTAAATTATTAAATGAAAAATATCAATTTTCAACCAAATAGTTGAATTTTCCTCAAAAAAAGATAAATTAATTTTTAACAAAAGTTTAACTTTTAACCCAGTAGTTGAATTTCTAACTAAAAAACGATGAATTCGCAACGAACAATGTAAAAAAAAATTTCTATTATAATTCAGATATATTTCTTCTTTGAAATTCTACTTCTACTCTGAAAACTGCTTGAAGTACTTTTATTACCTAAAATTTAGAAGAGGGAACTTTCAAATTGTGACGAATTCTGACTTGAAAGAGGGATTTTTAAAAATTCATTTTTTCTCAATCCGAATTATAATTCCTTTAAAAAATTCCCATTCCATGTAAAACATTCCCTGTTCAAAGTGAAATTATATTTCTTGAATTTTGCTATGATCAGAAGTAAATTCCCGGTTTTTAAATTAAATTCCCGGTCATTTCCCGGTTTTTTCCCGGTCAATAAAATTCCAGGTAATTTCCCGGTCTTTCCCGGTTTCCCGGTCAAGTCGCCACCCTGATGACACATGAGGTAATATGACACATGAGGTAATATGCTCCATGATTCAATATGACACATGAGGTAATATAACACACAGGGTAATGTGGTACATGGGGTAATGGGGATTCCTGAAACAGTGGCAACGGCAGCAGCTATTTGGGACAAGGTGGTATCTTGGGGGATGGAAAGCGAATGATGACCTTTTAGCATACAGAGAGAAATAATAATCATCAAATATTAAATAAAGCAAAGAATATTCATATTACCAGGTTGATTCTCTTCATTTTTAAAAGCCGTTTCCGGGACAGCCGGAGGATTCCCAGAATTTCCGGAGTCGGTGACTTCGGTCTCTGGAACAGCATAAGCGGAAGCTTGAATTTCATTCGTCACCTGGTGATTTTCTTCCTTCAAGTGAGCAATTTCCGCCATAATCTCCGCCTGTTTTAATTCGTACTCCCTCTGGGCGATTTTCGCATCGTACATTGCGTTAATTCTTTCTGCAATATTAAAAAAGGATCATCAAATTGAAATCTAAAACTTTCAGGTTTGACTATTTGGATCTTGAAGGAATAGGTACCTATTTCGAGTTGGAAAAGGCGGAGAACCTCGTCGATATCCTGAACTACCATTTCTGCTACTTCCAAATCCGCGGATGTAAGTCTTCCCGCCTAGATATTGAAAATGTTGAAAAAATTGTTCATGCAACTTTTTTTTCAAATGCGAATTTTGCGATTTCACGGGATTTCAAGAGATTCTTTATTAGTAGACATTGTTAGGAAAAAATATACAACATTACTCATTCTAAAAACTTAATTTCTTTGCGCGTTGAAAAACATGAAATAGAATTTTCACAATTATATCAATACAAGCATTTATGCGCAATTATATTCCAAAGAGGGCAACACATTTTAAATTATACTTTCATTTATTAAAACTTAAAATTCTTAGAATTTATGTTTTTTCTTGTAAAATATTTAGTTGCTTATTACCAAAACTGCCAACAGATTTCACAACAATTTTATCAGGTTTTAAAATATTTCACGAAAGCGTGTACACTCGGGTGGTCCGAACTTTTTTTCGAATTTTCATGCATATCACCCGAAAATATGTTCGAATTCATCAATTTTTTTTTTTTCAATATATATTTAGAGGTGGCTCAATCCCCATGAAGTTTAACATTCAATTCCCATAAGAAAAAAAAATATGTTTTTGTAAATTTTATTCAGAATCGCCAATATTAGATGAATCGAATTGAAACTCAACATTTCACTTTAAAATTAGCTATAGAATACGAACGAAATATTACTTTTTAAATAGCACCCCCATAATTCTGTTTTATAGGGTCCCAAAAAAAACCCGTAAGTGAAAACCTGGATTTTGAGAGTTTTTGATACTAATTATATGATTTTTTTGCGGTTTTATTAATGCAAATTGTGTTTGATACATAAAACACTACTTTAAACCGATAATTGGATTTTTAAATAAATTTTTTGAAAAAATTATTATTATTTTTAGCAATTTTCTCTTAGAATTTTTCTACTTTTTATCCAATTTTCAATTAGAGTGAGGTAAATAATTAATTAAAGTTAACAAACATAACTGTCTCAACAATGTATTATTATTCTTAATAATATTCATTTAGAATAATCCTAGAAAATTGAAGTTTTTTCAACAATTTTCCACTTCTTGTCCAATTTCCAATTATAGTGAGGTAAATAAGTAATTAAAGTTAACAAAATTAATTTTTTAAACAATTTATTATTATTTTTAATAATATTCCATTTGAATAATGATAGAAAGTTGCTATTTATTCTGAAATTTTTAACTATTTGTCTACTTTGCAATTGGAGTGAGTTAATAATTAACTTAATTTAGAAAAAATAATTATTTAAACAAATTATTATTTTTTATAACGATCTTCTTTATTAATGCTAGATACTTGCGTTTCTTCTAAAAGTGTTATCTTTCATCCACTATTTACTTATTAAAGTGATAAATAATGCAAGTTAACAAACATAGTTGTTTAAACAATTTATTAATATTTGTAACTGTCTTCTCTTAAATAAGTACTACAAAGTTGCTGTTTTTTCTGAAATTTTTAACTATTTGTCTACTTTGCAATTGGAGTGAGTTAATAATTTATTAAATTTAGCAAAAATAATTATTTCAACAAATTATTATTGTTTAAAACTATCTTCTTCTTTATTAATGCTAGATAGTTGCGGTTTCTTCTGAAATTTTTAACTTTTACCCACTTTTTACTGGGTTAAAGTAATAAGTAATGCAAGTTAACAAACATGATTATTTAAACAATTGCTTATTTTTTTATCAATATATTTTTTAGAGTAATGCTAGAAGTTGTTTTGTTTTTGAAATCTTTAGTTTTGCTTTGACTTTTCAGTTATGAACAAAGAATAAGTGAACCTCAACAAGAATCATTTTTTAAATAGTATTGTATTATTTTAATTGAATTATTTTTGCTCTTTCCCAAATGTTTAAAAAAAAATAATTTAAACAAACAGAAACATGTATTCGGACAATTGCTGAATCTCTGAATCTACGGAGATAAGCGCACCTCATCGAAGTCTCTCAGTAACTACTTAAAGGAAAAGTTAAATTTAATATCATCCATGTAGAATATTTGAAGCATATTTCAAATATCTGTTTTATTACAGAAAAAAATATTCACCAAAAAGAAATAAATGGTTTAAAATATGATTCTCTCTAATTTTTATTTATTATTTGTTCATAACTAAAAAGGCAAAGCAAAGTTAAACATTTCAGAAAAAACCGCAACTTTCTATCACTTATCTAAGAGAAGATAGTTATGAACAATAATAAATTGTTTAAACATCTATTTTTGATAACTTTCATTAATTATTCCCTCACTAAGTGAAAAGTGGACAAAAAGTTAAAAATTTCAGAAAAAACCGCAATTATCGAGCATTACTATAGGAGAAGATAGTTATAAACAATAATAATTTGTTGAAACAATTATTTTTGTTAAATTTAATTAATTATTAAGTCACTCAAAGTGAAATATAGACAAATATTTAAAATTTTCAGAAAAGCCCGCAACTATCTAGTATTAATATAGAAAAAGATAGCTATAAACAATAATAATTTGTTTAAACAATTATTTTTGCTAAATTGAATTAAATATTAACTCACTGCAAGTGAAAATTCGACAAAAAGTTGAAAATTTGAGAAAGAACCGCAATTTCTAGCATTATTCAAAGAGAATATTATTTACAATGATAATAAATTGTTCAAACAATTATGTTTGTTAATATTAATAACTATTACCTCACTCCAATTAAAACTTTGACAAAAAGTGGAAAATTTTTGAAAGAACCGTGACTTTCTATCTCTATTCTCAGAGAAAATTGCTAAAAACAATAATAATTTGTTTAAAAAATTTATGTAAACAACTAATTAGCAGTATAAAGTAGTATTTTGCGTATTAGAAACAATTTTCATTTTTAAGAAACGCAAAAAAGCCATAATTAGCGTCAAAAACTCGCAAACCCCATTTTTTCACATATGGGGTTTTTTTGGGACCCTCTAAAACAGACTTATGGTGGCGAAATTTAAAAAGTAATATTACACTTGTATTCTATAGCTAATTGTAAACAGAAATATTGAGTTTCAACTCGATTCACCTAATACTGACGATTCTGAATTAAATTGACAAAAACGTATTTTTTATGGGAAATAAGTACACGATTCAAAAACTGATAGCATTAAATTGGAAACATTTACAAATACAAAATTTCGAATTAAAAGCGCTTAGAAATAATCAATTTAAATTTAAAGCTTTTGTCGTTAACTACACCGTATCTGCAAAATATACAGATGTCCCCATGGAACAGAAAATTTTGAAAATATTGTTTAATTCCATAAAATCTTTTTAAATCCCTTGGTTATATTTGGGTATTTGTTAAATCTCTCGAAATGTTTTCAAATCCTTTTAAATATTTTAAATATTGTAAAATCCCTTAAAATCTTTTGGAATTCTTTTAAAATTTCTTAGAATCCTTGAAATCTCATCAAATATTTTTATATCTTTTAAAAACGTTTGAAATCTTTTGGTATCTCTTAAATTTCACTAAATCAGTTAAAGTCTTCGAAATCCTGTAAAATTTTTGTAAATCCATTGAAATCTTTAGAAAATATTTTGAAATCCCTGAAACTCCTTGCAATTGCATTCAATCTACGGAAATTGATGGAAATTTTTTTAAATCTTTGAAACCTCGAAAAAGACCTTGAACTATTTTTAAAATCATTTAAACCATTTTCAAAACATGTAAAAATCATCGAAAATTCGAAATATTTTGAATTTATTTAAAATAGTATAAAATCTATGAATTCCCTTGAAATATTTTAAGATTCCGTCAAATCCCTTAAAATCTCTTAAATCAATTTCAAATTCCTTGAAATATTTTTTAATTTTTGAAATCCCTTAAAATCTTTTAAAATCCATTTAAATCGTTGTAATCCCGTAAAATATATAAACCTTAGAAATCCCTTAAAATTACTTAAAATCCCGTTGAATCTCTTGAAATCTCCTAAATCTGGCAAATTCCTTAGAATATTAACAAAATTTATAAATCCTTCGAAATCCTATAAATGACTTGATATCCTTCGAAATCTTTTGAAATCCATTTAAATCGTTATAATCCCGTAAAATCTTTAAAAACGCGTTAACGCTATCGACATTTTTTTAATTGTTAAGAATCCTTTAAAATCTTAGGAATCGCTTGAAATCTTTTAAAATGCCGTCTAATCCCTTGAAATCTCTTAAATAATTTTCAAATTGCTTGAAATATTTAAAAACGGTTGAAATCCTTTGAAATCCCTTGAAAACTTTTAAATCATTTAAAAATTCCTTGGTATACTTAAAAAAATTGTAATCCCTTGAAATCTTAAAAATTACTTGAAATCCCTTGAAATCCATTTAAATCGCTGTATTCCCGTAAAATATTTAAAAATGCGTAAACACTATCGACATTTTTTTAACTCTTAAAAATCCCTTGAAATCTTTTAAAATCCCGTCAAGTGCCATGAAATCTCTTAAATCAATTTCAACGAAATATTTTAAAAAAAATTTAAATACCCTGAAATCTTAGAAATTATTGGAAATCCCTTTAAATTTCTCCAATCATTTTAAAATTCCTTGGAATATTTAAAAAAAATGTTGAAATCCTTTGAAATCTTATAAACTACTTAAAATCCCTTGAAATCCATTTAAATCGCTGTAATCCTGTAAAATATTTAAAAATGTGTAAACACTATCGACATTTTTTTAAATCTTAAAAATCCTTTGAAACCTAAGAAATCCCTTGAAATCTTTTAAACTCAAGCTAAATCCCTTGAAAACTCTTAAATCATTTTCAAATTCCTTAAAATATTTAAAAAAATTAAATACCCTGAAATCTTAGAATTTATTTGAAATCCCTTTAAATTTCTTAAATTATTTTCAAATTCCTTGGAATATTAAAAAAATTTTGAAATCCCTTGAAATCTTAGAAAATACTTGAAATCTTTTAAAATTCATTTAAATCGTTGTAACCTCGTAAAATATTTAATAATGCGTAAACACTATCGACATTTAAAATTTTGTTGATATCCTTTAAAATCTTAGAAATCTCTTGAAATCATTTAAAATCCCATCAAATCCTTTGAAATCTCTTAAATCATTTTCAAATTGCTTGAAATATTTAAAAAAATGAAATCCCTTGAAATCTCTTAAATCAACTTCAAATTCTTTAAAATATTTAAGAAAATTTGAAATCCATTGTAATCTTAGAAATTACTTGAAATCACTTGAAATCTCTTAAATAATTTTCAAATTCCTTGGAATATTACAAAAAATTTGAAATCCCTTGAAATCTTAGAAATTACTTTCAATTTTTTTAAATCCATTTAAATCGTTGTAATTCGGCAAAATATTTAAAAGCGCATAAACACTATTGACATTTTTTAAATTCTTAAAAATCCTTTAAAATCTTAAGTCGCTTGAAATCTTTTTAAATCCCGTCAAATCCTGGGAAATCTCTGAAATCATTTTCAAATTGCTTAGAATATTTAAAAAAAATTTGAAATCCCTTGAAATCTTAGAAATTACTTGAAATTCCTTGAAATCTCTTAAATCATTTTCAAATTCCTTGGTATATTTAAAAAAGTTTGAAATCCCTTGAAATCTTAGGAATTACCTGAAATCCATTTAAATCGCTGTAATCCCGTAAAATCTTTAAAGTCGGGCAATAACTATCGACATTTTTTTTAATTCTTAAAAATCCTACAAAATCTTAGAAATCCCTTGAAATATTTGGCAATTCTTTGACATCTTTAAACTCCCCTGAAATCTTTTGAAATCCTATAAAATCTTATGTTTGGAATGAAATGAAGTTGACATTAAATAATGCAACAGACAATTTTTCGAATTTACAAAACAACTGAGCTTCAAAAGTATGCTAATCTAAAAACCTATAAATAAAAAAAATAAAAAAAATAAGGCAACACAATTTCAAAATTAATGTAACCTTGTCATACTTGAAAATATTACAAGTTGGCAAATTTAAAATTACAGAAATAAAATGTTAAGCCCATGAATTTGGAATCCTTCAAGACGAACATAATTAAGATATGAACATTTGGTAAATTATCTTGGAATTAATCAAGTTTTTATACTGATTGCTGTTTGTAAGCAATTTAAAGTTTTCAATCTTATATGTTTTGCTGACTTTCTTTGTTGAAAATAAAAAATGTAATTTCAAGCGACTAATCCAACTTTTTTAAAGACCTTTTTCAACGGTCCGAGGCCTCTAAAAATAAATTTGAAAAAAAAGATCAAATAAAACTTTACCCTCGCTGCATTTCCGATTGTTTCCATGTGAGCGCTGAGTTCATTAACTTTCGCGATATAAGGTCCAATCGAGTATTTATCTCTGCAAGAATGAGTGAGGGCCTCAAAATCTCGCCACCTTTCGTGAAAATTAATTTGGATTTTTTCCACAGCCTCTGACCGTTCTCTGACTTTTTTCCGCTGTTCCTCCGCATCTCTTTCGAGTCTTTCTTTCTGTTCCTGAATCCTTTGGGCCAGGAGTTGCTGCTCGTGTTTCCTTCGCATTTCACTTTGTTGCGCTTGCCTCTCTTCTTCCGCTTCCAGACGAGCAAGGTCTTCCCTTTTTTCTTGCTGTCTTTTCAAAGCCAAAATCGACTGGTAATTTTCTACATCCTTCTTCCAAGCTCGGGCCGATCTCTCCATTTCCTGTCTCCTAATTTCCATTTTTTGCTGCACAGAAAATTTCGTTATTCAAAGTCGATACAACAACAAATGCGGTAATATGATATGGGGCAATATAACACATAAGGTAATATGACACACTGGTTAATATGACACACGGTGTAATATGGTACCTGCCACATGGGGTAATGGGGATTCCTGAAAGAGTGGCAATGGCAGCGGCGAGAGGGGAGAAGGTGGTATCTCTGAGAGGAGTTTACATCTTACATCACTCTCGGAGTTTACATCTAAAACGGCCACTCTGAATTAGTTTGAATTATATGAATTCTAATTTGAAATTTAAGAATTGTAAACTAGATTATGAATATATGAATATTTGAATTCTATAAATTATATTTAATTGCTTGGAATGCTTTCAAACTTTTTTTAATTCTTTTGAATTCTTGTAACTTTCTTGAATTCGTTTAAATTCCCTAAGGGGCCGTTCAAAAAATACGTAAGGCCTTTAGGAGGGAGGGAGGGGTCACCTCGAGCGTTACGCTAATGTTAAAGTTACATACACTTACTATAGAAAAAGCGTTACGTAGGGGGGGGGGGGGCAAAATTTTCGGAAAAAAGCGTTACGTATTTTTTGAACGGCCCCTAAATGCCTTGTATTAATTTGAAGTCCTTTGAAATTCCCTGAATTTGTGGAACTGCCTGATCAAATCTAATTAAAATTAGGTAGGTAGTGCAATTTTAACAAAAAAATTTCATTGAGTTATTGACTATTTGAATTTTAAAGTTTTTTGTTCCAAAAAACCTATCCTTTTTTTGCTCAAATATTTTTGCTGATGTGCTACTTATATTTACTAGAAAGCATATAAGTTTCATGCGGGACAAACCATATTCATGGTCAAGAAAATTTATTTTTCGCATTTTTCTTACAAACAACCAAAAATTCGACAAATTGCTAAGAAAATACTTTTTTAATTTTGTAATGTTCTAAAAAAAGATCTACTTGTCTTTTATGATATCTTGCATCGTTCGTAAGAAAAATAAAAAAAAAATCAATTTTTCAAGAAAGAAAACTCTCGTAGCCACAAAAATCATTTGGCCTCTAAACTTACAGAATGACGTCTTTATATGAGCACGAATTTTTTAAAAATATTGTATAAAATAAAGATAGTGAGATTTTCTATTAAATTCAAATTAATCTTCCCAACCAAATTTTAAAAACATGGAAAGATCATTTAATGAAAAAAAAAACAGTTTTTTATTTTATCCTATTTTTTCAATTCGTGCTTATGTAAAGAAGACATTATACAAGTTGTATGCAGGCCAAATCATTTTTAAGGCCACGAGAAATTTCTTTCGAAAAATGCAATTTTTAATTTTTCTTGAAAGCGATGCAAGGTTTCTATCTAAAAAAAGTGGTGTAACGAAATATCTCGAAAATCTCGCAATCATTGTTGTTGAAAACCTAATTGGCTTAAATTATTAAAAATATTATAGGTTTTATTTTAGTGCTTTTCGCTGTAAATTAATATTTCGAAAAAAGAAGTCTAATGTAAAATCATAAAGTTTCGAGAAATTAAAATTTCTAAAAAAAATTAGGTTGTGTTAATTTTTTTTCACCGGAAATTAGCATTTATAAACAAAAATCATGAGATTTTGAAGGTTCATAATTTTTTAGTAATTTTAGGTTACACTGGCGTTTTACAACGAAAATTGGCATTTCTAAACAAAAATAATTATAATTTGAATAAGATTTGGAATCTTTTAACAACTTTGCATTATGTTAGCGTTTTTCTTCAAAAATTCATATTTTTAATTTTTTTTAAATTATGTTTCAAAAAAGATTCACAACTTTTTAACAATTTTAGGCGATGTTGACGTTTTCCATCAGAAATGGGTATTTTTGGTAAAATATCATTAGAGTTCAAAAAAAGATTAAATTTTGGAACAATTTAAGGTTACGTTAACGTTTTCCACGTGAAGTCAGTTATTTTTAACAAAAATCATTACATTTCAAAGAAGATTTACCATTTGGAGCAATTTATTCTTACGCTATGTTAGTGTTTTTCGTCGGTAAATATTGGTATTTAAAAAAATTAGATTTCAAAGAATAATTACAATTTTTAACAACTTAGGTTAGTTTAGGTTAGTTTTGTTCAAAATAATAAAAGTTACAAGCTTTAACAATTTCGGATTATGTTAGTGTTTTTCGTTAGAACTTTACATTTTTATTCCAAAATCATTAGATTTCAAAGAATATTTACTATTTTTCAAACAAATTTAAATTATGTTGGTGTGTTTCATCTGAGATTGATATTTTTAAACAACAAAATTATATTTAAAGCCAATAATTTTTATTAAAAATAATAAAATTTATAAGCTTGAACAATTTCAGATTCTATTAGTGTTTCCTGTCGAAAATAGACAAATTTATTACAAAATTATTAGATTTTCGAGTAGGTTCATAATTATTTAACAATTTCCAGTTATATTGGCGTTTTTAATAGAAAATTTGTATTTTTAAACAAAAATCATTATAATTTGAACAAGATTTTTATGAGTTTCACCTGAAATTGGTATTTTTTAACAAAAATAATTAGACTTAAATCCAAGACTTTTTATTTAAAATAATAGAATTTATAAGCTTGAACAATTTCAAATTCTATTAGTGTTTTTTGTGGGAAAAAATTGAATTTTCAACAACTAAAAATAGAAGAAAATTGAAAATGGAAGAAAATTGTAAATTTAATTTTTAACTGTTGTAAATTCAACTATCAATTTTCTTTAACTTTCAACAGTTTAAAATTTAACCTTTAAAAATTGAACTATTGAAAAATGATGAAACTTGCATTTTGAATTGTTGAAAACTGAATAAAAAAGCAAATTTTGTATTTAAAAAAGTGTTACGTTAGTTTTTTTCCGTCTGAAATTGGTATTTTTTCAACAAAAATGCATGGGTCTGATTATCTATTAATTGCACAAAAATATTATATATTAATTCTGAAGTTATGATATCAATTTTCGTCAATGATCAAAAATATTGTCCTTGCATATCTTTTCTTATATCTAAAACAATAGATATTATGAAATAACAAAAATTTTGTTTTAATATTAAAAGTTAAAAATTGCATGAGACAAAAAAGAATAATAATGCAGATTGAGTAATTTGAAAAACTCAAATAAAGGAATGTTGCCAAATTCACACACAGAATTAAGAATTGAGTTTCAGTTGAAGGGCAGTGACAAAGAATGTAACATTTGTGTGCATAATAGAACTGACAAAAATTTAAGCTTTTACTATTACATTTTAAGTTAAAATAATTAATTTTCAACAAAGAAAAAGGAAATTTTCAACAAAATAATTAAATTTTCAAACAAACTGATGAATCTTTAACACAAGAAAAAATAATTCTCAACAAGAAGTGTAATAGTTGATATTTCCACCAACAAATATTTTAATTTTCAATTAAAAACTGCTGAATTATACCAACGAAAATATGAATTTTCGATAAAAGAGTTAAATTTTCAACCAAGAAAGATTTTTCAATCAATAAAGAAAAAAATCTCATCCCAAATGTTGAGTTTTTAAGTCATAAAGACGAATTTTTGAAGAAAAAAAAATTTGAATTTACAACCTAAAAATATGCATTTTCTACCGAAATAATTAAATTTTCGACTAAAAAAAACGAGTTTTCAACAAAATAAGTGAATTTTTAACTGAAAAGGATCAATTTTCCAGCAAAAATGGAATAGCTACATTTTTAGTAAAAAAAAAATCATATTCAACACAAAAAAAAACAACGAATTTTTAACCAAAGAAATGAACTTTTAACTAAAATGATGCATCTTCAATCAAAAACCTAAATTTTTAACCAAATATGTAGTTGATTTTAAACCCAGAAGATGAATTTTCTACCAAAAAAGACAAATTTACAACAAAATAGATGAATTTCCAATTAAAAAAGATAAATTTTCAACAAAAAGTTGAATAGTTTAATTTGAAGTTGGAGAAATAAGTTATTGACAAAATAAAATAAATTTTTAAAGAAATTAAAAATTAAAAAAAAAACCAAAAGGATAAATTTTCTACCAAAAAATAATAATTTTGAACAATATACATGAATTTTCAACACAGCATTTTAATTTATAATGGAATTTTCAACCTGATAGTTGAATTTTAAACCGAAATAATTTTCTACAAAAAAAAGACAAATTTTCAACAAAATAGATGAATTTTCAACTAAAAGAGATAAATTTTCAACAAAAATAGAATAGTTTCATTTTCAGTTAGAGAAATAAGTTTTTAAGCAAATAAAATAAACGTTTTAATAAAAAAACTAATTTTCAACCAAAGAAATGAATTTTCAACCAAAAAGATTAATTTTCTACGAAAAAAGACTCATTTTTAACAAGATACCAAAATTTTCAAACAAATATTTTAATTTTTAATGGCATTTTTTACATAATAGTTGAAGTTTCAACCAAAAAGGTGAATTAGTCACCTAGAAGATTAATATTCTACCACAAAAGACAAAGTTTTAAAAAAATACAAAAATTTTCAAACAGTTAGTTGAGTTTTCAACTGAAGAAGATTGATGTTCAACCAAACATGAAATAGTTAAATTTTCAGTTTAAAAATTAATTTTCAATTTAAAAAAACTAATTTTCAACCCAAAGAAATTAATTTTGAACCAAAAAGATTAATTTTTAATAAAATACATGAATTTTCAACCAAAAAGGTGAATTAGTCACCAAGAAGATTAATTTTCTCTCATAAAAAACAAAGTTTTAACAAAATACAGACATTTTCAACCAAATAGTTGAATTTTCAACTGAAGAAAAAAATGTATTCTTAATAAAGTGTAGTTCGACTTTCAACTAAATAGTTGAATTTTGAACCAAAAAAGGTTTTTCAGTCGGTATTCAAGATTAGCAAAAATCTTGAAAATTTAATCAAATAGTTATATTAGAAGAAAAATCCTGTCATATTACAGGATCAACATGTAAAGAGAAGCTTAAATTTGTAATAGAACTGGCAAAAATTAAGCGTTTGTGCTAATTTCATTATGAACATAAATTTTGATAAAAAACAAAATAATTGAATACATTTATGTGACAAATATGTCCAGAAAATGCGGTAAATGAAACCTTATAGAAAATTTGAATCAAATTCAACTAGTCGGATTTAATTTTCTACTTTGGTGAATAGTTCATCCGGAAATACCTTGAAAATGTATTCTTTATGTTTTTCAAATGCTAACAAAAAATATTAATATTTTTTTTTATTGAAAAAAAAATGAATTTTAATAAAGTAGGGTGTCTGATTTTTACACACGTGAAGAGTCATATTTTGTCAATGACAAAAATAATCTGCAAATTTGAAAATAAAGGAAGTAGAAGAAAATGTTGTCATTGAAAATGAATTTACTAGAATTTTCTCGCTATAATAAGGAAACTTCTGTAAATCATATCTTATATTTTCTTTAAAATCCATAAAAAAATGTTGGAAAATAAACAGAGTTATTTTCTACGTTTTTTTTCTAGTCAAATTAAATAAGAAATGAAATCTTACTCGGACAGTTTCTTTTCTCTGGACTTCATTCTCGTGGAGGATTTTCTTGATCGAGAAATTGAGTCCGCTTCGCGAAGAAGAAAAGTTGTTGGGTGTCGATTTTGAATTTTTCTTCGCCTCCGGCAAATTGCACGAGTTTTTCTCATTTTCAATATTTTCAGATAAATTCGAATCCTCGAAGGAAAAGGTGGAACCCGGCCCAATTGTCACTTGATCTAGCTTTCCTGATATTCGTGAGGCTTTTTGCATCACCGAAACTTTCAGGCAATTGAAATCCGAACAAATGTCCGAAACATTCAGCTTCCCCTGGAATAAAATTTCAAATCTGCCTAAGTTCCTGAATTTAGAATTCTTTTGAAATTCACAAGAACTTCCAAAAAATTCTGACAGGTTTAAAAAAATCGAAAATTCAAAAGAAAAAAGAAAGAATATTTGTAGGTTATATTTACAAAGTTAAGATCTATCTAAATCGACTGAATCTCTAAAACTAATTACCATCTAAAATACTAAATAAATATATAAATTACTAATAATTATCTACAAAAGTTACAAATTTAGTCGAAAATTGATCCGAACCTCCAAAAAATGTAAATGTAAGGTTATGTATATAGACCGTTAAAAGGGTTAAAAGTAATTTATCATCTTCTTAACAATTTTTTTCAGAAATTTACTCACCCTCTCCTCAGACACGCTAACAAAGTGAGGCATTTTGAAATTTGTTTCTTTCAATTCATCACTTTTTCCCTGCCTTTTTCGAACTATGATGCTCCTCCGGACTCCAGCCAGAAAATCATCGCGATCAGCTGTTCGAACATAACCTCCAATTTGTAAAACGACTCAAATTATGACTTAAATAGAAAAAGGGTGGAAAAGGGAATTTATTTTCCTGCTGTAAAATGTTAGATTTGAGAGTAATTGAGTTCAAGAAATTTGGTGTGAAGTGCGTTTGTGAGTGAATTTAAAATATAAATGGTGAAATTTGAACATTTTTTAATCGTAATGTGAAAAAATGACAACTAAATCGATAAATCATGAAGAAAGTGGTCAGGAAGGCCCAATTCGGTGTATTTTTTTCTCCGAATTTCATCATATTGCTGGTCCAAAAATTACGTGTCAGGTAAAAATATTTAATTTTAGAAAAATTGTTGTTTTTTTGTTAGATTTTATTTGTTGCTAAAGTGATTAGAAGTTATAAACAAATTTTTTTATGTCTAAAAATATGAAGGTGTTCTATATTAATTAAAAATTATTTAATAAATTATTGAAAATATAAATGTTTTATGTCAATACATTTGCTGGAAATTAGTATTTTTAAAGAGAAATTTCAATGAAAAACTCTAAACTTTCGAAGAAGAATGACAATTTTTAGAAATTTCAGGTTGTGGTCGCGTTTTTCACGGGAAATTGGTACTATTTTTAATCAAAAATTATCAAGAAGATTTCCTATATTTACAATAATTCTAGGTTATGTTATTTAGCGTTTTACGTCGGAAATTGCTTCTTTTAAACAAAAATAATAATATTTTAACTCAGTTCCAATTTATATTGACGAAGATGATTTATAACTATTTTGAACAATTTTATTTCGTCGGAAATGAATATTTTTAATACAAAATTATTAGATTTCAAAGAATATTTACAATTTCCAACAACTTTATGTTAGGTTTGCGTTTTTAATCGAAAATTTGTATTTGAAACAAAAAAGTCATTAGATTTAAATCCAATTTATTTTTGTTCAAAATAATCAAATTCATAAGCTTCAACGATTTTGGATTGTGTTACTGTTTTTCGACGGAAATTAAAATTTTTATTGGAAAATCATTAGATTTCAAAGATTCATAATTTTTAACAATTTTATGTTATGTTAGTGCTTTACACCGAAAATGAGTATTTTTAGTTTAAAAAAATCATTAGATTATTATGAGGTTCATAATTTTTGAACAATTTTAGGTTACGTTAGCGTTTTACACCAAAAATTGGCATTTTAAAACAAAAATCATTATATATCAAACAAGATTTGCAATTATTGAACAGTTTTAGGTTATAATAATAACGTTTTTAACAATAAATTGGTTATTTTTAACAAAAATAATTATATTTCCAAGAAGATTTACAATTATAAACAGTTTTCTATTATATTACATAATAATATGTTTTTCGAACAAAATTATTGGTATTTTTAATGAAAAATGATTAGATTTCAAAGAATATTTACAATTTTTCAAGAAAGTTAGGCTTTGTTGGTGTGTTTTACCTCAATATGGCATTAAAAAAGAATATATTTCTTGGCGCTTTACATCATAAACTGGTACTTTCAAAGAAATTCATTATAATTTGAACAAGATTTATGATCTTTTAACAATTTTGGATTCTGTTAGTGTTTTTCGTCAGAAGTTTGTATTTTGAATAAAAAAATTATATTTCAAAGCGGATTCGCAATTTTTTGAACAATTGTAGCTCATGTTATCAATTTACACCGGAAATTGTTTAAAAAAAATTAGATTTCAAAAAATATTATAGTTTTTTGTACAATTTTAGGTTATGCTTTCACCGATAACCGGTTATTTTAAAAATAATTAAATTTCAATGATAATTTACAATTTGGAACAATTTTTTGTTGTGTTAGTATTTTGCGTCGAAAAAAGGTATTTTTAATTTTAAACAATCATTGCATTTCAAAGTATTTAAACTTTGTGTACAATTTTAGGCCATGTTGGTGTTTTATACCGGAAATGGACACTTTTAAGCAAATATAATTGGATTTCGTAAAAAAAAAAATTTGGAACAATTTTAGGTATGCTCGTAGTTTTGCCCGGAAATCGAAGTAGATTTTAAAGAAGATTTACAATTTTCGAATAATTTCGGGTTAAGTTAACCTTAAGATTGACCATCATATACTCAGCTGAAAATTAAAAAAAAAATCAGTCATATAATCCTTTAAAATTCAATTATTCTAAAAAAAATGTTTAAAGTAAAAAGTAATTTTAAACGGGAAACATTAAAAATGAAAAAAATGTCTAGTACCTTAAGTTAAAATTTTAGCAAAATCCAAACTTAAATTAAAACTGAAAAAAATTTGGGTCACCAAGAATTGTGCTATTAAAAATTTGATATGCGAAATTTCAATTATTTTATATAAACTTTAATCGTTTAAATATTAAGAATTTTCAAATTGTTAATTATTCTTTTCAAAATTCATCTATTCAAATTTTAATTGCAAAACTAAAACTTATAAAAGAGAAAATTTGAAAATTCAGCGTTTAACATGAAACTTTAGAAACTATTAAAAATTAAAGAAATTATTCAATTACTGAGGTATCAATTTCAGATATTTTAATTGTTATCTGTTTTAATTTTAAAAACTTGACCTAGAATTATTGTTCATTCTTAAAATGATTAATTTTTTTAAATCTCCAACTAAAAATCGGACAATTTTAAGACATTACATTGCGACTAATAAAAATAATATAAAACAAGTTTTCTGCATATGATTCCAATGTTTTAGATTGCACAATTTTAAGCCTTTCAGTTAGAAATTGTTTTTTTTATGTTAAGCTTGAAGTGTTCAATATTTTGAAACATTTGCAATTAAAAATAATTCAACTATCAAATGTCTTGTTCTAAAATCTTCTAATTTTTAAGACTTGAATTTGAGAAGTATTATTGTCTTAATTTTTAATTATTTTGAGTTTTTTCTGGTGGCATTTCATTCAAAATTCTTTAATTAAAAATCCTTTAAACTGAAAATTGTACAACTATAAAGTCTTTCAATTTTATATTCTATGATTTCGAAAAAAATTTTAAATCAGACAATTTTGTACGTTTAAAATTGAAACCAAACAATTTAAAATATTGAAATCTAACATTCTTAAATTTAAACGTGACTATCAAGGCTTTCAATATGAAATTGTTCAATTTTGAAAGATTTAATAGTGTCATTTTCAATATTTAAATTTGAAACTGCAACATTGTAAAATTTGAAATTGGAAACCTTCAATAAGTCAGAAATTTCAAACCAAATATTTTCAAATTTAATCTTTTGAAACAAAAAAATTATAGAAATGTTAAAGATGATAAATATATTATTAATAAGTATCATATCATGTAATATCAAATAAAATTCAAAGTGATTGGATAGATTTTTTTACTAAAAAATTCGATTTATGTAAAAAAAAATCACTGTCATTTTCACCGTGAAAATTGAAGAATTTTTAATATTGTGAACCTTTCAAGTTCAATTATTCTAAAAACTTTCAAAATGAATGAATTCAAACTGGGAGCTTTAAAAATTAAACAATTCCAAACTTAATTTAAAAATTGAAGCATTCTTAAATTATGATCTTGAAACTAAGTCGTTAAAAATAATTAATTTTCAAATTTTGCATAACGATAATTAAAAAATTCTCAATCATTTTAATGTCAAGATTCTAAAGTGCAAAATTAATAACTACTTCGTTTATATATATCCAGTTTAGAGGGGCTAAAATGGTAATACATAAGATAAACGTGCCAGTAATCGTGACAATTTTTTTTGCTTTTTATCTAATTTGAATTAATTAAAATTCCACTTGATGCCATAAAATGCTAAAAATAAGCGGGTTTTATCATTAAGTGTTACTTTTAACATATTTTTTTAACAATATATTTAAATTTTAACAAACTTTCACGATTATTGGGACGATTGGGACCAACACGCTTACCGGCACATTTACCATACCGACAATAGGTAAGGCGCGAATATCCAAACCATTTCAAACTGAGATATACTACATAGTCAATCTGTTTTATCGGCTGAGGAAAAATGGCGCCGTTCCTCAATTTAAAAAATATACATGATATAACAGTGATCAAAATAACATATTTGCAGAGATGTTATGTAACAAAATGTAACAATTATTAAATCATATCTATTTGATAGGTTCCAGATAATTTCATATCGAAGGACATATTTGACAATGTGAGCGTTTATATAATTCCAAAGGCACAACTTCAACGAAGTACAATGACAGTGTTCGTACCAAAATTTAATCCTAACATGAATCCATATACCTTCATAATTTTCTTTATATTATAATTTTTTCTACAATATACAATATTTTTTTTGTATTTCAGAACATTAAAAGATTACAAAATTCTTGGATTTCCTGTCAAAATCGACGACAAGAAATATGCGAGGAATGCTTTTTATTTTAATCTCTGTTTCGTTTGCGATTCAGAAGCCCGAACTGTACACTACGAACCTGTTGTTAAGAAAATGTCCGATTTTTTGGTAAATTAAAAAATTCATATAAAACAATTATTTGAAAATTTGGAAGAAAAATATTTGCAAAAAGATCGAATTAGAGCTTTGCCTCTCGATCGGTAATGCGAAACACTTAGAATTGAAACGGAACTGTTTTACCGACTGAAAGTAACCTAATATCCTGTTTTACCGACTGACTGTAACCAGATATCCTGCTTTACCTTCAGTCGGTAAGACAAATGGATCTATAAAGGAATAATTGTAATAAATAAGCCACTAAATTCTCTTTGCAACATTTTTTCTAAATCTCAATTTCTTTAGGTATGTTAAGCTGACGTAACCACATGTTCCAATAAAGTTAAAACCTATTTCATAATTAAGAGCTCATTTAAGGCCAATTTAATGCCCTATTGACAAATTTAATGCTCCACTATTATTTAAACAACCGTGGGTTACGCTAGCTTAACGTTAAGCTGACGTAACCACATGTTCGAATCGAGTTAAAACCTATTTCATAATTGAGGGCTCATTTAATGCCCTAGTGCCAAATTTAATAACCCACGGTTTTTTTTAAATAGTGGAGTATTGCATTGGGCAATAGGGCATTAAATTAACCTTAAATGCCCCCTTAATTATAAAATAGGTTTTAACTCGATTCGAACATGTGGTTGCGTCAGCTTAACGTTAAGCTAGCGTAATCCACGTTTTTTTTTTTAAATAGTGGAGTATTAAATTTTTTTAAATAGTATTAAAAGTATTAAATTAGCATTAAATGAGCTCTTAATCATGAAATAGGTTTTAACTCGATTCGAACATGTGGTTACGTCAGCTTAACGTTAAGCTAGCGTAGCCCACGGTTTAAAAAAA
>CAKNYM010050007.1:69784-82051 GCA_932195095.1 Andricus curvator | reverse complement strand
TTACGTCAGCTTAACGTTAAGCTAGCGTAGCCCACGGTTTAAAAAAAATAGTAGATCATTAAATTTGGCAATAGGGCATTAAATTAGCATTAAATGAGCCCTTAATTATGAAATAGGGTTTAACTTGATTCGAACATGTGGTTACGTCAGCTTAACATACCCAATTTCTTTATATTTGATATTAAAATTTTTTGGTTCTTAAGATGGCTCTCGAAATCGAGAATCGATTCCTCTCCACTTCTGAAGACAAAACAAGACTTGCCGAAATGCTCAGACATGTTATGCAAGATTTAAATTTGCACAAAATGTGCACGTTGAATGGTTAGTTATATTTTTTTTTTCATAATTTAGTTTTAGGGAATTAAATTATATGTATTTAAAAAAAATATATAAATATAGAAGGAACGATGACTTCCCATTTGAAAGTAGTCAGATTGGCTCCAGAACCGCAGCCAGTTTTAGACCATCAAGTTCCAATTTTTTTGGAAGGCAGAGAAGCTTTTCGAAGTGATCAATGGGATTTAACAACCCAACAGGTTTTGCCTTATATTGATGGTTTTAATCACGTGGCTCGAATTGCTACAGAAGCTGATGTCGATAATAATTTAGTTAAAAGTTGTGTTCAAAATCTCGTGTGAGTATATAGAAAAAAAGAAAAAAACAAGAAAAACAGGTTCAAAGCAATATATTTCTAATTTTTAGGTATTACGGAGTTGTGACTCTGATTCCAATATTTCAATACAGCAATGTTTACGCGACGACCTCAAAACTTAAAGAACTTGCAGAAAATGTAAATTTGCAAGAAAGATGTATACGATATTCATCTAAAACTCGTATGTAGCAGTTTGAATATATCAAAAATTTAAAATATATTTTTATTCTTAAGATTATTTGTTGTATTTTGTAGCACATTAGTTTTAACATATTTGTATTAACTGAATTTAAAAAACATATTTTGGGCCATGCAACACCCAATTCCTACCTTACAGACATATTTTTTAAACAGCTTATGTCCATCGCAAAGATATATCGAGTTGAAAATTTGGGAACTTTATTCAATTTCCTAAACTTTCAACTCGATATCTTATTTATTTAGTGTGGATAGAGTTCTTAAGTGCCCAAGAATTTATGTTGAGTAAATGCTCTCGAGAATATGCTCAGTATTTAAGCTCCAACAGGGCATTCGTAGCGCATTTAAGAGAATTTAAAGCATTTATTGTTCAAACAAATATATATCATAATTAATACATACAGTTTTACAAAAACATTCTAGGGTGAAATAGACGTACTTACTTACTGTTTTTAAATTACAGAGTTGCTAGAGGTCAGCGAATTTTCGATAAACTACAGTTAAAGTTAATTTCATTACTATGAAATTAACTTAGTTAAAAATTTACTTATTTGGTTGATGATTCATCATTTTAGTTGAAAATTCGTCTTTTTCGATAGAAAATTATTCTTCTTGGTTAAAAATGCATGTTTCTGATTGATAATTTAACTATTTGACTGAAGATTAAACACCCTTGTTAAAATGTATCATGTTTAGTTGAAAAGTATACTATTTTGTTGGAAATTTGTTTTTTTTTAGTTGAAAATTCCTTTAAAAATTCAAATATTTGCTTGAAAATTCGTGTAGTTTGTTATAAATTCATCTATTTTGATAGAAAATTCATTTTATTGGTTGAAAATTGATCTTTTTGGTTAAAAATTAGTTTTTTCTTATTTGGAATTAATTTTTTTAACTAAAAATGTAACTGTTCCACTTTTTGTCGAAAATTTATCTTTTTTGGTAGAAATTCATCGTTCTTAGTTGAAAATTATACTATTTCGTTGAAAATTTATTGTAATTTTTTTTACTGAAAATTTAACTATTCTATTTTTATTTGAATCTTTATCTGTTTTATATGAAAATTCAACTCTTTGTTAAAAATCCGTCTTTTTTTGGTAGAAAAGTTCTCTCATTAGTTGAAACTTCATTTTTTTGGTTGCAAATTTAACTATTTTGTTGAAAATTCTTTTCTTTTTTGGTTGAAAACTTATTTTACTAGCTAAAAATTTAACTATTTTATTTTTGATAGAAAATTTATCTTTTTAGTTTTTAGTTATTTTTGTGGAAAATTCACCTTTTTTGATAGAAATGTAATTTTTTTCGTTAAAAAATTATCTATTTTGTAGAAATTTAACTATTCTATTTTTTGTTAGGAATTCATTTCTTTGATTGAAAAAAAAATATTTAGTTGAAAATTCGTTTTTGTTGTTGATAGAAAATTCCACTATTTGGTCAAAAATTCATATTTTTGGTTGAGAATTCATCAAAACTCGTTCTTTTGTTGTTAAAAATTTACATTTCTAACTGCAAATTGAACTATTATATTCTTGGTTTGTAAATTTATCTTTTTTAGTTTCAAATTTATATATTTGATTAAAACTGTATCTTTTTTGGTAGAAAATTAATCTTTTGGATGTAAAATTGAATTATTTTGTTGAGAATTCATTTTTTTTTTTAAATTGGTTGAGTTAACTGAAAATTAAATTCTTTTATTTTGTGTTAAAAAATCATTTTTTTTTATGAAAAAAACAAATTATTTTGTTGAAAATTCGTTTTTTTTGTTGAACATTTATTTTTCTAACATTTTAACTATTTTAATTTTGCTTGAAAATGGGTCTTTCTCAGATGGAAATTCAAGTACTTCGTTGAAAATGTGTCTTTTTTGGTAGAAAATTAATATTTTGGGTTGAAAATCAACTAACTAGTTGGTTAAAAATTCATATTTTTGATTGAAGATTCATCTTTTTAGTTAAAAATTCATTTCTTTGGTTGAAAATGTATTTTTTGACTTGAAAACACACTTAAAAGTGTTTAAAATATATTTAGAAACAAATTTTTTTTGCATTAACATTATTAATCTTCTAGGTGTATGATTAGTTTCATACCTCGAAGAATTTAGAAATTGGGATATTGTGGCAACCCTGAATAAGGCACTGTTTAATGCAAATAATATGTTTTCCATTACTTTGACTTCTTTTATGATTTAAATTTAGTGCCCTTTCCTGCGAAATTTAAATAATGTAATTATTATTAATAAAGACAGAAAATACGATTTTTTAAATCCTAGTTCAAAATGCTGCTAAATGCTCGTTAAATTCTCAAAGCACTTAAAGGTCTAGCATATTCTCGAGCATATTCTCGAGCATATTCTCATGCTCGTGAGAATTTCTCCGAGCATTTAAACTGTTTATAACACTAAGTGTGGACCATTGTGGACGTAAGTTGTTAAAAAAATGTCGGTAAGGTAGGAATCGGGTAATTTTGACATGGCCTTAGGAGCATGTATTAGATATATTTTTCATCATCATACAATGTCTGTCCGGAAAGTATCCGACCGCGGCTTATTCAGCAATTTCTGGTGAAGCACGGCTATTACTCAAATTGAAGTATCCTCTGAAAGGAAAAATATTTCAACACGCGGAGGAAAAAAAAACAGAATGCGACGAAGCAGCTGTTAGGGATCGTCCATAAACTACGTTACCAATTTCAGGGGGAATTCAAAATTTAACTATTTTTGGCATTATTTTTTAAATCGTAAATTTAACTATTCCATGTTTGGTAGAACATTTATCTTCTTCAGTTGAAAATTCAACTACATATTTGGTTGAAAATTCATGTATTATATTAAAAATTAATTTTTTTGTAGAAAATTAATTTTTCATGTGAAAATTTACCTATATCATGTTTTTTAACATTAATCTTCTTCAGTTGAAAATTCATCTATTAGGTTAAAAATTCCATTAAAAATTAAAGTATATTGTTAAAAATTCATGTGTTTTGTTCAAAATTATTATTTTTTGGTGGAAAATTGTGTTTTCTTCAAACTAATTTTTCTTTAATTGAAAATTAGTGTTTTTAGTGAAAATTTATTTTTTAACTAAAAAATTAACTAAATTTTTTGTCGAAAGTTTATTTTTATTATACATTCAATTTTTTTGGTAAAAAATTCATTTGTTTGGTTGAAAATTAAAATATTTTGCTAAAAATTTATTTTATTTGCTTAAAAACTTATTTCTCCAACTGAAAATTAAACTATTCTATTCTTTTGTTGAAAATTGATCTTTTTCAATTAAAAATTCATCTATCTTGTGAAAAATTTATCTTTTTTTTTGGTAGAAAATTATAAATTAACCTTTTTGGTTGGAAATTTTATTAAAAATTAAAATATTTGGATAAAAATTAATGTATTTAGTTGAAAATTATTCTTTTTTGGTAGACAATTTTTTTTGATTGAAAATTAATTTTTTAAACTAAAAATTTAACTATTCCATTTCTTGTCGAACATTTTTTTTATAGACATTTGATATTTTTGATTGAAAATTCATCTGTTTGATTAAAAGTTTAACTATTTCGTTAAAAATTTATTTTATTTGGTTAACAACTTATTTTTCTAACTTAAAATTAAACTATTCTGTTTTTTGTTGAAAATTTATCTTTTTTAGTTGAGAATTCATCTATTTTGTTGAAAATTTGTCTTTTCTGGTAGTAATATAACCTTTTTGGTTGAATTTTTTTTTTTAATCACTCTTTTTTGGTAGAAAATTATTCTTTTTGGTGAAATTTCTTTTCTTTGGTTGAAAATTAATTTCTTCTTTATTGAAAATTAATTTTTTTAAATAAAAATTTAACTTAAATTTTTCGTCGGAATTTTTTTTTTATATAGACGTTTAATCTTTTTGGTTGAAAATTCATCTGTTTGATTAAAAATGTAACTATTTCGTTAAAATTTTATTTTATTTGGTTAACAACTTATTTTTCTAACTCAAAATTAAAATATTCTGTTTTTTGCTGAAAATTCATCTGTTTGGTCGAAAATTTAACTATTTCGATTAAAATGTATTTTATTGGGTAAAAATGTATTTCTCTAACTTGAAATCAAATTATTCTATTTTTTGTTGAAAATTTATCTTTTTTAGTTGAGAATTCATCTATTTTGTTAAAAATTTGTCTTTTTTCGTAGCAATTTAACCTTTTCGGTTGAAAAGTTAACTTTTTGGTTGAGAATTTATTTTTTTCGATTCAAGATGCATAATTTTAGTTAAAAGTTCACTTCTTTGGTTAAAAAGTTCAACAATTTTTGTTGGAAACTATTGTTTTTTTGTTGTTGAGAATCTATTTTTTAAATTAGAAATGCAGCTATTTCATTTTTGCTAGAAAACTGATCTTTTTCAGGTAAAAATTCACTTATTTTGTTAAAAACCCTTTTTTTTTTAGTCGAAAGTTGAATTATTTTTGTAGAAAATGCATATTTCTGGGTTGGTTGGATGAGATTTATTTCTCTATTGATTGAAAAATCTTTCTTGGTTAAAAAATTCAACTCTCCTGTTGAAAATTCGAATTTTTCGGTTTAATTTAACATTTTTTTAAATTGAAAATTAAAGAAAAATTTGGGTGGAAATATATGAACTATTACACTTTTTTTTTGAGAATTCATTTTTTAATCAAAGATTCATCAGTTTGGTTGAAAATTCAACTATTTTGTTCCAGATTCTCTTTTTCTTGGTTAAAAATTAATTATTTTAACTGAAAATGTACCTAATAATAAAATTTTAAATTAATAAATCTTAATCAACTGAAATTAATTGGAAAAATTTTTAAAAATCAAAAAATTCCATCGATTTGCGTAAAATTGGAATAAATTTAGAGGAATTTAATGTAAACACGAAGAATTTGATGAAATTTATAAAAAATCAAATTAATTGAAAACAATTTACAAATATGAGAATATTTTACTGAATTCAGAAAATTTGAAATGAGCTTAGAAAAATTCAAGGGAATTCAAAACAATTTGATAAAATGCCGAAGCATTCAAGGTGAGGTTAAAAGACTACAGGATCAATTAAATGAAAACTTTTAAAAATTAAAAAAATCCATTAAATTAACAATTGAGGAAATTTAGAAGAAATTAAATGAATTGAAAAAATTCAAGAGAATTTCAAAGAAATTAAAAGAATTCAGGGTAAATTAATAAGAATTCAGGGTGAATTCCACAAAATAATTTCAAATCTTTGAAACTATATTCCATTGATGTCAGTAAAATTTGAGTGAATTTAGAGGAATTTAAGGGAAATGAGAAGAATTCGATTAAATTCATAAAAAGTCAAGATGAAATAAAAAAGCAATCAAGTGAATTGAAAATAATTCAAAAATATGAAAAAATTCATTGAACTTAGCAAGTTTGAAATGAGTTTAGGAAAACTAAAGAGAATTGAAAAGAATTTGATGAAATGCCTAAGAATTTAATGTGAGTTTTAAGGACTTCAAGATGAATCAAAGAAAAACTTTTTAAAAATCCATTGTATTGAGGAGAATTTAGTGAATTTAGAAGAATTCAAAAGAATTTAGGATAAATTATTAAGAATTCAAGGCGAATGCCAAATAAATTGCAACAAATATTTGAAAATCTCTTCAAATCTTTGAAACCCTACTAATTTCTAAGACTACAAAACAATTCAAAAGAATTCAAATGGATTGGAAGTAATTTTAAAAATCTCTTAAAATTATTAAAACCCTTGGAAATCCCTTGAAATTGTAATTTAAGATACTTTAAAAATGAAACGCTCTTAATTTTGTAGGGATTTGGAATTTAATTGCTTTCAAATGTGGAATTTAAACTTGGTTGCTTTCCCAAAATTCAAATTCAGGAAATCTTTTAATATACGCTAAAATATTTCAAAGTTTTAGAAATCCCTTCAAACTATTGAAATAAATTTAAAAAATTCTGGCAATCTTCCAAAATGTCCTAAAATATATCAAATTCTTTAAAATCTTTTGAAATCCCTAGCAGTTTTTTAAAGCTCTTGAAAATGCCAAGGAATTAAAGAAAAATACCTTAAAATATATAAAATCCTTTGATAATTTTATCAATTGAATTTAAAAAAAATCAAAAGAATTCCAAATAATTTAAATGAATTCAGGGTAAAGTAATAAGAATTCAGGATGAAATCCAAAAACTGATTTTTAAACTCTTCAAAACTTTGAAACTCACGAAAACCTTGCTTCTCTTGAATACATTCTTGAAAATCCACTAAAATATTATTAAATCCCATGAAATTCTATGAGATCTGGTGATATTTCCTGAAATCCTGGAAATGTATTAAAATACATTGAGAGCATTAAAAAACCCTCACAAACATTGAAATTCTCGGAAACCGTATAAAATCCCGTGAAATGTTTTCAAATATCTTAAAACCTTATAGATCCCGTACAATCGTTCCATATCTTCCGAAATTCTAGAAAATTCTTCATCCTAAAATATTTCAATCGCTTCGAAATTCCTTCAAATTATTGAAACAATTAAAAATTCCTAGGAATCTTTTAAGATTCACGAAAATATTATAAAATCCCGTGAAATTATACATTTCTTAAAATCCTAGAAAATGTGTTGAAATACATTGAGAGCTTTAAAATCCCTTAAAATCCTTGAAACCCTCCGGAATCTTATAAAATCCTGTGAAATCTTAAAAAATATCATAAAACCTTATAGCTACTGTAAAAACGTTCCATATCTTCCGTAATTCTGGAAAGTTTTTTATCCTAAAATATTTCAAACGCTTTGCAATCTCTTTAAATTATTGAAATTAATAATTCCTTGGAATCTTTTAAAATTTCCTAAAATATTTCAAATTAAAAACTCTTGAAAATGCCTTAGAAGTTTTAAAAATACTCTAAAATCTTGAAAATCCCTTCAAATTATTGAAATCTATAAAAAATGTCACGGAATCTTTAAAGATTTCCTAAAATACTTAAAATCCTTTGAAACCTTACAAAATACGTCACTTCTCATGAATAAATTCTTTGAAATCCACCAAAAATATTATAAAATCCCGTGAAATTATATATTTCTTAAAATCCTAGAAAATGTGTTAAAATACATTGAGAGCTTTAAAATCCCTTAAAATCATTGAAATCCTCTGAAATCTTATAAAATCCTGCGAATTTTTTTAAAATATAATAAAACCTTATAGGTACTGTAAAATCGTTCCATATCTTCCGTAATTCTGGAAAGTTCTTCATCCTGAAATATTTCAAACGCTTTGCAATCTCTTTAAATTAATGAAATTAATAATTCCTTGGAATCTTTTAAAATTCCCTAAAATATTTCAAATTAAAAACTCTTGAAAATGCCTTAGAAGTTTTAAAAATACTCTAAAATCTTAAAAATCCCTTCAAATTATTGAAATCTATAAACAATTTCTCGGAATCTTTAAAGATTCCCTAAAATATTTAAAATCCTTTGAAATCCTACAAAATACGTCACTTCTCATGAATAAATTCTTTGAACCCACCAAAAATCTTATAAAATCCTTTGAAATCTTTAAAAATATCATAAAATTACTGTACTGTAAAATCGTTCCATATCTTCTGTAATTCTGGAAAGTTCTTTATCCTAAAATATTTCAAACGCTTTGAAATCCCTTTAAATTAATGAAATTATTAATTCCTTGGAATCTTTTAAAATTCCCTAAAATATTTCAAATTAGAAACTCTTGAAAATGCCTTAAAAGTTTTAAACATGTCCTAAAATCTTAAAAACCCCTTAAAATTATTGAAATCTATAACAAATGTCTCGGAATCTTTAAAAATACCCTGAAATATTTCAAAAGAATTCAAGACACTTCAGAAATGGGTATAGACCTGAATTGAATATTGATTAACCCATAAGTTAATTTATTGAAAGAAAAGTGACATTATTAAAAGTTACATTATGGGCTGCACATAGGGTACCATAGGGACCAAATCTTGAAAATAGGGTACTTATAGGGACCGGTCTGTGAGGCCTAAGTTTGGTTAAAAATTCTAGTATTTTCTTGAAAATTTTATTATTTTGTTGAAAATGCAACTATTTTGTTAAAGTCATATTTTTTGGTCAGAGATTCAGCTACTTGGTTAAAAGTTGAAATACTTTGTTAAAAATTCATTATTTGGGTTGCAGATTCATCTCCTTGATTGAAAAATTAACTATTCCATTTTTAGAAAATCAATCTTTTGGGTTGAACTCTTTTTTGAAAATTAATTTTTTTCATGAATCATAATTTTAGTTAAAAATTCATCTCTTTTGTTGAAAATGTAACTAGATTTTGTTGAAAATTCGTTGTTTTTGTTGAGAATTAATTTTTTTAACTAAAAATATAACTATTTCATTTTTGGTTTGAAAATTGATATTTCTTATTAAAAATTGATCTGTTTTAGTTGAAAATGCATGTTCTTTGTTAAAAATTCTTCTGTTTTGGTCATAGATTAATCTTCTTGGTTGAAAATTCATCCTATATCAGTAAAAATGCAAATCTTTAGGTCTTAATTAATCTGATTTGATTTAGGATTCAACAGTTTGGTAGAAAATTAAACTATTCGGTTGAAAATTAACTTTTTTGTTAAATAGTAAACTATTTTCGTGAAAATTGAACTTTTTGGTAGAAAAATAATTTTGTTGTTAAAAAATCATATTTTCGGGTTGAAAATTCAACCATTTTGTTGACAATTCGTGTTTTTTGTTACAACATTAATCTTCTTGATGGAAAATTCATCTTTTTGGCAAAAAACCTCAATTTTCAATTACAAAAAAGTACATTTTTCGAAAAAATCTCTCTGTTCCGGCCGGGATAATTGCCTTTAGATGATGTAGTTAAAATATTACATTAAACAATTCATTTTTATAGACGTATTATGCATCTGGCGAAAACCCGAGTCGTTTCAAGAGCCTTAACTCTTACTCTTGGTACACCACAAGGTCGGATACTTTCCGGACAGACCTCATATATCATTATATATAATTATATAAATATAAATTAATTTTCAGCAAGGCAACCAGCACATCTTCGAGATATTTATCGAACCTATTCAAGTATGACACACGGAAGTAGTATGAGAGATTTATGTCAAAGGTTGAACCCTCAAAGTTTAAGAATTAATGAAAGAAGACTCGTTCAATTTGGATTAATTGAGGGCCTGATTCGCAGAGTTTATAAGGTACTTCTATAAAAAAAATTTCATTTAATAAAAATATAAAAAAAGAAAAATAATAAGTTAATAATTAATAATTTTAGTATCCGATTCGACTGCCAGAATGTTCAAGTGAAGAAGGGAAATGTAATGCTGTTTATAAATATTTTACTGGCACCTATAATCTCGATGAAATTTGTTGTAGTACTGGACAAAGTGTTGCACAAATCGAAGACTTGGTTGAACGAGATCCTAATGTCGTAATGCTCTGGAAATAAATCCTAAATTCTAATAAACTTTTTTTTATTATTTATTATTGTATTTTTAATTAATTTTAATATAATAGAGTTTATAGAGGAAAATTTAATAAACTTGTTACATTAAAAAAATGTAGTCTTCCATACTTATTTTTTTTAAATCTTCAGTGGCCCAGCGTCCAGAAGAATTTGTTTTTATTAATAAAATTAGCATGAGGAAAGGGTAATTTTAATCACGGCGGCAGTACGTCAGGGAAAACCTGGAAATCAGGGAAAAGTTAGGGAATTTGATTAGTCAGGAAAAGTGAGGGATTAAAAAAAATCTTGCTAAATTCAAGGAATTTCTATAAGAGTCACTTTAAATAACTGTCAAGGTTAATAAATTTGAAATTATATTATTTCGTTTATAAAATATTCTATGTTAAACATTTTACAAGAAAAATTAAGGAATTTTGAAAATGAAGTTTTGCGGCCACCCTGATATAATTAGTAATTTATTTAATCTAGTTATAGTAATCTATTTATATTTCTTTTTTGTTCATTCTGTTGAAATGTTCTATTTTGGCGTTGAAAATTCCACTGAAATCTTGCTTTGTTGACAATATTTTTTTGTAAGTTCATCTGTTTTAGTAGGAATTTCATTTCTTTTTTAGAAAAATACAATTGCTTGAATAAAAATTGAACTTTTTTTTTTCGTTGAATCTAAGAGTTTTTTATTTAAAATTAAAATCTTATTATTTGGTCAAAATATTATATTTCACAAAATACGTGATCCGTGATAAAAATTAATTTTTATGGTTAAAGGTTTATCTTTTTGGTTGAAAATTTAACTATCTTGTTGAAAATTCTTCTTTTTTTTTTAATAAAATTTGTAACTGAAAATGTTACTTTTACAGTTTTGGTTGAAAATTGATCTTTTTTAGTTGAAAATTCGTCTTTTTATACATAAAAACTAACCTCCTTGGTCTGAAATTTTCTCGTTTTTTGGTTCAAAATGCCACTGTTTGGTTAAAAACCAACTTGTATGTTGAAAAGTCATATTTTCGGGTTTGTAAATTCAACTATTTTACAGAAAATTCTTCTTTTGGCTTAAAAGCTCATCAATTTGGATAAAATTTTTTTCTCTTTCTTGACTGAAAAATTTGTTGAAAATTCATCTTCTTGGTTGAAAATACATCTCTTTAGTTGAAAATTTGAGTATTTTGTTGAAAATTCAATTCTTTGGCTGAAAATTTAACTATTTGGTTGAAAATTCGTTAGTTTTTGGTTAAAATATCAACTAGTACATTTTTGAAAATTCGTCTTTTTGATTTTAAAGTTGATCTTTTTTGGTTGAAACATCAACTATTAGATTTTTTGTTTGAAAATTCATCTGTGTAGGTTGGAAATTCAGCTATTTGGTTAAAAATTCAACTATTTTGTTGGAAATTAAATTATTTTGTTGAAAATTCTATTCTTTGATTGAAAATTTAAATATCTTGTTGAAAATTCGTTATTTTTTGGTTAAAATATTAACTAGGGCATTTTCGGTCAGAATTAATCTTTGTATTGAATATTCAAATTTTCGGGGTGGAAATTCAACTGTTTTTTTTTCTTTCTGGGTTGAAGAGTCTTTATTTGTTAAAAATTCATCTTTTTGGTTCATAATTTTCTTCTCTTTGGTTGAAAATTGGACTATTTTGTTGAAAAATAGTTTTTTCTAATCAATTTTTTTACTGAGAATTTAACTTTTTCATTTTTTGTTGAACATGGATTTTTTTAGGTGCAAATTCAACTGTTTGTTTGAAAATGCATGTATTTTGTTAAAATGTCGCCTTTTTAGTTTCAAACTTCATCTTTTTTGGTTGAAATATCAACTATTACAGTTTTGGTTGAAAAGTTAATTATTGTGTTGAAAATTCAATTCTTTGGCTGAAAATTTAATTATTTTGTTGGAAATTCCTTATTTTTGGTTAAAATATTAACTAGTACGTTTTTCGTTCAGAATTCATCTTTTTATGGAAAATTAAAATTTTCGGG
>CAKNYM010050007.1:33042-69774 GCA_932195095.1 Andricus curvator | reverse complement strand
TTAAAATTTTCGGGTTGGAAATTCGACTTTTATTACAGAAAATTTGTATTTTGGTTTGAAAGCTCAACAATTTTCATACAAATTTTTTTCTTTCAGGACTGAAAAGTTGTTATTTATTGAAAATTCATCTTTTTCGTTTGAAAATTCATCATTTTAGTTAAAAATTCATCTCTTTGATTGAAAATTCGACTTTTGTTAAAATTTCGATTTTTTTAAATTATTTTTTTTACTGGAAATTTAACTTTTAAATTTTTGGTTGAACATTGATATTTATTAGTTGAAAATTCGAATGTTTGTTTAAAAATGTAATTCTTTGGTTGAAAATTGAACTATCTTTTTGAACATCGGTTATTTTTTTGTTGAAATGTCAACTATTAGATTTTTTGTTGATATTTTAATTATTATGTTGAAAATTCAATTCTGTGGTTGAAAATGTAACTGTTTTGTTGAAAATTCAATTCTTTGGCTGAAAATTTAACTATTTTTTTTTAAATTCGTTATTTTTTGATTAAAATATTAACTAGTACATTTTTCGTTCAGAATTCATCTTTTTATGGAAAATTAAAATTTTCGGGTTGGAAATTCGACTTTTATTACAGAAAATTTGTCTTTTGGCTTGAAAGCTCAACAATTTGGATACCAATTTTTTTCTCTCTTGACTGAAAAGTTTTTATTTATTGAAAATTCATCTTTTTGGTTTGAAAATTCATCATTTAAGTTAAAAATTCATCTTTGATATTTATTAGTTGAAAATTCAAATTTTTGTTTGAAAATTTAATTCTTTGGTTGAAAATTGAACTATCTTTTTGAAAATTCGTTATTTTTTTGTTGAAATATCAACTATTCGATTTTTTGTTGAAAATTTAATTATTATGTTGAAAATTCAATTATTTGGTTGAAAATGTAACTATTTTATTGAAAATTCAATTCTTTGGCTGAAAATTTAACTATTTTTTGAAAATTCGTTATTTTTTGATCAAAATATTAACTAGTACATTTTTCGTTCAGAATTCATCTTTTTATGGAAAATTAAAATTTTCGGGTTAGAAATGCAAATTTCTTACAGAAAATTTGTCTTTTATCCTGAAAGCACAACAATTTGGATACAAATTTTTTTCTTTATTGACTGAAAAGTCTTTATTCGAAATTGAAAATTCATCATTTTAGTTAAAAATTCATCTCTGATTGAAAATTGGTCTATTTTGTTGAAAATTCGATTTTTTTACATTATTCTTTTTTAATTGAAAATTCAAATGTTTGTTTGAAAATTCAATTCTCTGGTTGAATTTTAACTACTTTGTTGAAAATGCATTCTTTTTTGGTTGAAATATCAACTAATGCATTTTTCGTTGAGAATTCATCTTTTTATTAGAAATTTAAATTTTCGGCTTGGAAATTGAACTGTTTTCTAAGAAATTCGTCTTTTTTGCTTGCTAATTTAAGTATTTGGTTGAAAATGTATCTTTGTTGAAAGAAAATTTAAGTACTTTGTTAAAAATTCAACTATTTTGTTCAAAATTTAATTATTTGTTTGAAAATTCAAGTATTTTGTTAAAAAGTAATCTTTTTTGGTAGAAAATGCAACTGTTTTATTGAAATATAGTACGTTTTGATTAAAAACTCATTTTTTATGGTAGAAAAGTAATCTTTTTTGACTCAAATAAATAAATGAATTTGAAATTTTTTAATTTTAATGTGCAATTTTATTAGGCCGAACGTGCAAACCTTTAAAATTAAACAGGAACAGAATACATTTCTAAAATATATTTTTTCTTTTAAAGGCGCTACTAAAATCTCAAGAACAAAATTTCCAGTTCATTGAATTTGGGACATAATTCTTAGAAATGTTAATTTTTCCAAAGATGTAAATATTAGAAAAAAAAGACAAATTATTTAAGGATATAGGATGATGCTATCTTTTTAATTGGACAAGAATGAAGAAAAAAGGAAAATAATAGTTCCATTCAAACAGGATTTCTTTTTACACAATATGTTTTTATTGTACAAAAATATGGAGTATGTACAAAAGAAAATTCTCTTAATGATTACTCTTAAAACAAATTTGTACTATTCAACTGGAAAACAGTTAATCAGTTAAATTTAATACACTTCATGGATTGCTGCAGTTCTCTAACAATATTCTACCATCATAAAACAGAAGGAGCTTTTCTCACTTTTTCATATAAAATATTAAGTATCTGTTTCAAGGCGTTATTTTGGATAAGACTCTTGAAATAATCTGTTTTGTTTCCTTCTTTATCAAAACAAAGATCATGCAGTTTTTCAAAAGTACGACCAATATTAATTCCTACTCTATTTAATGTCTTTGATAAATTTCTCGGCGTAAAGATTTCTTTCTCTGCTAAGAAGTGCTTTAAATAATTTTCCTTATTAAAACAAGATTTATGAAAATTTACTAAAATAGATGCGGCATTATTTCCCGCCATGCATAATATTTTCGTTAAATTCCTCGGCTTGAAACCTACTTGATAGAAATCGTCTAAACACTTTGTTTTATTTCCTGTCTCATCAAAGCAAACATCATGAAAATCTTTTAAAGCCGAACAAACATTAGCTCTTGCTCCGTGTAATATCTCGGATAAATTACTTGGCGAAAAACCTTCTTTGTCATTTACGAAATGATTTAAATACTTCTTTGTCTCCCCTATAAAACAAAAATCATGGAACTTTTCTAAACTATTTACTGCTCCACTCAGTATACTACACAAATGACCTGGCGTGAAACCTAACTTGTAGAAATCATCTAAAACTGGTGTTTTTTCTCCTTCTTCATCAAAACAAACACTGTGCAATTTCTTCAAAATGGAAGAAGCACTTACTCCTGCTCCACATAATATAGAGGATAAATTACTCGGCTCAAAGCCTGCATTATAGAAATCATTCAAAAGTCCCGTTCTTTTTCCATCGTCATTGAAAAAAATACTATGTAATTTTTCAAAGGCATCTTTAGCATTAGCTCCTGACCCACTCAATATACCGGATAAGCTATGCATACGAAAACTTTTTCCCCCATCTTTGTTCATAATAAAGTCCTTTAAATGCTGTTTTGTATTTCCTTGTTTATCAAACCAAAGATCACACAAGTCTTTAAAAGCCTTTGCCACATTAGATCCTGCTCCACCTAATATACTAGACATAGTAGTAAGATTTATTTCTTCTTTTTCTAGAGATTTGAAATAATGTGTTGTATTACCTTCATCATCAAACCAAAGATCGTACAAATCTTTAAAAGCTTTTGCAGTATTAGCTCCAGCTCCACTTAACATACTGGACACATTAGTTAGATTAATTTCTTTTTCTTCGAGGGTTTTTAAATATTGGGTTTTATTTCCGTCTAAATCAAACCAAAGGAAATAGAAATCTTTGAAAGCTTTTGCAGCATTAGCTCCCACCGCATGCAAAATATTAGACATATTAGATAGCTTCACACCTTCTTTTTCTAGAGTTTTTAAATACAGTGTCTTCATTCCTCGTTTATCAAACCAAAGATCATACAAATCTTTAAAAGCTTTTGCAGCCCTGGCCCCTACGCCACTTAACATGCTGGACATGCTGCTTAAATTTATTCCTTCCTTTTCCAGAGTTTTTAAATATTTCGTTTTAGTCCCATTTTCATCAAACCAAAGACCATACAAATCTTTGAAAGCTTTTGCAACATTATTTCTTGCAGCCTTTAAAATACTGCACATATTGGATAGATTCACTCCTTCTTTTTCTAGAGTTTTTAAATACTGTGATTTATTCCCGTGCTTATCAAACCAAAGATCATACAAATTTTTAAAAACTTTTGCAACACTGGCTCCTACTCCGCTCAACATACTGGACATACTGGTCAAATTTATTCCCTCTTTTTCTAGAGTTTTTAAATATTTTGTTTTATTTCCATTTGCATCGAACCAAAGGTTGTAGAGATCTTTGAAAGCTTTTGCAGCATTAGCTCCTACCCCATACAAAACCCTGCACATAATAGATAGATTAACTCCTTCTTTTTCTAGAGTTTTTAAATACTTTGTTTGATTCCCGTGCTTATCAAACCAAAGATGATACAACTCTTTAAAAGCTTTTGCAGCATTAGCTCCTGCTCTGCTTATAATACTGGACATATTAACTAGATTTATTCCTTCTTTTTCTAGAGTTTCTAAATAGTGCGTTTTGTTTCCTTCTTTATCGAACCAAACACCAAACAAGTCATTGAAAGCTTTTACAGCATTAGATCCTGCTTTTGTTAAAATACTTGATACTTTAGTTAGAATTATTCCTTGCTCCTCTAGAGTTTTTAAATATTTTGATTTATTACCATTTTCATCAAACCAAAGACCATACAAATCTTCGAAAGCTTTTGCAGCATTAGTTCTTGCACCATTTAAAACACTGGTCATATTAGATAGATGTACTCCTTCTTTTTCTAGAGTTTTTAAATATTGCGTTTTATTTCCTTCTTCATCAAACCATAGATTATACAAATCTTTGAAAGCCTTAGGAGCATTGGCTCCCGTTTTACTTAAAACACTAGACATATTAGACAGATTTATCCCTTCTTTTTCTAGCGTTTTTAGATATTTTGTTTCGATTCCTTCTGCATCAAACCAAAGATTATATAAATCTTTGAAAACTTTTGCAGCATAAGGTCCCGCTCCACTTATCATGCTAGATATAGTAGATAGTTTCATTCCTTTTTTCTCTACAGTTTCTAAATATTGCGTTTTGTTTCCTTCGTCATCAAACCAAAGATTATATAAATCTTTGAAAGCTTGTGCAAAATAGGCTCCTGCTCCACACAACATGCTGGATATAGTAGTTAGATTTATTCCTTTTTCTTCAAGAGTTTCTAAATATTGCGTTTTGTTTCCTTTCTCATCAAACCAAAGATTAAATAAATCTTTGAAAGCTGTAGCGGCATAGACTCCCACTCCATTTAAAATACATGATACAGTAGATAAATTCATTCCTTCCCTTTTCATAACTTCTAAATATTGTTTTCCTTCTCCTACAATTAAAAAATCTAAGAACTGATTAAATGCAGGTGTGCCTTCCCTATGAAAGACACTTTTAGCAAATTTAATTTCTTCATTAATATTTTTATCTCGAATATCCTGATAACTAAGTCTATTATTTTTTATATCTTCGAAAATCTCTTTCATTATTCTCTCTGTTATGGGACCAACTTCATCAGACTCTGACCAACGTAAAGCTATTTCTTGTAATTCTTCGTAATCATATGGAACTTCTTTAGACTTATTACTTCTTTCTATCTCAGTTTGAAGAACACTATTCAATTTTTCCTTATCAGGTTGGCTAACCGCAAATATTAGCTTATCTAAAAACTTTTCTTTTATTTCTTTTTCATTCTCTTTTTGCAATAAAGGAGGAAGCTTCAATAGACTTAAAAGCTTTTCTCTTGTTTCTTCCTGTGCAAATTGATAAAGACCAATCTCATTTATACACGAACAATTTCGTAAAATTTTGTACTTTTTCTTTCGAATATCGATACTACAAAATTGTAAAGGATAAAAATCTTTAGAGTGCGCTTGTTTTAATTTATTTTCTTCTGTAAGATCTAGGTCTGCATTAGTATAGATAATAAAATATCTTATATCATTTTGAAAATTTTCATTAAAAAGAGTAAAATGCTTATTGAGAGAAAACGTATTCTTCTCCTTAGTTTGCACTGAGGGAAATAACTGGATATAGCCAATTTTACTATCTGCCGTATGAGCCTTTATGCAAGTAATTCTACCTCTGTAATTGATAGTAATGTCATTAGAAATACCGTCGCTATTTGCTTCAAAGTTTATGGAAAGCATGTGTTTATGCAAGAACATATCATGCAAGAAAAGCCTTAACAAATTGAATTCATACATAATTCCAGGCATAAAATCGAATGATTTACCATGTTTTTTATCCTTTTCTACAGATGTCAAATCATGCAGTACTTCTTTTTGTAATGCTCTATAATCATATTGAAATTTACTATTTTTTATTTCATTTTTAATGATGCTATTTAGTTCTTGTCTATTAGGCTGATTTACTGCAAATACTAATTTATCAAAAAATTCTTCTTTAACTTCTTTTTCAAATTTCTGAGATAATTGTCTTTCTGTTATCAGTTTTTGCACAGCAGGCGAAAATTGTAAATGCTTTATAAATTCTTCTCTTGATGTTTTTTCTTGTGAAAATTGATAAGAACCTTGCTTTTTTGTATTATCATTTGTAAACAAAAAGTCTTTTAAAATGTCACATTTCACTAGGTTATCAAATTTAAAAGGATAACATTTTTTAGATCGCCCTTGTTTTAATCTCATTTCTTCTGTCAAATCCAAACCAGAATTAGTACAGATAATCAGATATTCTATAGTATTTGATGAACTTTCTGCTTTAGAGAATAGATTCTGAACAAAACTATTAAAGTAATTGTTTATAGAAAAATGTCTACTTTCTTTAGTAAATAATCTATCATAACTAATATCGTCTATATAACGTTTTTCTACATTTTCAACTTGTATGCAAATAGACTTTTCTTCATAACAAAGAACAATATTCTTAAATTTATCAATTTTAGAATTTCCAAACTCTAATGACAAAGAAGGATATTTATGTTTGAACGTAAACTTTCTAAGTAAGCAAAGTACCGACAAGTCTAATTGATACATAAGCCCAATCAAACGATGAGGTAGATGATTTCTGGATTTATTACCTTGATAAGTTTTTTGAAATTCATGAGATATTTTGGCAGGTAGGTTGTTGCTCGCATTTCGTATTACAACAACATTTTCACCTCCAGTCACCAAAGAAGCGCCCTAAAAAATTTCAAAAAATTGTATTGAAAAATTAGTAATGCAATTACAAAACAATATTGCTATGATTCCAATGAGTAGAGATTGTGATTTTTATTCTGCCCTAATCTTGTACCATCTTACCTCAACCTTATATTTCTTTGCCCCGAGCTTATTCCTATTTTGATTTGATATTATATTACACTGTAAAAAATTTCGGAAATTTTCGCATCAATCTTGTAGGTAAAATTCCCTATTTTAGATTGGGAAATTTATTTTCTCATAAAATTGGGAATTTTTCCATTATTTGTGAGAAATTACCGTTTCTAAATATAATACCATAATTTATGGTAATTTTCCGAATGACTTAGGGCAAAGATTTGCTTAGGGAATAAAGTAACACCATGAAGTTTTGGGCATTTGCCCACTTTATAGGTAATTTTACCAGTTTTAAGTGGAAAATTACACGAAATATAATAGGCAATTTTCCCTCAACCTTTGGTAATTTTTCTCTTAAAATTGGAAAAGTCTTCTTCCAATATTTTTGTGGAAAAGTACCATTCTTAAAAACGGTTTGGGAATTTTTCCACCATTTAAGTAATGTTACCAATATTAAGTGGAAAATTACCTGAAATTGAGAAAATTCCCAAAAGTTATAACAAATTTACCGAAATAGTTGGGAAATTTTTAGGAAAAATTCCCAACACTCTGAAAAATCACCGAAATCGTTGTGGAATTTTCCCGAAGTTATTTTTGGAGGAAATTCCCGGAATGTGTAACAAATTTACCGAAATTTTGTTAGGGAAAATTCTCTCAACTCTGGAAAAAATACCGAAATCGTTGTGGAATTTTCCCGAAGTTATTTTGGGGAAAATTCCTAAAAATTATAACAAATTTACCGAAAAAGCTAGGAAATTTTACCGAAAATTTGTTTGCGAAAATTCCCTAAGCTCTGGAAAAATTACCGAAATCGTTGTGGAATTTTCCCAAAGTTATTTTGGGGAAAATTCTCAAAATATTTAACAAATTCACCGAAATAATTAGGAAATTTTACCGAAATTTTTTTTGGGAAAATTCCCTAAACTCAGGAAAAATTACCGCAATCGTTGTGGAATTTTCTCGAAGTTATTTTGCAGAAAATGCCCAGAATGTGTGACAATTTTACCGAAATTTTGTTAGGGAAGATTCCCTCAACTCTGGAAAAACTGCCGAAATTGTTGTGGAATTTTGCCGAAGTTATTTTGGGGGAAATTCCCAAAATTTATAACAAATTTACTGAAAATGTTAGGAAATTTGACCGCAAATTTTTTTGGGAAAATTCCCTAAACTCAGGAAAAAATACTGCAATCGTGGTGGAATTTTCCCGAAGTTATGTTGGGGAAAATTCCCAAAATGTATAACAAATTTTACGAAATAGTTACGAAAATTTGTTTGGAAAAATTCCCTAAGCTCTGGAAAAATTATCGAAATCGTTGTGGAATTTTCCCAAAGTCATTTTGGGAAAAATTCTCAAAATATTTAACAAATTAACCGAAATAATTAGGAATTTTTACCGAAAATTTTTTAGGAAAAATTCCCTAAACTTTCGAAAAAACACCGAAATAGTTGTGGAAATTATTTCGGGGAAAATTACCGAATTATTGGGTTTATTGCGCGCGCATGCATATTTTTAGAAATCTCTAAAGAAGTTTTTAATTTTGTGGATCAACAATAAAAATGTTTTGAAATCAAAAACTTGAATCAAAACTTTAAATCCAAAAATTGAAATAAATTTAACAAATTTTTCTGAACTGTTGAAAATTGTAATGTGCTTAAAATATTTGTAACTTAAAAATTAGGAAAACTTTAGCAATTAACAGTTACAGGGTCTTGTTTCATTTTCATTTATAAAAACTTTTACAATTTTTTGCAGATAAATTCTACATTTTTAACACGAAAAAGTTTCTAAATCACAAAAAAAAACGTTTAAGATTAAAAAAACATGAAAAAGTTTATAGAGCTTGTCAAATTTATTTTAAATATAGGATTTTCTTAGCGATGTAAAATAAAAATTTATAAAAAATTACAAATCTAAGGCGCTTGGGAATATTATTTACATTATGACAAAGGATTGACATAATTGCTTATGCAAAAGCAGTTATTTACATATTTTTCAATATTTTATTTCGCTTTGGACAAAAGCCATAAGTTTATTTTAATTGTAAATTTACAAACACTCATTCTATTCCTTGAACGGTTCTTTACAACTATATTCGTCACGTTTTTTTTTTATGGGAATTATTTCATTTGGAATTTAGACGTGCAATTCTTTTTGGGTCAGACATTTTTTGAATTAAAAATTTCTTTAATAATATTTATTAAAATCGTGACAAATAGAATTGTAGAGAACTTTTTAAGGAATAGAACGAGCTTTTGTAAATTAAAATTGAATGAAAATTACGGCTTTTGCCGAAAGCGGAAGAAAACAAATAAATATGCAAATAACTACAGTTCAATAAAGAATTATGGCCTCAATTTTTTTTTTATAATTTACGCTTAGGTTGCTCTTATAATATTTTTTGTAATAATCAATGGGTCTTTTTTGTAAAAAAAAACGAATTTTCAACCAAGCAGTTTAACTTTAAACCAAAAAAAGAATTTTTCAGTCAAGAAAAAAACAACATTTCACCCAAATTATAATTTCAAGGGATAAGTGATTTTGAACATAAAATAAAAATTTCGAATAAATATATATTTTTTCAAGTTTATTTGTTGATTTGTTTTTAAGGTTATAGATATATGATTTTCCTAAGATTCTTAAGACGTTAAAAAAATTTAGGAATGTTTGAGTCAGTTTAAATATATTTATCTTCTAAACTTCTAAAACTCCTAAATATCTTTTAAACTGACTCGCATTTTTCCTAAACTTTCGCAAAATCCTGAAAAATAAAAAATCTATACTTTTTCGTCATATATGAAATCTTTGAATTTTTGTTTAATTTTCCCAAGAATCTTAGGAAAATTACATATTTATATAACCATAAAAACAAAAAAATTAAAAAAGAAAAGTGTATTCGAAATTTTTCTTTTGTATTGAAAATTATTTATCACCTAATATTATATTTTGGGTGAATTTTTTTTCTTTCAACTGAAAAATCTTTTTTAGTTAAAAATTGAACTACATGGTTAAAATTCGTCTTTTTTGTTTGAAAATTAATCTGTTTCTATTGAGCATTCCACTGTTTTGCTGAAAATGCGTATTTTTTTTAGTCAAAAATGCAACTGATTGAAAATTAATCTTTTTTGCTGAAAAATGAAACTGGTTGAAAACAATATAACTATTTCATTAAAAATCCATCTTTTTGGCAGAAAATAAATCTTGTTCTTAGAAAATTTGTCTATTTAATTGAAAATTCATATTTTCGTGTTTTTTTAAAGGTTTTGTAGAAAATTCGTCTCTTTTGAAAAACATTTAATCTTTTTTGGTTAAAAATTCAACCTTACACCTAGGAGATCAATCATGTTAATGTAAAAAAATTTAATGTTTAAAAATATATATATATATTATATATCTAAGATACTTTTAGTGATAACAGTCATACAGAATTTTATAAGAGGTCATCCACAAATTTCGTAAGAGATACGTAAAATACATGAATTTTCAAACAAATAGTTGAGTTTTCAACTTAAAAAGATAAACTTTAAATTAAAAATGGAAGAATTGCATTTTCAGTTAAAATAATTAATTTTCAATCAAGAAAAAGGGAACTTTTTAACCAAAGTGAGGATAAAAAAACGAATTGTCAACGAAAAATGTAATAGCTGATATTTCCACTAAAATTTATTTTTATTTTCAATCCAAACCACTTCAATTAAACCAAAAAATACAAGTTTTTAGCAAATTATTTGAATCCTTAACCAAAACAGACCAATTTTCAAACCAAAAAGAGAAATTTTCAAACAAAAAATAGTTGAATTATCAACCAAGAAAGATTTTTCAGTAAAAAAACAAAAAAAGGCTCATCCAAAATGTTGAGTTTTCAAGCCGGAAACACGAATTTTTGACAAAAAAGATGAAGTTGAAACCCAAAAATATGTATTGCCTCCTAAAATAGTTGAATTTCTAACCCAAAAGATGAATTTTCTACAAAAAAAAAAAAAAAAAATTCAACAAAATAGATTATTTCCAACGAAACAGTTGAATTTTCAACCAAAAAGATTAAATGTCTATCAAAAAAGATCAATTTTCGAAAAAATGGAATAATTAAATTTTCAATAAAAAAAATGAATTTAAACAAAAAATAATAATTTTGAACCAAAAAGATTAATTATCATCAAAAATACATGAATTTTCAATCTTTGCTGATACTTTATCGACATATGTGAAATCTTAAAAAAAAATTTGAATGAAACCTAGGAAAATTATATTTGTATGACCTTAAAGCAAATGAACAAAGAAACTTTAAAAATAAAAGTTATTCGAAATTTATATTCTATATTAAACCTTATTTTTCCCTTCAAATTATAATTTGCCTAAATTTTTTTTCTTTGTCGACTGAAAAATCTTTTTTGGTTGAAAAATCAATAATTATGTTGAAAATTCTTCTTTCTGGTTTGACTCTTTCGGTAAATATTTTTTGGTGGAAGATTCAACTATTTTGTTGAAAATTCGTTTCGTACTTTTGGAAGCGTTCAACTCTTTTTTTAATTAGAATTGAAATATTTTTTAGTTTTAATATCAACTATTATATTTTTCATTGACCATTCATATGTTTTTGGTTGGAAATTCAACTGTTAGGTTAAAACATAAACTACTTTGTTAAAAATTCACTCGTTTGGTTGAAAATTCATCATTTTAGTTCAAAATTCATCTTCTTGGTTGAAAATTGTAACTGTAAAATTGTAATTGTAATGTAACTATTTTGTTGAAAATTCGTCTTTTTTACAGAAAATTTTTTCTTCGTGGTTAAAAATTTATTTTTTTCGTTGATTTCTACCATTTTGTTGAAAATTCGTGTTTTCTCTTTCGATGAATTCAACTCTTTTTTTAATTAAAATTGAAATCTATTTTAGTTTTAATATAAACTCTTATCTTTGTCATTGAGAATTGATCTTGTTTGGTTGAAAATTCAACTATTAGGTTAAAAGTTAAACTGTTTTGTTAAAAATTCACTTATTTGGTTAAAAATGTAACTATTTTGTTGGAAATTCGTCTTTTTTGACAAAAAAATTAATCTTCTTGGTTGAAAATTCATTTTTTAATCGAGGATTCAACTGTTTTGTTAAAAATTGTTTTTTTTTTATTATTTAAACTTTTTTTGATTTAAAATAAAAATCTTTTTGGGCTGAAATATCAACTATTACAATTTTCATTGAGAAATCAGCTTTTGTTTGAAAATTAAACTATTGATTTAGAGATTTTTGTTGAAATTTTGATTTGACATATCTAAAATTTTTTAAATCTTTTTAAATTTTCTCAAGAATCTTAGAAAAATTATATTTATATAACCTTCAAAGCAAATAAACCTAAAAAATAAAAAATGGTTATTCGAAATCTTCATTTTGCATCCAAAATGATTTTAGCCCTTAAACCGAAAAATGACACGCGCGCGATTGTTGATACGAGTCTACATAAGAACATCGAAAATCTGGCAATTATTGTTGTTGAAAATCTGATTGGTTTTTCATTACTTGAAGTTTTTTTATATCTCAAATTTTGAAAATTAAATCTACTAATAATAATCCTCTTCAATAAAAAAATCACCTAAAACCTTTTTCGAATTGAGAAAGATTTGTTCTTCTTAATACTCTTGTGCGGTAAAATTAAAACTTTCAAATTATCTGATAAATTATTGAAAATATACATGTTTTATGAAAATTAAAACTTTCAAATTATCTAATAAATTATTAAAAATATTATACACGTTTTATGTTGGCGATGTTCGCTAGAAATTAGTATTTTGTAAAAAGAATTTTAATATAAAATCATAAAGTTTCGAAGACTAAAAGTTTCTAAATATTTTAGGTTGTTTTAGTTTTTTCACTGGAAATTAGCATTTTTAAACAAAAGTCATCCAGATTCCCAATTTTAACAATTTATGTTGTGTTAGCGTTTTACACTGGAAATGGGTAACTTGAATACAAAATTAATAGATTTCAAAAATAAACAAATTTTCAACAATTTACGGATTTTTTTATTATCGTTTTCTTTTGACCGGAAATCGGTTATTTCAAATAAAAATCAATAGATTTAGAAGACTACTTACAGTTCTGAACAATTTTTCGTTACAGTAGTGTTTTTCATCGGAAATTTTTGGTATTTGTAATAAAAATTTATTATATTTCAAAGAATATTTACAATTTTCAACAACTTTAGCTTTTGTTGGTGTGTTTGAGATTTGTTTAAAATATTTAAATTTACAAGATTTAACAATTTTAGATTATGTTAGAGTTTTTCCTCAGGAATTAAAATTTGTATTAAAAAATTATTACATTTCAAAGATTAAGAAGATTTATCATTTTTGAACAATTTAAGGTTACATTGGCGTATTATATCGAAAAATGGTATTTTCAAACCCATATATCATTATAATTTGAGATTAGATATTAGAATACATTTTAGATTTAGAATCTTTTAACAATTTTAGTTTATGTTACTGTTTTTCATCAGAAATTGGCATTTTTAATTTAAAAAAAAATATATTTCAAAACAGGTTCACAACTTTTTAATAATGTTTTAGGTTATGTTGGCGTTTTACAGAGGAAATCGGTATTTTTAATAAAAAAAAAAAACAATTTTAAAGAAGATAAAAAGTTTTTGTACAATTGTAAGTTATGCTAGCTATTTTTACCGGAAATAGCGATATAGATTTCAAAGATTTACATTTTGGGAACAATTTAAGGTTATGTTAACGTTTTTCAATGGAAATCGGTAATTTTAAACAAAAACCATTCAATTTTAAAGAGGATTTATAATTTAGATTTTTTCTATTATATGTTAGTGTTTTTCATTGAAAATTGGTATATTTAATTAAAATAATCATGAGATTTTTCAGATTATTAGTCTTCTTTATTATTATTGTAATTCAGAGTCATTAAATTTCCAATTTTTTATTTTGTTAGCGTTTTGTACAGGAAATCGCCAATTTAATAATAAATCATTTAATATTTCAAAGGAGATAAACAATTTTTGAACAATTTTAGGTTATGCTCGCGTTTTTCGCCGGAAATCAGTATAAATTTCGAAGTCGATTTTCTCCAAAACGGCGAAAAATTACATATGAATACTTTGGCAAATTAATACTGAGGTAATGAGATTTCCTTACAAAAATTATGAACCGAAACCAAAGTTGACAATTGCCGTTCTCCCCATACTAATGTATTTTATTTTATTCAAATCCAATTCATAAGATACCTTACTATATCTTTTGGGAGTATTAGATTAAATTTAAATAAAATAAAATAAATTTATTAATATACCTTAATATATATTAATAATAATATTTAAAAAAATCTTAACGGGCAGGGGAACCCCCTCTTGTTATTTATGAGGATATTAAATTGTAGAATCTTTTTAATTATATGAAAATGAAGAATAATGAGAAATAATAATTATATAAAGCATTCCTTTTTACAAAATGTGCTTTTTATTGTACAAAAATATAAATAATGTACAAAATAAAATTCTCTTAATGATTAGTCTTATCACAAATTTGTACTGTTCAACTGTAAAACAGTTAATCCTAGAATACTATCGCAAACATACTTTTCAGTTTTCCTATACATAAATACACTTCATGGATCTGCGAAATGAAAAATTATTTAAAAAATAAATGATTAGGACACTTTACATTGCACAGATCCATGATCCTTTATACTATCTGTACCACATTTATATCTAATGACATGACTATTCACATATTACAAAAACATTACTTATCAGTTCTATATCAATATTTTCTTCCTGAAGTTTATTAATCTCTCAATTTTTCAAATAATATATTTCGTATCTTATGACGATCATTTTCCATAAGATTCTTCAAATAATCTGTCTTGTTTCCTGCCTTGTCAAAACAAAGATGGTGCAATTTTTTAAAAATAGGACCAATATTAATTCCTACTCCGCGTAATATCATAGATAACTTTTTCGGCTTAAAAAGTTCTTCCTCGGCCAGGAAGTGATTTAAATAATTTTCTTTATGAAAACAAACTTTATGAAAGTTTTTTAAAATAGAAGCGGCATTATTTCCTGCTAAAGATAATATATTGGATAAATCACTCGGTCTAAAACCTGCTTCATAGAAATCATCTAAAAGCTGTGTTCTATTTCCTGTCTTATCAAAAACCAAATTATGAAAATCTTTTAAAGCCGAACAAATATTAGCTCCTGCTCCATGGAATATCTTAGATAACTCCCTCGACGTAAAACCTTCTCTTTCATCTAATAAGTGATTAAAATACTTTTTTGTTTCTTCCGTAAAACAAAAATCATGAAATTTCTTTAAACTAACCGCTGCTGCACTCAATATGCTACATAAATCAGACGCCATAAAACCTCCATTATAAAAATCATCTAACACTGCTGTTCTTTTCCCTTCACCATTGAAACAAACGCTGTGCAACTTTTTTAAAATAGAAGAAGCACGACCTCCTGCTCCCAATAATATAGAGGATAAGTTTACGGCCTTAAACCCTGCATTATGGAAATGATTTAAAAGTCCTGTTCTTTTTCCTTCTTCATCAAAACAAACGTTATGCAATTTTTCAAAAGCATCTTTAGCATTAGCGCCTGACCCGCTCAACATACCAGCCAAGTTACGCAGCGTAAAACATTTGTCCTCGTCTTCTTCCTCAATAAAGTGCTTTAAACGCTGTTTGTTGTTTCCTTGTGCATCAAAAAAAGTATTACATAATTGTTTAAACCCTTTTACAGCACTAGCTCCTGCTCCATTCAAAATACTCGAGAAATTAGATAAATTTACTCCTTTTTCTTCTAGAACTTTTAAATACTGTGTTTCACTTCCTTCTTCATCGAACCAAAGATCATACAGGGCACTAAAAGCTTTTGCAGCATTAGCTCCTGCGCCATGCAAAATACTGGACATATTAATTAGATTTATTCCCTTTTTTTCTAGAACTTGTAAATATTGTGTTTTATTTTGTTCTGCATCAAACCAAAGATCATATAAGGCAATAAAAGCTCTTGCAGCACTAGCACCTGCTCCACCTAAAATACTGGACACATTCGTCAGCTTAATTCCCTTTTCTTCTAGGGTTATTAGATATTGCGTTTTATTTCCGTTTAAATCAAACCAAAGATGATACAAATCTTTAAAAGCTTTTGCAGCATTCGCTCCTGCACCATGCAAAATGCTGGACATGTTAATTAGACTTATTCCTGTTTCTTCTAGAACTTTTAAATATTGTGTTTTATTTTCGTTTACATCAAACCAAAGATGATATAAATCCCTAAAGGCTTTGGTAGCCTTAGATCCAGCTTTATTCAAAATACCGGACAAATTAGCTAGATTTATTCCTTTTTCTTCGAGGGTTTTTAAATATTTGGTTTTATTTCCTTGGTCATCAAAAAATGTATCATATAGTTCTTTGAAAGCGTCTGCAGCATCAGTTCCTGCTCTACTTAAAACACTGGACATATTAGACAGATTTACTCCTTCTTTTTCTAGAGTTTTTAAATATTGCGTTTGATTTCCTTTTTCATCAAACCATAGATTATACAAATCTTTGAAAGCTTTCGCGGCGTAAGATCCTGATCCACTTAACATGCCGGATATTCTAGATAGATTAATTCCCTTTTCTTCTAGATTTTTTAAATATTGCGTTTTATTTCCTTCTTCGTCAAACCAAAGATTATACAAATCTTTGAAAGCTTGTACAGCATTTGATCTCGCTCCACTCAACATACTGGATATGCAGGATAGATTGATTCCCTTTTCTTCTAAAGTTTTTAAACATCGTGTTTTATTTCCTTCTACATCAAACCAAAGACCGTATAAGCCTTTAAATGTTTTTTCAGCATTAGCTCCTGCTTTATTTAAAATATTGGACATGTTAACTAGCTTTACTCCTTTGCTTTTCAACATCTCTATTCTATCTTCTTTAATTAAAAAATCTAAGAACTGATCAAATGTATATGTTTGTTGTGTACCAACCACAATTTTAGCAAATTTAATTTCTTCATTAATATTTTTCTTTCGAATTTCCTGATAACTATCTCTATTATTTTTAATATCTTCTAAAATCTCTTTAATTATTCTCTCTGTGATCGGACCAACTTCATTAGACTCTGACCAACGTAAAGCTATTTCATGTAATTCTTCGTAATTGTACGGAACGTTATTAGCCTCATTATCGCTTTTTATACGATCTCTAATAACGCTATTTAATTCTCTTATACTGGGTTGATTAACCGCAAATATTAGTTTATTTAAAAAGTTTTCTTTTATTTCTCTTTCATTCTCATCCGAAAGTCTTCCTTCTTTTTGCTCTTTTTGCAGAGAAAGTGGAACCTTTAAAAGACTTAAGAGCTTTTCCCTTGTTTCACCCTGTGCAAATTGATAAAGACCTTTCTCATTTATACACGAACAATTTCTTAAAATTTTGTACTTTTTCTTTTGAATATCGATACTACAAAATTGCAAAGGATAAAAATCTTGAGAGCGCCCTTGTTTTAATTTCTTCTCTTCTGTAAGATCCAGATCTGCATTACTATAGATAATAAAATATCTTATATCCTTTTCCAATTCATCATTAAAAATACTAAAATGCTTGTTAACAGAAAGCGTACAATTTTTAGGGTTTCCTGAAGAAAATAAATGATTATAATGAATTTTACTATCTGCTGTATGAGTCTTTATGCAAGTAGTTCTACTTTTGTAATTGATAGTAATGGCATTAGATATACCGTCCCTCTTTCCTTCAAAATTTATGGAAAGCATGTGTTTATGCAAGAACATGTCATGCAAGAAAATCATTAACAAACTGAATTCATAAATAATTCCAGTTATAGAACTGACTGATTTCCCAAGTTTTTTATCCTTTTCCACATCTATCAAATCATGCAGAACATCCTCTCGTAATGTTGTACAATCGTATTGAGATTTACTATTTTTTATTTCGTTTTTAATAATGCTGTTCAGTTCTTTTCTCTTAGGTTGATTTACTGCAAATACTAATTTATCAAAGAATTCTTCTTTTACATCTTTTTCAAATTCCTGAGATAATTGTCTTTTGGTTATCATTTTTTGCATAATAGGCGAAAATTTTAAACGCTTTAAAAATTCTTCTCTTATGGTTTTGTCTTGTGAAAATTGATAAAACCCTTGCTTCTTTGTATTATCGTTGGTAAACAAAATTTTTTTTAAAATCTTACAATTCACAATATCAAATTTAAAAGGATAACATTTTTTTGATCTCCCTTGTTTTAATCTCATTTCTTTGGTCAAATCCAAGTCTAAATTAGTATAGATAATCAGATATTCTATAGTATTTGATGAACTTTCTGCTTTAGAAATTAGATGCCGAACAAAACTATTAAAGTAAGAATAAATAGCAAAATTTCGATTTTCTAAAACAAACAATGTATCATAGTTAATGTCATCTTCTACATGTCGTTTTTCTACATTTACAACTTGTATGTGAATAGACTTTTCTTTATAACGAAGAACAATATTATTAAATTTGTCAATTTCAGAATCTCCAAACCCTAGTGACAATGAAGGGTATTTATGTTCAAACTTAATCTTTCTAAGTGAGCAAAGTACCGACAAGTCTAATTGATACATAACCCCAATCAAACGATGAGGGAGATGACTTCTGGATTGATCAGCTTGACAAGAATTTTGCAATTCATCAAGCAAATCTTCCCTAGATAGATCCTCTAAATCACCTCCTATTTTGGCAGGTAGTTTGTGGCTCGAATTGCGGTTTAAAACAACATTTTCACCTCCAGTCACGAAACAACGGCTCTAAAAAATTAAAATACACTTTTACTTCGAAATCGCGTTTGAAAATTAATAATAAATTCACAAAACATTGTTGGGTAGTAACTTGTTACCAGTAACTAAGTTACTGAAAAGTTACGTTATTTGAAACTTTTAGGGTAACTTCGTTAATATTTTAAAAAGTAACTTGTAACGTAACTTATTTACGATTTTTGCAATAACTTGGAACTTTAATTTTTTCTTAAAAAATAGGTGTGTCACGAAAATCTCGAAAGCATTGTTGTCGCTTTTGCTCAGTGCCGATTGGGTAATGTGAAAAACTCGAAGGAAGGATTGTTGCCAAATTCAAACACATAATTAAGAATATTAAGTTGCAGTTTTACATTTGTGTGCATAATAGAACTGACAAGAATTTAAGATTTATTCATGCAACATTTTGTTATTGCATTTTTAGTTAAAATAATTAATTCTCAACCAAGAAAAGGGGAATTTTCAACAAAATAGTTAAATTTTCAACCAATCTGATGAATCTTTAATAAAAAAAATAAATTTTCAACAAAAAGTGTAATAATTGATATTTTTACCAAAAAATATTTTAATTTTCAATACAAAACTGTTAAACAAAAAAAAACAAATTTCAGTGAAAGAGTTGAATTTTCAACCGAGAAAGATTTTTTAATCAATAAAGAAAAAAATCTCATCCAAAATGTTGAGTTTTCAAGTCATAAAGACGAATTTAAAAAGAAAGTTGAATTTGCAACCCAAAAATATGCATTTTCAACCAAAATAATTGAATTTTCGACTAAAAAAGACGAGTTTTCGATAAAATAAGTACATTTTCGTCTAAAAAAGATCAGTTTTTTAGCAAAAATGAAATAGCTACATTTTTAGTAAAAAAATTCATTTTCAATATAAAAAAAAGGAATTTTTAACAAAATTTGTTAAAATTTGTAACCAAAGGAACGAACTTTTAACTAAAATGATGCATCTTTAATCAAAAGAATACATTTTTAACTTATAGTTGCATTTTTAACCCAGAAGATGAATTTTATACCAAAAAATATAAATTTTCAACCAAATAGGCAAATTTTCAACTAAAAAAGATGATTATTCAACAAAAAGTAGAATAGTTTAATTTTGAGTTAAGAGGAATAAGTTTTGAACCAAATAAAATAACTTTTCAACGAAATAGTTAAATTTTCAACCAAAAGGATTAAATGTCTATGAAAAAAATTTCAACGAAAAATGAAATAGTTAAATTTTTAGTTAAAAAAATTAATTTTTAGTAAGAAAAAAAATGTAACAAAGAAATGAAATTTTAATCAAAAAGATTAATTTTCTTTAAAACAATTAAAAAAAATAGATGATTATCAACTAAAAAAGATAAATTTTCAACAAAAAATAGAATAGTTAAAATTTCAGTTAGAGAAATAAGTTTTTAAGAAAATAAAATAAATTTTCAACGAAATAGTTAAATTTTCAACGAAACAAATTAATTTTCTACTAAAAAGATTAAACATTTATAAAAAAAATTCGACAAAGAATTTAATTGAATTTTTAGTTAAAAAACTGATTTTCAATCCAAAAAAAAACTAAAGTTCAACCAAAGAAATGAAATTTCAACCAAAAAGATTAATTTTCTACCAAAAAAGGACAAATTTTCAACAAAATAGATGATTTTCAACTAAAAAAGGTAAATTTTCAACAAAAAATAGAATAGTTAAATTTTCAGTTACAGAAATAATTTTTTAAGCATATAAAATCAATTTTCAAAGAAGTAGTTAAATTTTCAACCAAGCAAATGAATTTTCTACCAAAAAGATTAATTTTCTACCAAAAAGATTAAATGTCTATAAAAAAAAAATTTCGACAAAAAATTTAGTTGAAAAACTAATTCTCAATTTAAAAAACTAAATTTCAACCAAAGAAATGAAATTTCAACCAAAAAGATTAATTTTCTATAAAAAAAGACAAATTTTCAACAAAATAGATGATTTTTAACTGAAAAAGATAAATTTTCAACAAAAAATAGAATAGTTAAATTTTCAGTTAGAGAAATAAATTTTTAAGCAAATTATAAAAGAGTTCAACAAATAATTAAATTTTCAACCAAACAAATTAATTTTCTACCAAAAAGATTAAATGTCTATAAACAAAATTTTTGACAAAAATTCAGTTAAATTTTTAGTTAAAAAACTAATTTCCAATAAAAAACTAATGATCAAACAAAGAAATGAATTTTCAACCAAAAAGATGAATTATTCACCAAGACGATTAATTTTCTACCTTAAAAGGCGAAGTTTGAAAAAAATACAGAAATTTTCAAACAAATAGTTGAATTTTCCCCCGAAGATAAATTTTCAAACAAACAGCATGGCATACTTAAATTTTAATTAAAATTTTTTTTTTAATGTTAACAAAATAGTTGAATTTTAAACAAAATTTTTTTTTTCAATTAAAAGGATGTAAAAAAGGCTCAAATTTTAAATATAATTAGCAAAGATTAACCATTTGTGCTAAGTTGTGGTTTTAAAAATTATTGTTATTATTAAATAAAATGTTACATTAGAGATCTTGAATTTTTCTCAGTTTCATCATGAACATAAATGTCACATTTTTCTTACTCTTGAACTTTAAAAATAAACTGTTTGAATATAATAACAAAAAAATTTAATACATTTATGTGACAAATATGTGTTTTTGTATATCTCCTATTAAGAGAGGTTTATGGGTCAGTTGTGGGAAGAAAATTAATCTCTTTTGGTTGAGGATTCAGCTATTTTGTTGAAAATACGGCTTTTTGGTTAAATTCAACTTTGATTGATGTCAAATTAAAATCTTTTTTGGTAGAAATAATATAAACTATTATATTTTTCTTTGAGAATTCATCAATTTTGGTTGAAAAGTCATGTATTTTTTTAAAATTTCCACTATTTTGGTAGAAAGTTCAACTAGTCGGTGCAAAAATAAGAAAAATTTTTGTTGAAAATTCAACTCTTTTGTTAAAAGTGTTTTTTTTTTTTTTGGTTTACAAATTTATCACTTTTGGTAAAATTTTATTTAGAGGGTTCAGCTATTTTGTTGAAAATTCGTCTTTTCTGCTTCAAAATTTAACTAATTGGTTGACAGTTGACCTACTTTGTTAAAAATTCAGTTGTTTGGTTGAAGATTTATCATTTTAGTTGAAAATTCATCATTTTAGCAGAAAATTTAAACTGTTTTGTTTCAAATTCCTTTTTTTTCAAGTAGAAAATTCAAATATTTTGGTAGAAAATTAAACTATTTGGTTGAAAATTAAAATTTTTGTTGGGAATTTAACTCTCTTGTTGAAAATTTGTCTTCTTTGGTAGAAAAGTTAATTACTTGTTTGAAAGTTGAACCTATTTTGTTAGAAATTCCGCTGTTTGGTTGAAGTTTCATAATTTTAGTTGAAAATTCATCTTTTTTGGTTGAAAATTTAACTATTTTGATTCGAATTCGTTTTTTTTTGTCTTTTTGGGTAGAAAATTCCAACATTTTAGTAGAAAATTCAACTATTTGGTTAAAAATTCAACTATTTGGTTGGAAATTTAAGTCTTTTGTTGAAAATTCGTTTTTTGGTTTGAAAATGGTTGAAAATTCATGTATTTTATTAAAAATTTAACTATTTTAATAGAAAGTCCAACTATTTAGTTGAAAAGTAACTTTCTTCTTGAAAATTCAACTCTTTTGTAGAAAATTCGTGTTTTTGGTTTGAAAATCCAACAATAGCAATTTTTTTTCTTTTTTGATTAAAAATTCGGCTTTTTCATTTCAAAATTCAACTATTTTGGTAATCTGTTTTGGTTGAGGATTCAGCTATTTGGTTGAAAGTTCGTCAACTGTGTTTCATTTCAAATAAAATTTTTTTTTGGTAGAAGTAAATTATATTTTTCGTTGAAAATTCACCTATTTTGGTTGAAAATTCATGTATTTGCTACAAATTCAACTATTTTCGGAGAAATTTAACTACTTGGTTGTAATTTGAACTACTTTGTTAAAAATTCAATTGTTTAGTTGAAGATAAATAATTTTAGTTGAAAATTAATCTCTGGTTGGAAATGTAACTATTTTGTTTCAAATTCAATTTTATTTTAGGTAGAAAATTCAAATATTTTTGTACAAAATAGAAATATTTGGTTGAAGATTAACTTTTTGTTGAGAATTTAACTCTTTTGTTGAAAATTTGTATTTTTTGGTTGAAAATTTAACTACTTGGCTGAGAACTACTTCGTTAAAAAAAAGACTGTTTCACTCCTAGGTACACAATATACTATTTTATGAATTATCGTCGTAGTTATTTTGATTTTTAAATTATAAAATTAGGAAAGTGAACAAAGTAACTTTTTAGGTAACTTGGAGTTACTTTATCTAGTAACTGTAACTAGTTACTACTTATTGACTACTTCTTGAATCTAAGAAGCCACAAGCAGAGAAGAAGAAGACTCCTAAGTGTATAAAAATAAGCAGAAACTTACTTTCAGGTTATTAGGATCACTGCAAGAAGACTCCATCTCACTGTCAATATTCACGAGCATCCCAGGATTCACAGGAAATCTATCAGATTTTTCTTCTTCAACATCTTTCTCACTCGCCTCATCCTTCTCTGGATTAATCTTCTCAACATTTCTTCCCTGCATCTCCAGATATTTATTCCTTAATCGGTTCCACTTTCTCTTTGCCATGATTTCTAACCCCATTTCTGGAGAGCCGAGATCCTCTTTTCCTGCCGACAGATTCCCTTCACGTTTCTTCTTCTTTTCCTTCTTCACTTTTACCTTATCAGAAGATAGAGCTTCATTTTCTTTTATCTCCTCGGTATTTACATTTTTAGAATTTGTGCCTTTATCGGTCACGGCTTCTGCCTCAGAATCTATCTTTCGTTTTTTTTTATTGCTGAAAATGTCTTCTTCAGGTAGGGTTTTCATTTGTTCAGCTGGCTGTTTTGTTGCCTCTGATTCGGAAGGTTTATGCTTTATTTTCTTTCGTTTTTTATAACATTCGGATGCAGATGAATCATCAAGTTCATCATTTCTATCGGACGCATTCAAACTATCTGAATTTCTTCCTCTTCGTTTCCTGCCTCTTCCTTGTTCTTCCTCCGCTTTAGTAGGCTTTGGTACAGAGTCAGATCGGTATTCTTTCATTTCTTCCTTCAGAAAAGACTCTTTTGCAATCTGTTCATCGCAATCTTCGAGTGTGGCAATACTGAGAAGGGAATTTGGAGATGCATGAGAGGATAGTTCGCAGCCTTTAGCTCTAAACGCCTGAAAAATTAAATATTTTTAAATTTAAAAAATCCTAGAAGTTTGAAAATTTAAACACAAAGAATCAAACGGTCAAATCTGGACAAGCACACATGCAAATAAATCCATTCAAAATCAAAAATTCAGGAAAGAAAAAGAAGAAGAGCTTCAAATATCCTTCCTTCATCTTTCTATCTTTTTTAGTCTTTAAAAGAAAATTTTTTTTAAATACCAAAGTTTCGGGAAAACTATTAAAGACTTTCATAACAGTTTGTAACTATTGTATGGGAATACAATAATACATAAAATAGTATCATCTACATAAATGGCCCTGCATAAATTACTTTTTCTTATGAATTAACAGAGTAGTTCAAGTTTTGACCAAGTAGTTGAAATTTCAACAAAAAAAAGATGAATTCTCAACAAAAAATGTAATAGTTGATATTTTAACACAGAAAAGATTTTCATTTGAAATAAAACCGTTGAACTGAACTAAAAAGATGAAATTTCTACTAAAAGAGATGAATTTTCTAATCAAAAAGGCGAATTTTCCACAAGAGTTGCATTTTCGACCAAAAAAGATTTTTCAGCCCATAAAGGCACTAAATTTCATTCAAAATGTTGCATTGTTAAACCAAAAAGAAGATATTTCTAGGAAACAGTTGAATTTTCAACCACATAATTGAATTTTCAACCAAGAAGATTAATTTTCTACTAAAAAGACGAATTGTCAACAAAACACACAAAATTTTAATCAAATAGTTAAATTTCAACCAAGGAGATTATTTTGCTACCAAAAAAGACGTTTTTTCAACAAATTACATCATTTTCCAACCAAATGGGCTGAATTTTGAAACCAAAAACGATAAATTATTAACAAAAAATGGACTAGCTTATTTTCATTTAAAAAATTCATTTTCAATAAAAAACATGAATTTCCGACAACACAGTTGAATTTTGTACTAAGTAGTTGAATTTTCAATCAAATTGTTGAATTTTCACTCAAATTGTTGAATTTTCAAGACAAAAAGACGAATTTTCTTTAAAAAAGTTGAATTTTGAACCAAGTAGTTAAATTTTCACTGAAAAAAATGAATTGTTAAAAGTTTAAATTTCTACCAAAAGAGATGAATTTTCAACAAGAGTTGCATTTTCGGTCAAGAAAGATTTTTCAGTCAATAAAGGCAAGTAATTTCATTCAAAATGTATACTTTTCAAGTCAAAAAGACGATATTTCTACAAAACAGTTGACTTTTCAACCAGATAAATTAATTTTCAACCAAGGAGATAAATTTTCTACAAAAAGGCGATTTTTAAATAAATTACATCAATTTTCAACCAAATGGCTGAATTTTGAAACCAAAAAAGATCAATTATCAACCAAAAATGGAATAGCTTTTTTTCATTAAAAAAAATTAATTTTTAATAAAAAAAAGAATTTTCGACAAAACGGTTGAATTTTTAAGACAGACGAATTTTCTACAAAAAAGTTGAATTTTCAACCAAACAGTTGAATTTTTAACCAAGTAGATAAATTTTCTCTTGAAAAAATTAATTTTTAACAAAAAAAAACTAATTTTTATCAAAGTAGTTGAATTGCGAACCAAAAAAGATTAATCTTCAACAAAAAATGCAATAGTCGATATTTCAACCATAAAAATAATATTTTAAATTAAAAACAGTTGAATTTAATTTAAAAAATCGATTTTTTAACAAAATACTTGAATCCTCAATTAAAACAGATTAAATTTCAACTAAACAGTTGCATATTTATAAAAAAATTGATTTTCTACAAAAAAAAAAAGAAATTTTCAACATAATACATACATTTTCAACCAAGAGGATTAGTTTTCTGCCAATAAACACAAATTTTTAACAAAATACATGCATTTTCAACCAAAGAGATTAATTTTCTACAAAAAAGACGATTTGTCAACAAATTACATAAATTTTCAACCAAATGGGCTGAGTTTTGAAACCAAAAAGGATAAACTGATAATCAAAAATGGTAAAGTTTATTTTCATTTAAAAAATTCATTTTCAATTAAAAAAACGAATTTTCGACGAAGCAGTGAATTTTCTACAAAAATGTTGAATTTTCAACCAAAGTGACGAATTTTGAAGAAAGCATTTCTACTTTCAACCAAAGAGTTGAATTTTCAATATAAAAAAGAATTCTCAACTTAAAATGTAATAGTTGATATTTCAAACAAGAAAAGATTTTTATTTTTAATAAAAAACCTGCGAATCAAACCAAAAAGATGAAATTTCTCCTAGAAAAGATGAATTTTCAAATCAAAAAGGCGAATTTTCAACAACAGTTGCATTTTCGACCAACAAAGATTTTTCAGTCAATAAAGGCAAGAAATTTCATCAAAATGTAGAATTTTCAAGTCAAAAAGACGATATTTTTACAAAACTGTTGAATTTTCAACCAAATAATTGAATTTTCAACCAAGAAGATTAATTTTCTACTAAAAAAGACGAATTGTCAACAAAACACATAAATTTTTAACCTATTAGTTGATTTTTCAACCAAGGAGATCAATTTTATATAAAAAAAAAGAATTTTCAAACAATTAAATCAATTTTCAAACACATGATTGAATTTTGAAACTACAAAAGATCATTTATTAACCAAAAATGGAATAGTTAAATTTTTATTTAAAAAAATTAATTTTCAATAAAAAATCGTATTTTCGACAAAACAGTTGAATTTTCCACAAAGCAGTTGAATTTTCTACCACATAGATGAATTTTCAACCAAACTGGTATACGAACAAGTTGAATTTTCAAACAAACAATTGAATTTCCAACCTAAAAAGATTAATCTTCAACAAAAAATGCAATAGTTGATATTTCAATAACAACAAAATTTATTTTAAAGTAAACCAGTTGAATTTAATAGAAAAAGCGAATTTTCAACAAAATAATGAATCCTGAACTAAAACAGGTTAAATTATAACCAAACAGTTGCATATTTATAAAAAAAATTGATTTTCTACTAGAGAAGACAAATTTTCAAAATAATACATAAATTTTCAAACAAATAGTTACATTTTCAACCAAGAGGATTAGTTGTTTTACCAATAAACATGAATTTTTAACAAAATACATCCATTTTTAACCAAATAGTTGAATTTTCAACTAAAAAAGATAAATTTTCAACAAAAAAGTTAATTTTCAACCGACTTAGTTTAACTTTTATCCAGACACTTACATTTTTAGCTAGAAACGATTAAATTTCTACAAAAAGAGATATATTTTCAAACCAAAAGGACGAATGTTCAACAAAATAGTTGCATTTGCAGGCAACACGTTTTTTCGCAAAAACAAATTTTCAATTAAAAAGGGTGACTTTTTAACAAAATTGATGAATTAAAAAAAAAAGAATGAAATTTTGAACAAAATAATATCATTTTTAACCAAAAAATATAAATTCTTGACCTGAAATTTAATAGTAGACTTTTTAACCGAAAAGAATGAACTTTCAATTTAAATTTTCAATTCAATTCGCATTCAAGTGGAAACACGAGAAAAAGCGGAAAGACCCTGCTTTAGTCTATAAAGTATAATAGTTCAAATAAATATTAAAGCTAATTTTTAATACTCTGAAACTTGAAATGAATGAGTCCATTTGGAAATGGTTTACACTCCACTGAATGTTTACGTTTGGATAAAAATTTGTTTTCAGTAATTTAGAAATATTGAAAGTTTTAAAAAATATTTTTAAATAATTTAAAATTTGAAAGGATTTCAAATTTTTTTAACAAAACGTAGATTTTTAAAGATTTCGAAAAAAATTAGATGGTTTTTAAGAATTTTGAGAGGTTTCAACAGAATAAAATTTTTTTCTTAAGTCACGGGAAAATTTGAAATGATTTATTTTGAAAAATAAATTTTAAAAGAAAAAAAAAGAAAAAATCTGAAAATGTAGAAAAAGTCTGGATGATTATGAGCAATTTGTTTTAATTTTGAAAGATGTTTCAAAATTTGAAGAAGAAAAATTCGAATCAGTTTAAAAGACATTTAAGAATTTTAAAAGTTTTGAAGAGATCAAAAATATTTCAAAACTTGAACATTTTTTTATATTTCTTCCAAACTTCTAAAAGTCCTAAATATTTTTTAAACTGACTCGAACTTTCCTTAATATTTGGTCAAATCCTGTAGGATAACAAAAATTCTTTAAAATTGTATTAGATTCTTTTTCGACACATCCGAAATCTCTAAAAATCTTTTTGAATTTTCTCAAAAGTCTTAGGAAAATTATATTTACGCATATAAGGTTAAAAGCAAACTCATAGAATTTAAATAGCGTTTTTAAAATAATTTTAAGTTAGGAAGTTATATAATAAATCACCTTCATTCAAAACGCTTGGGTTAAAAAATGGAAACTCAAAATTTCGTCATTTTCAATTAAATTAGAGCACTTTGCCTTTTTTAAAAAAGGTACCTTTGAAAGTACATTAAAAATATGATTATTGATAACTTAAAAAAAAACGCCTTTCTCTTGTCAATTTTGCGTTTAAACTTCGATCAGCTTTGACAGTCTGAACGAGACAAACACATAACATATAGTAAAAGTAAAATTTTTTTTAAATACTGGACATTTTTTTCCGCGCTCTATTTACCAGTATATCCAAATTTTCAATTTCCTTCTTATTTTATTATGATTTTTTTTTTTTAAATCAATCATTTATAAATTCTTTTAAATACAATTAATGTATATAAACTATTGAATTCAATACGGAACACTTTAAATTCTTTAAATTGCAAGCCGAAATATATTTCATTTTCAACAAAATAGTTGAATTTTCGACCCAAAAAAATTTTCTACCCAAAGATATGAATTTTCAACACAAAAAGACGAATTTTCCGAAAAAATTGATTTTCAACCAACAGTTGCATTAACAAATATATGAACTTTGCAGTAAAAGAGACGAGTTTTCCAAAAAATAGTTAAAGAACTAACCAAATAGTAACATTTTCAAGCCAAAAAAACGAATTTTTTCGGATACAGTTGAATTTTTAACAAAAAAGTTCATTTTCAACCAGGAAAGATAAATTTTCAACGAAGAGGGATAACTTTTCTACCATAAAAGAGGAACTTTCAATCCAAAAGGATTAATTTTTAACAACATAGTTGAATTTCTAAACAAATAGTTTAATTTTCAGGATTCAAAGATGCATTTTCAATCAAATGGTCGAATTTGTTTTTTAAAAAAATATATGAATTTCTACCAAGCAATTCAATTTTCTACTAAATAGTTGAATTTTCAACCAAAAAGATGAACTTTCGACCATGAAGATTAATGTTCTACCAAAAAATACGAATTTGAATAAAGTACATGAATTTTCAACAAAAATATCTAATTTTAACGCCAAAAAGACAACCTATTTACAAATAAAGTTGAATTTTCAACCCAAAAATATGATTTTTCAACCAAAAAGTTTAGTTTTTTACCAAATTGTTTAATTTTCAAGCCAAAAAGATGAATTTTCTTCAAAACAAGAGAATTTTTATCAAAAAAGGTCATTTAAAAGCAAATAGTTGAATTTTCAACTATAATTATGAATACTTAATAAAAAAAATTAATTCTTTTGCAAAGTAGTTCAACTTTAAGACAAATAATCGACTTTTCAACCAAAAAAGATGAATTCAACCAAAAATTTGCATTTTTAACCAAAAAGGATCAGTTTTCAACCAAGAAGATTTAATTTTTACACTTTAAACAAATACATGAATTTTCAACCAAAAACTTGAACTTTCAACTAAAAGAGATAATTTTTTAACCAAATAGTTACATTTATAATTAAATACTTGAATTTTCAACATACAAAGATGCACGTTCAATCAAATGATCGAATTTTTAAACAAAAAGATTAAAATTCAATCAAATATTTGAATTTTTAAGATAAAAAGATAAACTTTTTAGAAGACAGTTGAATTTTCATCGAAAAAGTTCATTCTCAACCATGAAAGATGACTTTTCGGACAAGAAAGATAAATTTTCAACAAAAGAGTAAATTTTTTAAACTAAAAGGCGAATGTTTTTTTTTTAAAAGTGGACTTTTGAATCGCAAAAGATAAATTTTTAACAAAAAAGATCGTTTTCAATCAAGAAAGATGATTTTTTAACAAGATAGTTAAATTCTCAACCAAAAAGTTGAACTTTCAACAAACGAAAACATTTTTCTACCAAAAAAAGACGACTTTTTAACAAAATATATTAATTTCAACGTACAGTTCAATTTTCTACCAAATAGTTGAATTTTCAACAAACAAGATTAATTTTCTTTCCATAAATACAACTTTTAGATAAAAACTCTAATACAAAAAACCTTTGAAAAAGATGATTTTTCGACCGAAAAGATTAATATTCTATCAAAAAAGACGAATTTCCAACTTATCCAATGTACAGGATGAAGTTTTAAACAAATATGGAATAGTGAAATTTTCCGATGAAAAAAAATTAGTAACAAAAAATAATAATTTTTTAATAAAGTTGTTAAATTTTTAACCAAAAAGGATAAATTTTCAGCCAAGAAGATTAAATTTCTTCCAAGAAAGACGAATTTTCAACCAAAAAGTTGAATTTTCAACTAGAAATTATAAGCTTTTAACCAATTAGGTAATTTTTTAACTGAAAAAGATGACTTTTTAACCTTCCAGGTCTCGAATATATTGAGACTTTTTCATACAAACAGTAATAATTATTATCCCCACTAGATATTTTGGAAATTTCTAAACAAGTAAAATAATAATGCAATTTCGAGCATCTTCCGGTTTGGTTGAGGACTCAACTATTTTGTTAAAAATTTGTCTTTTTTGGATGAATTTCAACTGTTTTTTATTAAAAATATTTTTTTTTTAAATTTGAAATATCAACTATTACATTTTTTGTTGAGAATTCATGTGTTTTGTTTGAAAATTGAACTGTTCGGTTGAAGATTACCTTTTTTGTTGAAATTTTTACTTGACCCTTAAAAATAATTAAACGAATGAACCTAAAAAAATAGTTATTTGCAATTTTTATTTGGTATCAAAAATTATTTTTCCCCTCGAATTAAAAAACTACTAGTATTTTTTAAATTTCTATTCAACAAGGAAATAATATACCTTAATGCAATTTTGAGCATCTTCCGGTGTCTTGTACTCTACAAAGGCAAAGCCCTTAATTGCCTTGTTTTTATACTTTGGAATGGAAATGTAGTCGATTGGACCGTACTGAGATAATAGCTTGGAAATCCAATCGTGATCAGCATCTAGAGGCAATTTTTGAACATAGACTGTGCATTCTTCAGAATTATTTTTTTCCCTGATTGGAGTAGTTCGACGAACTTTCGTACCGTCTTCAGAAACTTCCAGCATCGTCGATTTCTTCAAAGCCTTGACTATCGTGCTCACATCCGTTGTTAGAATTTGGATTTTCTTAAACGCAATAAATATGTTTAGATCCACCCCTACAAAATAATATTGCATTTATTAGTTTCGCACAAAACAAAGAGTTATAGACTACATGAAATTATTTTTATATTTACAAGGATCCTCGTCGACGAGATTTGCCAAATATCTGTCTTTGCTCAAGTTTTCGTCTCCAAAGTATAACTCCATTTGCTTTAGAATTTTTGCATGCAATTCTTTACGTATTTTTTTATATTTTTTGCGAGAAACTTCCGGTTTTGGTTCATCGTCTTTTTCGGGTTGCTCACTTGTATTTTCCTTCGAAGCTATTTCCATTTCACATTCCTGCTCTTCACTCAACATGATTGGTTTATCTAGCTCTGGAAAAGACGGAAAGTATCGTTAAAGGAAAAATAAAAACAATCCCTAATTGATACGTATATTTACTCCTATTTTAATTTGAGTGAAACTTTATGCTTCCGAATTTTTATTCGCTAGTTATCATTAAATGTATAGTGATAGAATTTAAAAAATCGAGAATATAAATTTTTTGTCCGAGATCAATTACTTTTAACCTGAAATATCCTCAATTACGTGAATAAACGTTTTAAATTAAATGATTTTAAATTAAAAACTTTAAATAATTGAATAAATCCCAATTCAAAAATTTTCTCATATTAAATAACCTATAAATGAGTAATAATTAAAATGGTACACTTTTGAAGTCTTGGAGGCTATAAAAATTGAGACATTTTCATTCTTAGGCTTAACAATTTAAATTAATCAATTTTATAACTTAAAAATTGACTTTTATCAAATTTAGTTTTTGAAACTAAATTATTAAAAATGGTACAATATCGAATTCAAAGCCTTTCAAACTAAAAATGCACAGCTTTTGAAACTTAAAAAAATTCTTTCTTTTTTTAAATCAAGAATTTTATATTTAGAGCAATGAAAATTGGTCAGATTCCCTGATTTCCTGAAAATCTCGGAACTCCATGAATTCTCTAAAATCCTTGATTTCTCTGAATTCCTTTAAATCCTCGAATATTCTGAATCCCCTCCTAAATTCCTGGAATATTTTAAATCCATAAAGTACCTTAATTTCGTTAAACGCTGTAAAATCCCTAAAATTCTATAAATTCAATGAAATCCTTGAATTTTTTGAATTACTGAAAATCTCTGAATTCCTTAAATTCTCTGAATTCCTTAAATTTGCTGAATTCCTTAAATTTTCTGAAATCTTTGAATTCTTTACATTCTCTGCAATCTTTGAATATTCAGAATTGCTTGAATTCTCTGAAATCCCTGATTTCTCAGAATATCCCGAATTTGTTGAATATTCTAAATTCCTTGCATTTTCTGAATTACTGAAAATGTACGAATTCGAGTAATTCAGAATTCTCAGAAATCCTCGGAATTTCTTAAAATCCTAGACATTTCTTAAAATCTCAGAATTCCTTTAATTCTCAGAAATCCTCGGAATTTCTTAAAATCTCAGAATTCCTTAAATTCTTAGATTGTTTTTAATTCTCTGAATTCCTTAAATTTGCTGAAATCTTTGAATTCTCTACATTCCCTGAAATCCTTGAATATTCGGAAGTGCTTGAACTCTCTGGATTCCCTGTTTTCTCTGAATTCTCAAGATATCCTGAACTTGTTGAATATTCTAAATTCCTTCAATATTCTAAATTCCGGAAATTCTTTGAATTCTCAAAATCCCCTGAATTCCTACGAATCTTCTGAATTCCTTCAATTCTTCGGAATTCCACTGAATTCATTGAATTATTTTGAAGTCCTTGGAATTCAGGGAGTTCTAAGAATTTAGGAAATTTTACGAATTCAAGAAATTCAGATAATTCAGACAATTTAGATGAATTCAGACATAGCTGGGAATTCGGAGGAATTCATTTGAAAGAGTTTAAAGGCATTTCAAGCAATTCAAAAGAATGAAAAATCATTAAGAACTGAATATTTTTGAGGTAGCTTTTTAATTTTTCAAGACAGTTTCCACATTAATCTGTGAAAAAAAAACATTTTGATTGAAAAATAATAAATAAAACCATGCCTCTTAAATTCTTTTTTTTTTAAGTGATTGAACTGTACAATTGGAAAACTTGAAACATAGTAACCTTTTTTATATTTGTATATTACTAACTGGCAATGCTATGTTTCCCGCGCACTACACATTTCACAAACATGTTCATTTAAACAATGGATTAATGTTTATAACTATCTTCTCTTACAGTAATGCCAGAATGTTTTTTTTAAATCTTTAGTTTTGCTTTGATTTTTTAGTTATGAAAAAATAATAAGTGAACCTCAACAAGAATCATTTTTTAAATAGTATGGTATTTTTTAAGTAAATCTTTTCACTCTTTACCCGTTTTGAATTACAACAAGAAGTTTATTGCAAAGCGTAAAAGAAAAATGTAGAATTGCACATATTTTAATATCAGCCCCCCCCCCTCCTCCTACCCTGGAGAAAACACGGCTCCTCGATGATAATATACATATATTCCGGTACTTCCGGTACTCTGTTACCACTTGTAGTAAATACTGTTTCTAACTTTCGTCTCTAGTAAGAAGAGAATTAAAACCAGATATCAATTTTACAAATATCCCTTTAATTTAAAAAAATATATTCACGAAAAAGAAAAAGATTGTTTAAAATATGATTCTCTCTAATGTTTATTTATTATTTGTTCAAAACTAAAAAGACAAAGCAAAGTTAAACATTTTAGAAAAAAACCGCAACTTTCTAGCTTCTATTTAAGAAAAGATAGTTATAGACAATAATAAATTGTTTAAATAACTATTTTTGTTCACTTGAATTAATTATTACCTCCCTAAATGAAAAGAGGAAAAAAAGTAAAAAATTTCAGAAAAAAAACCGCAACTATCTGACATTAATATAGATCAAGATAGTTATAAACAATAATAGTTTGTTTAAACAATTATTGTTGCTTTTAATTAATAGCAAGTCACTGCAAGTCAAAAATAAACCAATAGTCAAAAATTTCAGAAAAAAACCGCAACTTTCTACCATTAAGCAAAGAGAATGTTATGAACAATGATAATAAATTGTATAACAAATTATTTTTGTTAACTTGAATTAATTATTACTTCACTCTAATTGAAAAGTGGACGAAAAGTTAAAAATTCCAGGAAAAACCGCAACTATCTAGTATTAATGTAGAAGAAGATAGCTATAAACAATAATAATTTGTTTAAACAATTATTGTTGCTAAATTAAATTTAATATTAACTCACTTCAAGTGAAAAGTGGACAAAAAGTCGAAAATTTAAGAAAAACCCGCAATTTCTAGCATTATTCAAAGGGAATATTATTAAAAATGATGATAAATTGTTTAAAAAATTTATATAAACATCTTATTTTCAGTATAAAGTAGTATTTCACGTATTAGAAACAATCTGCATTAAAAAACTGCAAAAAATCATAATTAGTGCCAAAAACTCGCAAAAACCATTTTTTCACTTATGGGGTTTCTTTGGGACCCTATAAAACAGACTTATGGCAGTGATATTTGAAAAGCAATATTTCATTCGCATTCTATGGCTAATTGTAAACGGAAATATTGAGTTTCAACTCGATTCAGCTAATATTGATGATTCTGAATATAATATATAAAAACGTCTTTTTTTCTTATCGAAAATACGTGTTAAACTTCATGGGGCTTGCGCCACCTCTAAATATCATTTTTGTCAAAACAAAAAAAATGGATTTATTTTTGAAGACATTTCCGGGCCACACTTTCTTGATGAAATATAACCACTGAGATAGCTGCAACATGATTTAGCAGAAAAAATAATATTTTTCGATGAAAAAAGCTAAACTTTTTAATTTGTTTATAATATTGTTATTCGAAATACCAATATTTAACATTTATATTTTTCTGCAGCTACTTCTTATAATTTATAATTAATTATGAAGTTATTTGATTAGGAAAACCATAATTCGAATAAAAAATACAATTTATTTATAAGAATATTTTCGGTAATAGTAATTGTTAACTAATGGTTGTTTTCCATGCTATACACTACTCCCACGAGATATTTAGGCATTTTTGATAGTTTTTTGTTTGTTTTTGCGGTTGATGACCTAATGAAAATAATTGTTTATATAAATTGTTTATAATGATGGGCTTTAATCTTAAACTAAATATTCAAGCTCCTGAAGTGTATCTGCAATAATTCTGATAGATAGCGACTGCTCTCGGAGATAAATAATATTCGTAAAATTTCAAATTTTGAAGTTTGGATGGAGTTCCGAATAGCGTAAACCGTTGATTTTTTTGAGACTCCGTATACTTATGTATTTTGACGCGCTGATTACGAAAATGATAGTGAAAATGTGCGGAAATTTGATTTTCACGGTGAAACCATGAAAAACCCATAAAAATCCTGGTTTTTTGCGATTATCTCAGCTAATATGCAAAATAAAAAAAAATGTTTCAAACAAAAGTTGTAGACACCATTGAAATACACATTTTTTGTTTAAACCATTTTTTTCTGCGAATGATAGTTTTCGATAAAATTAAATATATCTATTTTCATTTCTAAAAATCCCATATACCACGGGTGTTCGGTTAAATTGCAGAATAGGGGCGTCACTTCTGTTTTGGCTGCAAATTTTTTTTTTTTTGGGAACCAAGTTATACAATCTTTAAATAAGCTATTAATGAAGGGATTTGATAAGGCAGAAGTTGAAAATTATTGTTAATTTTCTAATAAAAACGAGTCAAATATGGGTGTCTCACGATATGGGAATGTTCGTATTTACCTACCCTTCCCGCCCCCACGACAGTCTGGAAAGGGGGTTGTGTGAGACCTTAGTTATTTTTTCTGCCCTGACACAGGGGTGCCTTCCCGCCCCCACAACACCTGGGAAAGGGAGTCGTGTGTGACATAAGTTATTTTTATGACCTGTCACAGGGGTGCCTTCCCGCCCCCACAACACCTGGGAAAGGGGGTCGTGTGTCACATAAGTTATTTTTGTGACCTATCACAGGGGTGCCTTCCCGCCCCCACAACACCTGGGAAAGGGAGTCGTGTTTGACATAAGTTATTTTTGTGACCTGTCACAGGGGTGCCTTCCCGCACCCACAACACCTGGGAAAGGGGGTCGTGTGTGACATAAGTTATTTTTGTGACCTGTCATAGGGATGCCTTCCCGCCCCCACAACACCTGGGAAAGGGGGTCGTGTGTGACATAAGTTATTTTTGTGACCTGTCACAGGGGTGCCTTCCCGCCCCCACAACACCTGGGAAAGGGGGTCGTGTTTGACATAAGTTATTTTTGTGAC
>CAKNYM010050007.1:0-32844 GCA_932195095.1 Andricus curvator | reverse complement strand
TGACATAAGTTATTTTTGTGACCTGTCACAGGGGTGCCTTCCCGCCCTCACAACACCTGGGAAAGGGAGTCGTGTGTGACATAAGTTATTTTTGTGACCTGTCACAGGGGTGTCTTCCCGCCCCCGCAACCAAACAAAAAAAATAAAAAACATGAAAAATAGAAAAAAAATATGCTCTTCAAAATTCTCCAACCTTTCCGTGGTGAAGAGCGTAAGTAGGTACCAAACCGAAACCAATGGAGATACGATTGTTCTCCTTATATCGTTCATTTCCTCGAAAACTATCACTCGCAGAAAAAAATCTTTTAAACAAAAAATGTGTATTTCAATGATGTCTACAACTTTTGTTTGAAACATTTTTTTTTATTTTGCATATTAGCTGAGATAATCGCAAAAACCCATGATTTTTATGGTTTTTTTATGGTTTCACCGTGAAAATCAAATTTCCGCACATTTTCACTATCATTTTCGTAATCAGCGCGTCAAAATACATAAGTATACGGAGCCTCAAAAAAATCAGCGGTTTACGCTATTCGGAACTCCACCCTGAAGTTTTATTTGTTTAAATAATAAATCCCACAGAGTGGGCTATAGTTTCCTTGTTTCAAAGATTACAGGAAAAAGGAAACCAAAACATAACCTATAGTTATCACGGGGTACTCGAGATAGGTGTGGCATTGTTCTTAAATTAATGTTAAGAAAATAATAACAGTCAGCCAAAAGCTTATAGAAAAAATATGTAGAAAGGAATTAACTATGTGCCTTATCACAATGTAAAAAGTGCAGAAAACACAATACAAAATACCGGTTTAAAATATAAGAAAGCAGTCTATTTTCTACGCCGAGGGATATTTACGTTCCCGACCTCGACGCTTAGACCAGATTTTTATTTTAATACTTACCTATAAAAACACGCAAAGAGGAGTACAATTAACCAGTAAAACTCTTTTTTAAACTAAAACTATCCGATTAACCGTTACATCCACGTGCTTTTAGAAAAATAACCTCTTTATCATAAATTCTCATGTTGTTGTCTCGCGACAAGCGCAGTAAGCACATGGCTGCCAACGCATGCTCAGTACGCATCTTGTTTTGCCTGGAGCGCGCATGCGTAGTTCGTCATGCTACCGAATTCAAAAATGTATGCGAACTTTTTTTTATTTAAGATTGAAAAGAAACCTATTTTATCATGAATAATTTTATGCAAAATGAGAAAGAAAAAAATTCACAATTAAAAAAGAGACTTATACTACTTCACTTTTGGGCTCATTAGAGACCAAAGTAACCAATGAACAAAGAAGGATAAAAAGGGAAAAAGTCAACCAAACACCAACGGCTCACTTTTTCCTTTCTCCGTCCTTTTTATACTTTCGAGGCCAATTTAGACCTCATCACGGATTATTTATAGGAGAAACTAAAGGCATGAAAAATTAATATACCGGAAAAGAAAATATTTTTATTAGTAATAATTAAAAGTTGATTAAGTCTAATGTAATCAATATCTCTAGTGAGAAAATAATTGTTCTATAAAAGAATTCTTTTTATTTTCAAGTAAAAGAAAAACGACTTTATCCAGTTAATTACTCTATCCCATAATTTTTTATATCTTGAGAGGTCCCTTTTTAAATTAATAGCTTTGTTACCTTCTCTCTTTATAAATAACATCTCCGTGAATTCTCTCTTTTTCTGATTTCTCTCATGATAAAGAATTTTAATATCATTCCAATTAAAGAAATTACCAGGTGTAATTTTATGATTTGAAAGGACTGAGTGATATCTACACTGTTAAAAATATTTGGAATTCTCCAACACTTCTACAATACAAGCGTAAGGTAAAATTGCAAACACGGTATTGAATGGAATGAGTCGAAAATTGTGCACAAGGAATTTACGGAATTAATGGAATTCAAGGCATTCATGGAATTTGCGGACTTCATGAAATTTGAGGAATTCATGTTGTAATTTGAGGAATTCACGAAATTTATGGAATTCACGGAATTCGCAGAATTTATGAATTTCAGGAATTCAAGAAATTAACGGAATTCATGGAATTCACGGAATTTATCGAATTTGCGGAATTCACGGAGTTTATAGAATTCACGGACTTCATGGAATTCACGGAATTCATGGAACCCACGGAATTCATAGAATTCACGAAATTCGCGGAATTCATGGAATTCACTGAATTTATGGAATTCACTGTTATGAAATTCACTGAGTTTATGAAATTCACTGAATTTATGAAATTCACGGAATTCGCAGAATTCATGAATTTCAGGAATTCAAGAAATTAATGGAATTCACGGAATTTATGGAATTTGCGGAATTCACGGAGTTTATAGAATTCACGAACTTCATGGAATTCACGGAACCCACGGAATTCATAGAATTCACGAAATTCGCGGAATTCATGGAATTCACTGAATTTATGAAATTTATGGAATTCACTGTTATGAAATTCACTGCGTTTATGATATTCACCGAATTCACTGAATTTATGAAATTCACTGAATTCATGGAATTCACCGAATTTATGAAATTCACGAAATTCATGGAATTCACTGAATTAATTGAATCCACAGAATTAACGGAATTTATGGAATTTACGGAATTCATGAAGTATATGAAATTCAAGGAATTGACGAATTTATGGAATTCGCGGAATTCACGAAATTCACTGAATTAACGAAATTCATGGAATTCGCGGAATTCACTGAATTCATGAAATTCACTGAATTTACGGAATTCTCGGAATTCACGTTCCATGAATTCCGTGAATTCATTCAATTCCATGAATTCCGTGAATTCATTAAATTCCGTAAATTCGTTGAATTTTGTGAAGTCATTGAATTCCACGAATTCCTTGAATTTCCATAATTCCTTGAATTTCGGGAATTCCTAGCATTCCAGGAATTTCGTAAATTCCATCAATTTCGTGAATTCCATCAATTCTGTGAATTCCATTAATTCCGTGAATTCCTTGAATTCTATTAATTCCGCCAATTCCGTGATTTCCTTTAATTCCGTGAAATACTTGAATTTTATGAATTCCGTGAAACCCTTGAATTCCGTAAATTCCATGAATTCCGTAAATTCCTTGCATTCCATGAATTCCGTGAATTCCTTGAATTCCATCAATTACTCAAATTCCATGAATTCCGCCAATTCCGTGATTTTCTTTAATTCCGTGAAATCCTTGAATTCCTTGAAATCTATTAATTCCGTGAATTCCATGATTTCCGTGAATTCCATGAATTCAGTGAATTCCTTGAAATCCTTGCATTCCGTGAACTCCTTCAATTCCGTGAATTCTACGAATTCCATTAACTCCGTGAAGTCCATGAATTCCTTGAATTCTATGAATTCCGCTAAATCCTTGATTTCCTTTAATTCCGTGAAATCCTTGAATTCTATGAATTCCGTGAAATCCTTGAATTCCATGAATTCTATGAAATCCATGTATTCCGTGAATTCCATAAATTCCGTGAATTCCATAAATTCCGTGAATACCATGAATTCCGTGAATTCCATATATATATATACCATTAAACCATTTCCCTTTCAGGGTAGGCGTGACACTACCCGACTCGGGTAGTGTTTCTAGGATTTTCTTGTAGTTATAAATAACTACAAGTGTGGGCTCACCACACCCACGATGTGCCAACAGCACTCATGTCAGTATTCTTGAATGGTCACCCATCCAAGTACTAACCGCGTCCAACGCTGCTTAACTTCAGTGATCTGACGAGAACTGGGTTTTTCAGCGTGGTATGGCCGTTGGCCATAAGTTCCGTGAATTCCATAAATTTCGTGAATTCCTTGCATTCCATGAATTCTGTGAAATACTTGAATTCCATGAATTTCGAGAATCCAATTAATTCTGTGAATTCCATGAATGTCCTGAGAAATGATTTACATTTTTTTTTAATTTTTCGGTTTAACAGGTGTCGAGATATCCAGTCGCCAATAAGATACAGAAGTGTTACTGGCTATCCCTTCTAGAAATAATTAATTGAAAACAATTCAGAACGATAGAACGAAATTTGAATTGTTTCTAATCGTGTTTCTTAATCGTATGTGCACGATTGGGAACGATTGAGTGTTGCAAAGTTTCAATCGTTCCCAATTGTTCCCAATCGGGCCAATCGGTAGTAGGATTTCGAGGTTATGAAGTGGCAATTTGATGGCAGCACTTTCGTCTCGCGGGAATTATTTGAAAACGTTTATTTACTTTTTTTCGAGACAACACATTTTAAGCAATATGTTCATGAAAAAAATTAAATAAAGGTTTTGTAATAATTTTTCGCGAGCTGAGAGTGCTGTCATCAACAAATTTGCCAATGAGGTAAAGTTTTTTCATCAAATTATTCATTTCATTGTCTATACTTTTGTATAAAAAACATGTAATTTATTAAATAAATTACTTAAAGTATTTTAGGTACAGAACAATTAAAATTAAATGAGAGTAAAGCTATTCAGATTCTTTCTCATCTTCTAATATCCTACGGATATTAGCATTTTTACTTGTTAATTCGTCACCCTCTGTCCTACTATCACTCTCACTTGGAAGATTCATCATTTTAATTTAAAATTAATCTTTTTGTTGGTGAAACTTCAACTATTTCGTTGAAAATCGATATTTTGCATTTAAAAATTAAACTATTTGTTTGAAAATGTATGTACTTTGTGGAAAATTTGCCTTTTTTTTGTAAAAAAAAATCATTACGGATGAAAATTCATCTTTTTGGCATAAAATTCAACTATTCTTTTTCTTTGAATGTTTTTTGGTTGAAAATTATTTTTTTTTTCAAATGAAAATGTAACTATTATTCCAGTTGAATATTCCATAATTTTAGTTAAAAATTCTTCTCTTTTTTTGAACTTTCTTTTTTTGCCTAAAAATTTATTTATTTAATTTTTGGTAGAAAAATTATCTTTTTTACTTGGAAATTCGTCTTTTGGTAGAAATTCATCTTCTTTGTCCAAACTTCAATTATTCTAGTTAAAGATTTATCATTTCAGTAAAAAATTCATCTGTCTGGTTTAAAATTCAACTATTTCAGTTAAATATTTACAATTTAATTTGAAAATTCATCACTTCGTTTCTTTGGTTAAACATTAATTTCTTTAACTTGAAATTAAATTATTTAAGTTTTGGTTGACAATTTACATTTCTTAGTAAAAAATTAATTTTTTTTGCTTGAAAATTCAACTATGTCGGTTGAATATCCATTGTTTTAGTTGAAAACTCTTATGTTTGGTTTAAAATTAATTTTTTTTTTTTTACTAAAAATGTTACTATTCCATTTTCGGTTGAAAATTATTATTTTATTAGTTCAAAATTCAACTATTTGCTTGAAAATTTGTCTTCTTTAATCAACAATTCAACTATTTTGTTAAAAATTCATGTATTTTGTTGGAAAATTGTATTTTTTGTACAAAATAATTCTTTTTGTTTGAAAATTAATCTTCTGGTTTAAAAATTCATCTTTTTGGTTGAAAATTCAAGTGTTCCAGTTAAATATTCATAATTTTAGTTGAAACTTTTTTTTTAACTTAACTATTGAGTTGAAGATTCATAATTTTATTTGAAAAATAATTTTTTCAACTAAAAGTTTAACTATTTCATTTTTTTTTTGTAAAAAATTGATATTTTTAGTGGAAAATTGAAGTATTTTTTAAAAATTCATTTATTTTGTTTTGAACTATTTCACCTGTAAATACTACAATTTTTAATGTGTAAATTTGAAAATAGTTTGATCTGTAACAGTTGTAAATAGTTAAATCTCCAAGTCCATTTCTGTCAATTATTGTTATTTTATTTAACTTTTCAATTACATAAAGCCTTCTGAACAATCTAATACTATACAATTAAAAATTTGAAACCTTTAAAATTCAAAAATTTTAAGATTAGGCATTGCAAACCAAATTATTTGAAATATTCAAAATTGAGTATTTCAAATATTTAAAACTAGAAATTTTCGAGAATTTGAAATCAAACTTATTTATAGATTCAAAATTGTTATACTGCAAGACATTTAAAAAGATTGGATAAGTTTTTCTACTAAAAATTTAAATAATTTAATAAGTTACCTACACTTTATTTAGTCCCGAGTTTCAAAATATTGGCGCCATCCTACGTTCTAATGATTCCAATCGTTTTCAATTGGATATCCATTATTCTGAATCAGAGGTTAAGTTGTCACTACAGCATTTTGATATTGCGATAATTATTTACAAGCGGTTTTTTACGCTCTCAAACAAAAAAATGTCAACAATATGAATTACAAAAGAAGTAAATAAACGTTTTACAATAATATACTCGCTAAATCAAACTACTACTGCCTACTTGATAAAGACACTATATCACTGTCACATCGTTAGATGGCATGATTTTTACGTACCGTTCACCCACATAATTTCGACTCTTCATTCGGTATACCGCCTGAACATACATTCTATTTTTTGTACTTGACATTTTTGTTAAATTATTAAAAATTTAATTTCCAACCTATAAACACGTGCGCGTCATGTGTGTTACATACAAAAACTATAGAGGGCGCACTGCAGGCAAGTGCTTTTTCTCAATTCAACCCGATTGGAAACAATTGACACAATTAGCAACAATTTAAACCAATTCAACTTTTGATCACTCTCAATCGTTATGAATCGTGTCCAATCGATTATTTCTAGAAGGGTACTGGACTTGTATTGTAAAATTCCAATACATGTGGGGTACCATACCAATACCAGGATTTGGAAACTACAACATTTTGTATTGTAGCGTTACCTTACGTTTCGGAAATAAACTTCCAATACATTTATTGGAAGTTTCCAACATAAATTTTTAACAGTGTAGGACTTCTGTGAAAATTATTTTCATGTTCATCTTTCCTAAGTCTGAGTGCCCTTCTTGTCTGCCCTATATGAAATGCATTACAATATTTGCAAATAACTTTGTAAATTACACATTTTTTGTCTAGCGTTTCATATCTATATCTTTTCCTATTTTTACAATCATATTGCTGTTAAAAGGAACTCTATACTCTATAGTATGTAAACCTAATTTACCCAACATTGATTTCAAAATCTTCGAGATTTTCCCAAAATATGGAAGAACAACAGTATTAAATGTATTATAATCTTCTCTATATTTATTTTATTTTGATCATTGTTTATGTTTTTTATATTATTTATTCTATTGTGCGCATGTTTTTCAATGAAATCAAAAGGATAGTGGTTAAGAAGTGGAATATGTTTACATAGTTCAATATTTTTTTAATGGAATACTGGATTTGATAATTTCAGGGCTGCATCAATCAAGTTTTTAATAATTCCTATCTAATTTTGAATAGAGTGATTTGAGAGAAAACTAAGTGTTCTTTCTGATCAAATAGTTTTCCTATGCCAGTCTGTGATATTATGTCTTTCATCAGTTTTAATTAAAGTCATATCAAGAAAATTTAATTTTCCTTTAGTTTCAATTTCAACAGTGAATTATAATCTTGAATGTATGCTATTAAAAGCATTTAAAAGAATATCAACATTATTTTTGTGTACACTAAGTGCTGAGTCATCGACATATCTTGCATAAAAATCAATTTTTTGGAAAACTTCATTCTTTAAATCCTCCATAAAAATTTCAGCTAAAATAGGAGACAAAACTGATCTTATGGGAGTTCCAAACTTTTGTTTGTAGAAATTATTATCTGTTCTTGCCACTTCTCGGAATACTGTTGCTGCGACAGGCATTTTGTTGCTTCCGTTTTATATCGCTTGTTTGTTTCAAAAATTAATCTGTTCAAGTGCAACGAATGCAAGAAAGTCTTCACCATAAAGAAAAATCTGTACGTACATTAGTGTGCCAATTTAAAATGTAATATTTTTTTCTTAAGGTACAGTTTAACAAAAAAAAGAACGTTTTTTTTTATATAAAATTTTCTTGAGCTCCCGCAAGACGTTTAAAGTTCTAGGTTCGCTACAAATTTTTTGGGCTTTAAAAGAAAAAAACACGGGGTAATTTTTTTTTGTTTTAAGAAAAAATCCTATAGGGTGAGAACTAACATCTTTCAACAGAAATAATTGAGGTATTTTCAGGCACGTGAAGAATTTGCTGGTATTTGTCGTCACAAAATCAGGTAAAGTTTTTTTCATACTGGATCGTTTATTCACTTAGATCTGCCGAACAATTACTTCAGAACTTTTCTTTGAAAGAGCTGATACCATAAGTTTCTTTGTCTGAATAGTCACTTCGGGATCAAAAAATGCGAGTGCTACAAGAGTTTCCCTCAGGTACCACAAGTGTCCTGAAAATCTCTTATAAGCAGCTTCAGCAACTTTAATGTTTACTTCTGTATAAGTCGCAAGTTCTTTCAGAAAAGCAAGGTCATTTCGCGAAGCAACTGCGGGTGTCTGGCAAGTGAACCATTTCTTCAGGTACACCTTAACAACGAACAAGTTGAATTGTCTTAACCCAGCAATTGTTTCTTTTTTTTTCACCGAAAATTGTCTTCGAAAGATATAAATTTACAGAGAATATATGCTTTTAGCCATCCATCGAGCTCGATGCACCGGGTGCATGGGTATGAATAGCTGATCCTTTGTGACTTGTTTCACCTAAAAATACAAGAGCAAGTTTTAAAAGCTCTTTGTAATCATCCCGGGGATGGAAAACGGATAAATGTTACTATTTCCTTTTTAAAAGATGTTAAGGCAGAAGCAAGGGTAAAATCTTGCAACCCAGTCTCATAGTTGTTGCTATCAATATGTTTGCAAGATTTTTGAAATCTCTGAAATAGCTCCATATTCGGCCCATTTGATGGACCAAACTGGACCAAAAAACTGCTGCAACCGTAAGCTCCATTATATATGATGCCGGCAAGCTAAACTCAATAGAAATTTCTTTAGTATCTTTTCTACCTCGGTCATAGCACCGATAGCACCGATAACCCTGTATTACTGGTAGTTGTATCGAAACATGTTGATGTCACTTGTTCAGTCAGGTTTCATTCGTCCAGAAGTTGGTGTACTGCGTTTGCTGTGCTTTACCAGTTCCTGCAGGAATTATTGGAACTCCTAAAAGTTTAATGACATCGACCGATTCCTTAGACGTCAATGCTGGTAGCATTTTACCATCCCAATGAACAGTCAACGGAACAGTTGGTTTGATAGCATCGCGAATTTCATTAGGCTTCATTTTACGACTTTGAATGCGAGCTAGCTTTATTGACTGTGCATTAGGGTAATTTAAAAAACACCAACTTTTAAAAAGTGCAGGTGTTCTTGGATATTTCGGTTCCAAATCATGAAAAAATATCACTGTATAAGTTTGAGCCAAATCGGAGTGTATTTAGTGCTCCCTCAACGGCGTTAAAGCTTTAACTGAGCATATCTAGAAATTATTAGAGATAAATGATTCTAAATATAGGTCTCTGAATTCGTCTTGATTTCCTCTATAATCTAAGATAATTCATAAAACTTAATAACCCTAAACTACACTCATCCTTCGAACGAGGGCCTTTCGAACGAGGGCCGTTTTCACGCTCGGCTGATTCTGCGTCCCCCCCGTGCGTCCCTTGACAGCCTAAACTGAAGTGCCGGCGCTCGAAGTGACCTCGAAGTCAGTGCCGTACTGCGTATGCAGTAGATTATGGAAATATGTACTAAGGTGCCGCGTTTAGAGTCTACATATATACGGTCCTGAGTGGTGACGTAATAGTGCTCGCTCGTCGCATTTTAATTGCTTTCGAAGGTAGGCCGTCTACCCCGGAGAGTGGCCCTCGTTCGAAGGATGAGTGTATAACAAAAATGGAAAATACACGACATAAAAGTGTGTATATCCAATTCACGATCACAGTTGTATTCCTTCTGTAAATCTGAACAATTTTCATCTTCTCCGATTTGCCTTAAAATTATTATTTTAAAAGTTATTAATGGTTCAAATGATACCCAATATATATTATCTACTTAAGTTACATTCAATAATAAAAACATGTAAAAACAGTATGTTTTGGATTTCTGAATGTTATATTTTCAATTGTTCTTCATAGCATACCTCCCATGAGGCTTCTTAGGTTAGACATCCATACTTTCTCCAACTAATTTGAATTTCTTTGCAATAGTTTTTTTTTTGCATCTGGGAACCATTTTCAGTGATCCTCTACGATTTGAAAAATTAGTTGCTTGTCTTCTTCACTGTTTATGAGGGATTTATTCAAAGTAGTTACAAGAGCAACACCTCGTTCAGCACAATCATTGATGCATTTTAATGATTTTATTGTCTCTCTTGCTTCCTGAAAAGGTTTAAGCGTTTCCTATTTTTCAACATCTTCTTTTAAAAATGAAGTGGCTAATCTTAAACTTTGAAATAAAAAATAAGATGAAAAATAAGATAAGATATGCACAGAAGAACAATGACCGGTACTTGTGCGATCAAGGGCAGAACAGTTTTTTTTGTAGAGGCGGAAATTGAATTTCCGAATTAGACTTCAATTGTTTTGATAAATTTGGTGGATAAAAGGAAGGATCTGATAATTCTGATATTATGTCGAGTTTAAGTTTTTTGCTTGTTGTTGAATCACTTTCGTACTCTGAATCACTGTTTAACAGGTCATTACAAATTGATTCTGGTTCCAACTGAATGCTTACTGCTCGATTCCTTTTATCTATTGATCGTTTCTTTGGCCTTTTGACTCTTCACATTTTTTGCCTCTTTTTCAGCAAGAATTTTTATTAATTCATCTATCTGTATTTTTTCGTTTAATTTGAAGAAAATTTGGGATGTCCTCACACTCTATCAGAGTTAAAGCATTAGTATGAGCTACATCGAAAAGGTTGTCTGTTGTGTCAGTAAAAAAAATTTCATTATTTTCTTGTGTTTCAGTTTTCTGAAGACCATACCACGTTAAGTACAATTTTTCTACTTTTTTCTTTATGTTATACTCTTGCATAATTGGGATCCTTGTGCTCTGCCAAAGTCGAATCCGTTCAGTTACAGAATTCTTAGACATTCGTCGATACTTCTTTTCTCTTTAACATGTAAATAAAAGAATCTCCCAAGAACTTCACGTTTTGATGGTAGTTATCTAAAATCTGCAATATCTTTTGAAATTTTTCGTACCGTTTCCAAATTCTCAGAATTACAAACTTTCACATTACAAGAGACACTGCTTTGTTCCGATTCTTTAGTGATTATTATGCCAGAGTCATTTGAGTTTGTCAGATCTTCGATATTAGCCCCTTTGTTGTTTCGCATGTCATTTTCAGCTAAAGCTTTTTCCAATAAATCTATTCTTGCTGTATTTTGGCGCTGAAGATATACAAAATTCGCAACTTCATTATGCTTTATTAAATTTAAAGCATTAGCGTGAACTACGTCACGCGTTTTTCCTTTGTTTAAATAAAGACGAGAATAAAATTGCCTTGAAGCCAAAAGGGATACAGCAACATAAACAAAAGAAAAACGTGTGACGTATTATGTGTACGATCCCAAAGCTGTTGGTTATTTTTTTGCGCTTCACTTTGTCTACTCTTCTTTTTTCGTAGTTTTTCAGAAGTGGAACATAAATTGAACACTTTGCGTTTTGTATTATAATCTTGTGTAATTGGGATTGTCGTACGGTCCCAAACTTGAATTACCTCAGTTATCGTCGTTTTCATCCCAGTGGGCACAAACGTTAAAGAACGTTATTAGAACGGCTCAAAAACTTCCTAAGTCAGTCCGAATAACGTTCCTTAAACATACAATGTTCCAGAGACGTTTTAAGGACTTATTTGGAACATGAAACGTTTTCAGAACATTATTTGGTCTGACTTAGGACAGTTTTTAAAACGTTAAAATAACGTCTTTTGACTTGTAAGCCCAAGGAACGTTTTTAGAACGTTCCAATTAAGTTCCTAAATTTCGTGCTCACTGGGATACTGTCACTGATAATTTTTTTTTCATTTATAAGTAGATAGAATAACCTACTGAGACTTGACGTTTCGTTGGGAGTTTATTGAAGACTGCAATGTCCTTAGACATTGCACCAATTAAGCAAATTGTTTTTGTCTCTGGTTCCGTATCACTCTTTATCTTAAACTTACAAAAAATGATATTATTTAATCTCTATCTCGGAAATCTTACCTTTATAGAATGAACATCAAAAGAAGACGCTGTTTTTCCACAAAAACCGACAGTATAGGACAGTAGTGGTGTATTATATTTCATTAATGTAAAAACTCTACATATTTTAAAACTCAGGAATTGTACTCCGTGCTAGATTATTCTTATTTCCTGAATTTAGCATATTTATGAAAAAAAGTGAGCAACACCAGACGACCGCAATAAACTCGTATCCTAATATGAAATTCTGAGACAATAAATTGATAAGACTTAAAAAATTGCCCTACCTGTCGTTTTATTTTTCGAAGTAATGTTTCAGATAAAATTTGTTCATTTTTGATCTTTCTTTTAAGTTAGATATATTATATTATTTTTAAAAATATTTTGTCTTTACATGTAAGTGGTATATTGGCTGAAAAAAGGGTTTTAGGCGAAAGTGTTTCAACAAAAAATGTTGTTTATGAAAAAGTAAAACGTTTTTGTCGCGCTTGTTTTTCCAGTTGAACCCTCAGTTCAGCTAAGGAAGTGAAAAATACAATTTTCCTGACATTTAAGTGATGTACTGTTCGAAAGAAGGGTTTAAGATAAAAAAATCTGTTATTAAAAAATGTTTCTTGCAAAAAAATGAAATATCTTTATTATATTTATTCTTCCACTAGAGTCCATAGTTTAGGAGACAAAATGAAAAAGACATTTTTTTACCTTCAATCGCCTTAAGCGGGATCGAAGATACTTTTTTTTAGAAAATAAAGAATGCGGGAAAATTTTTGTTATTCAAAGAAAAATCTCAGGGGGTAAGACCCATAAATTTATGAAACTTAGATTACTTAAGTGTTGTATCTGAGCCAATTAAATAAATTTTCAAAGTCTCACCCTATAGTATTTTTTCTCATAACCAAAAAAATTACCCCGTGTTTTTTCTGTTAAAGCTAAAAAATATTTAACGAACCTAGAACTTTAAACGTCTTGCGGGAGCTCAAGAAAAGTTTACATAAAAAAAATACGTGGTGTTTTTTTTTGTCATACTGTACAAATTTAGAGGCTAAGATTTTAAGAAAAAAAATATTACATTTTAAATTGGCACCCTAACATACATTTAAATTAATTCCATAAACTGAAATTTCAAATGTAACGAACGGTGTCATATGTATTAAAAAACATTTTTTCATCACACCTCAATCGAAATGATGAAAAATTGTATGCATGACTATATACTATTCTGGAATCCGAAATCCAAAAAATGATAAAGTAGGGTGAGAGCAGATATTTTTCATATCATGCGATTGAGGATGCAATTTTCAAACTTACGTTAATTTCAATTCACATAATACCTGAAAATGAAAATACATATATATGTTTATACAAAAATTTTCTTCGTCTAATTTTCCATTAATTGATGAAAAATTTTGTTAATTAAATAAACCTCCTTAATATTTATAAACCAGTCCTCCAATCATATCAATTACATTTCCCCAAATTTTTACCAATTACGCTGAAAACGAGAATTATCAAAAAACGATATAAAAGAGGCATTAAAAATTAAAAATGGTAAAAGGTTAACTCCCTTCCTATAACTGTTACATAATAGGTTCCAATATTTTCTCCACAATCATTTTAACAAATTTAATTTTTAAAACGCGAAAAATATTGTTAAAAGTCACAATCACAGTCTCAAATAAATAAAGTTTTATTTTAATGATTAATTGATATGATTGGAGGACTGGTTCATAAATATTAAGGAGATTTATTTAATTCAGGCGCGGATACAGGGGGCTCCCCCCCCCCACCCAGACTTACGTTTTAAAGATTTTTTTGATGACCTTTTTTAGCCATGTTCCCAACCAGTTCTGGTGCTCCTCGAAACCCTTACCTGAATCCAATTAATGGAATATTAGACAAAGTAACTTTTTGTATAAATATCTATGTGTTTTTATTTTCAGGTATTATGTGCTGTGTAATTAGCATAAGCTTCTGTTATTCATACCTGTAGTTTTGTTAGAAATAAATACAAACACGCATTTGGAAGTATTTCACAAAATTCTTGAACATTTTTATTTACAGAAGGGTAAAGATTCAAACATTTAGATAAAACAATATTGATCCTGTCATGAAATTTGCACGAGATTTCTTATTTAAGAGGGGAATTAAACTGTTGAAGAATGCACCCAACGAAGAAGTCAAAAGAGTTAAAAATAGTCACAAACTGTATAAAAATATTACATTAGATATAATCGAAAATGTAATGGGTCAAGAAGAAACAAAAAACTGGCTAGTATAATCACAATCCAACAAATTAGACAAGTAAAAAGTTCGTCAGGTTGATGTGAAATGTCCCTGTAAAAAGGAGAGCATTAAAGTGGATTATATGGCATTGAAAAATTGTACACTTTAATGCCTATAAAAAAAAAAAATTGATTAGCAGTTTGAACTCGAAAGTTCATTGCCTCACTACCCGATTCGGGTAGTGTTTCTAGGTGGATATTTACTACCAATGTGGGCCCACCACACCCACGACGGGCCAACAGCAACGCAGTATTTCCTGAACGGTCACCCATCCAAGTACTAACCGCGCCCAACAATGCTTAACTTCAGTGATCTTACGAGAACTGGTGTTTCCAGAGTGGTATCGCCGTTGGCCTTTAATGCCTATAAATCAACACAAATTCCGTTTTTGTCCGAACGTTGATTTATCGGCATTCGAATGCATTGATTGTATTCGATATATCCGGTCGGAAAAAGCAATAAATGGCATTGGACTTATTTGGTAATTCAACAGCATTGAACGGCATTAGTTCCATTCTGTGCCTTCGATCGCTGAAGGCATTGCATGGCATTAAACTGATACGGTCATTCAAGTGCATTTAATGGCATTAAATCAACGGCATCACAAAGAAGCCACTTTAATGCCATAATTTTTTTGTGTGATTCAAAATGATTCGAACGAAAACTGTCTAATGCCATGAAGCGCATTCGGACAAAAATGGAATTTGTTTGGATTTATAGGCATTAAAGTGTACGATTTTTTCAATGCCATATAATCTACTTCAATGCTCTCCTTTTTACGGGGGCCCTAATTCGTGTTTAGAACGTGACGTTTGCAATATCTGTGTACACACATTCAAATGCTCTTGTACAGACGATGTGATACAAATGAATCGGGGGCATTCATAATGTTTATATTTGTCCTGATATTCCCAGTACATCAAATGCAGCAAAGAATGAGGAAGCAGTAAAGGTTATTCAGCTTAATAACCAGGATTTTGAAGGATGTGCAAACTTCAAGGAAAAAATCACAGTTAACTCTTGTTTATTTCAAAGCTTACCTATTTCAAGTCCCCCAGGCTGGGATATTTCAAATTGCGCTGTTCCGTTATCTCCCACGACGGTCCCTGTACGGTCTCGCCCGCGTCAGTGGCTAACCAATTAAAAAGAGGCCCGAAGAGCGGAAAGTCCTCGTTGGTTTGAATTGAGTACTTTAGCATGACGTCATGGGAATGCATACGAGTTTTTGGAGAAAAGATTCCAAACGTAAAAGTAAGTCATAAATGTACGAATAGTAATATTTGCCAAGTGCAGAATGCATTTTTTCAGTCATGTTCCATTATTTTGTCGATTGATGAGATCGATTTGATCAGAATCGGGTACTCTAACATCAAATTTTGGGAACTTGATTGTATTTCGTGAAACTGAAAGGTCTTCAACCGATAAAAGGAAGAAACAGAATTTCGCAAATGCATTCTACACTTCAAAAATATTACTATCCATCCCCTTATAACTTACTTTTACATTTAGAATATTTTATCCAAAAAGGCGTATGATAGTCCCATATCAAGATGCACCAACTATGCTAACCTTCCTGACATTTCCACCTACGCTAGCATGATCGTGACGTCATGCTACAATACTCAATGCGCAAATGCAAGGACCCACACGTTTACAGCGCGCTCATCGATGCAAGGCCGGGGCACTGGGCAGCCAATAAACGTCGCTTGAATGGTCGCTTGACAAAATCATCCCACGACTCGCGATAGATGTGGGGGCCCCTCCAGCCTTGAAATACCCAAATGTTTACGTTTCCCGACCCTTGAAATAGACAAGAGTTCACTGTACTACCAAAGTTCAAAGAATTTTTAGTTTATGTGATGCAGCTAATATGTCAGATAGTGATCTGCAAATAATGAAAAAACATTTGGACCAAGTTCTCTACGTTCTTAAAAAAAGTGAGGTTATCAAACTTTAAACTAAAGAAATCGTCAACGTCAAGCAAAACTTTGATAAGCAATTGCGTATTTATTTAACACAGAAGAAGCTTAAAAATATGAGTACGTTTTCGAAGCCGGCAAGATTACGATATCCGTGGCAAGAAAGTTTTAATGGGGATTCCTATAGGATTTTTTGCGAGAAACACGAATCTGAAAGTATTATATCGATATCTCGAATAGTTTTCGAGATATAGATTTCCTTACTTTTTTAAATTCCTTGACCAATTACAGGGGTGCCTTCCCTCCCCATGAGGCATTGGAAAATGGGTAGGAGTGTGACCTTACATTATTTCTGTAACCAGTCAAGGGGTGCCTTTCCGCCCCCTATGAGGCCGTAGAGGGAAGACGTCATTACGTATCCCATTTTACTGAAAAGTAGAGGAGTGTTCTTTCGCCGGTAGTCTTAATTTGAACAAAATTTAAAAACGATAAATTCTCATAAAAGGGAAAGCCGTCGTATATATGTTTAAAAGTTAAAATTTCTTAGAAATACTTCACGTGTACTCTGCATGAAACCATCTCGAGTAACTTCTTCAATTATTGGGTATATTAATCACATTTTCAATATAAAATTCTTTTCAAAAATAAGAAATTTTTAATTCGTGAAAATTCCCAGATGCGGAGGTGCTAATTATAATATGCACTGTAAAAAATCATCGTAATTTTCCCATACGAAAGTATGGCATTGTACGAAAGTATAGCATTTTTCCCATACTTTTGAATATCCCATACAAGCATGGAAATTATCCGTTGCTGACTTGTAAATTTCCCATACTCGACGAGAATCCCATACACTGGTATGGTAAAACTTCCAGTCATGTATGGAACTTTGATGCGCAGCCGAGTGAAGCGCGCATGCGCTGTAACCGTGGTGAATGGAGTAGAAGGAGCAGAGTATAATACAATCATGGCGTCAAGCATCTAATTCATAATAGTTTCAGTACACACTTGTGAAACATTTTAAAGTTGTGGCAGTGAAACAGTGAAATATTGTGAGTGTAATAAGATTCAGTGCAATTAGACATTTTTCACAAAAAGAAGGAAGAAGAAACAGGAGAGGGAAAACTCTAGAAACATGGTATCTGGTATGGGAAATATGGTACATACCAGGTATGGGAAAAGTCCCATGCCCACGTATGACTATTTTCCCATAACGATGGAAGGAAAAATTTCAATACGTGTATGGGTTAATTACTTCCAATACCTGTATGGCAACTAAAATTTTGACTACAAAATTTTCAGTTCATTGCATTTGGGGCATTAGTGGTATAAATGGTGACATCTACCAATATTTTAAAATTACGAAGCAAATAAGGATAATAATTATTTAAGGATATGAAGTTGTTAAATCTTTTCAATTTGATGGAAGTGAAGAATAACGTAAAACAATAGTAGTACAGAGGATTTCTTTTTATGAAATTCGCTTTTATTGTACAAAAATATGAAATATGTATAAAAGAAAATCTTCTTAATGATTAGTCTTGAAACAAGTTTGTACTATTCACAGTCAATCCTATAACAAAATATGGCACACATACTTTTCAGTATTCCTATACACGAATACACTTGATGCTTTTGCGGAGGTTACCGCCTATAACATTACCAAACATTATTTTAAGAAATTGTAATTCGGGATACTTCCGATCGCACAGATCTATAATCTACTTATACTATCTGTTTCACATTTTTATACCTATTGACATTACTGTTTATTATAAAGACATTACTTATTTTGCAGCAGTTCTCAATTTGTTATTCTCTATTGATTGGTAAAAGGAACTTCTCTAACTTTTTCATACAATACATTGAGTGCCAAACGCCGATTATTTCCCATGAGATTGTTTAAATAATTTGTTCTTTTCCCTGCCTTATCAAAACACAGACGATGCAATTTTTTGAAAATAGGACCAATATTAACTCCTGCTCCATGTAACACCATAGATACATTTTTCGGTGTAAAAAGTTCTTTCTCGGCTAGGAAGTGAAGCAAATAATTCTTTTCCTTGAAACATAATTGATGAAAAGTTGTTAAAACAAAGTGAGCATTAATACCCGACATGAAAAGTATATTGGCTAAATCTTTCGATCTGAAATTTTCCTTGTAGAAATCACCTAAAATTTGTGTTTTGTTTCCCGTTTTCTCAAAACAAACGTCATGAAAATCTTTTAAAGCAGAACAAGTATTTGCTCCTGCCCCATGAAATATCTCAGATAAATTACTTGCCGTAAAACCTTCATTTTCATTTAAGAAATGATTCAAATACTTTTTTGTTTTTCCTATAAAACAAAAAGCATAAAATTGTTCCAAACTACCTACTGATGCACTCAATATGTTGCACAAATTACTTGGCATGAAACCAGCCTTACAAAAATCGTCTAACAGTTTCGTTTTTTCTCTATTTTCATTAAAACAAATACCATGTAATTTCTGTAAATTAGAGGAAGCACTTGCTCCTGATCTACACAAGATGCAGGATAAGTTTTTCGGCATAAAGCTTGCCATATAAAAATCATCCAAAAGTTGTGTTTTTTTCCCCTTCTCATTAAAGCAAACGCTATGCAATTTTTCAAAAGCATCTTTGGCACTGGCTCCTGCTCCACCTAAGATGTTCGATAGATCAGTCAACGTGAAACATTCTTCCTTATTCTTTTTCTCAACAAAGTGCTTTAAATGTTTTGTTTTATTACCTTGTTCATGCAAAAAAGCATTATATAGATCTTTAAAAGCTTTGGCCGCATTGGCACCTGCTCCATGCAAAATATTGAACATATCAGATAAACTTATTCCTTCTTCTTCTAGAGTTTTTAAATAAAGTGTTTTGTGTCCTTCTACGTCGAAACAAAGATTATATAAGGCTTTAAAAGCTGCGGCAGCCTTAGCACCTGACTTATGCAAAATACTAGACACATCGGATAGATTTATTCCATGTTCTTCAAGAGTTTTTAAATATGGAGTTGTATTTCCTGTTGCATCATACCAAAGGTTATATAACTCTTGAAAAGCTTTTGCAGCATTAGCTGCTGCCCCTTTCAAAATGATCGACATCTTAGCCAGATTTACTCCAGCTTCTTCAAGATTTTTTAAATTCTGTCTTTTATTTCCTTGTACGTCAAACAAAAGATCGTAAAAGTCTTTAAAAGCTTTTGAAGCTTTAGCTCCTGCGCCATTCAAAATCCTGGAGATATTAGCCAACTGTATTCCTTGTTCTCTTAGAGTTTTTAGATATTGTGTTTCATTTCTTTTTACATCAAACCACAGATCAAACAAGTCTTTGAAGGCTTTTGCGGCCTTAGCACCTGACCCATGTAAAATACTACATACATTAGATAGAATTATTCCATGTTCTGCTAAAGTTTTTAAATACTGTGATTTATTTCCTTCTATATCAAACCAAAGATCATATAAGTCTTTAAAAACTATTGCAGCTTTGGCTCCGGAACCACTCAAAATACTAGACATATTAGCTAACTGAATACCTGATTTTCCTTCTAGAGCTTTCAAATATTGTCTTTTGTTTCCTTTTGCATCAAACCAAAGATTCCATAACTCTTTAAAAGATTTGGCAGCTTTAGGGCCTGCTCCACCTAAAATACTCGACATACTAGATAGATCTATTCCATTTTCTTGTATTGCTTTCAAATATTTCGTTTTATTTCCTTCTATATCAAACCAAAGGTCATACAAGTCTTTAAAAGCTTTTGAAGATTTAGCTCCTGCACCATTCAAAATACCAGACATATTAACCAACTGCATTCCTTGTTCTTCTAGAGCCTTTAAATAATCCGTTTTATTTCCTTTTTCGTCAAACAAAATATCGTACAAGTCTTTGTAAGCTATTGCAGCCTTAACTCCAGCGCCACCTAAAATACTCGACATATTCGACAGATCTATTCCATTTTCTTGTATCGTTTTTAAATATTGTTTTTTGTTTCCGTCTACTTCAAACCAAAGATCATATAAGTCTTGAAAAGCTTTTGAAGATTTAGCGCCGGACCCATTCAAAATACTAGACATATTAATTAACTGTATTCCTTGTTCTTCTAAGGCTTTTAAATACTGTGTTTTATTTCCTTCTACATCAAACCAAATATTCCATAACCCTTCGAAAGCTTTAGCAGCATTAGACCCTGCTCCACCTAAAATACTCGAAATATTAGATAGAGCTATACCATTTTCTTGTATTGTTTTGAAATATTTCGTTTTATTTCCTTCTATATCAAACCAAAGATCATATAATTCTTTAAAGGATTTAGCAGCTTTTGCTCCTGCACCATTCAAAATACTGGACATATTAGATAAATCTATTCCATTTTCTCGTATTGTTTTTAAATATTGTGTTTTATTTCCTTCTAGGTCGAACCAGAGATCATATAACATTTTAAAAGCTTTCACAGCTTTAGATCCGGACCCACTCAAAAAACTAGACATATTAGCTAACTGTATACCTTCTTTTTCTAGAACTTTAAGATAATGTCTTTTATGTCCTTTGGCGTCAAACAAAAGATAGTAAAACTCTTTAAAAGCTTTTGAAGCTTTAGCTCCGGAACCATTCAAAATACTAGACATATTAGCTAAATTTATTCCTTGTTCTTCTAGAGTTTTCAAATACTGTGTTTTATTTCCTTCTATATCAAACCAAAGATCATATAAGTCTTTGAAAACTATTGCAGCTTTGGATCCAGACTTACTTAAAATACTAGACATATTAGCTAACTGAATTCCTGACTTTCCTTCTAAAGTTTTCAAATACTTTCTTTTATTTCCTTCTATATCAAACCAAAGATTCCATAACTCTTTGAAAGCTTTGGCAGCCTTAGATCCGGCTCCGCCTAAAATACTCGACATACTGGATGGACCTATTCCATTTTCTTGCATTATTTTTAAATATTTCGTTTTATTTCCTTCTAAATCAAACCAAAGATCATACAAGTCTTTAAAAGCTTTTGAAGATTTAGTTCCTGCACCATTCAAAATACTCGACATATTAGATAGATCAATTCCATTTTCTTGTATTGTTTTTAAATATTGTGTTTTATTTCCTTCTGAATCGAACCAGAGATCATATAAAGTTTTAAAAGCTTTAGCCGCTTTAGATCCGGATCCACTCAAAAAACCAGACATATTAACTAACTGTATTCCTTGTTCTTCTAAAGTTTTTAAATATTTTGTTTTATTTCCTTCTATATCAAACCAAAGATCATACAAGTTTGTGAAGGCCATTGCAGCTTTGGCTCCGGACCCACTCAAAATACTAGACATATTACCTAACTGAATTCCTGTTTTTCCTTCTAGAGTTTTCAAATATTGTCTTTTATTTCCTTCTAGATCGAACCAAAGATTCCATAACTCCTTAAAAGCTTTGGCAGCCTTAAATCCGGCTCCACCTAAAATACTCGACATACTAGTTAGATCTATTCCATTTTCTTGTATTGTTTTTAAATATTGCGTTTTATTTCCTTCTATATCAAACCAAAGATCATACAAGTCTTTAAAAGCTTTTGAAGATTTAGTTCCTGCACCATTCAAAATACTAGACATATTAGCTAACCGTATTTCTTCTTCTTCTAGAGTCTTTAAATATTGTGTTTTATTTCCTTCTATATCAAACCATAGTTCATATAAGTCTTTGAAAGCCATTGCAGCTTTGGCTCCGGACCCACTCAAAATACTAGACATATTAGATAGATCTATTCCATTTTCTTGTATTGTTTTTAAATATTGCGTTTTATTTCCTTCTATATCAAACCAAAGATCATACAAGTCTTTAAAAGCTTTTGAAGATTTAGTTCCTGCACCATTCAAAATACTAAACATATTAACTAACTGCATGCCATGTTCTTCTAGAGCCTTTAAATAATCTCTTTTATTTCCTTTTGCGTCAAATAAAACATCGTACAAGTCTTTGAAAGCTTTGGCAGCATTAGCTCCGGCGCCACCTAAAATACTCGACATATTCGATAGATCTATTTCATTTTCTTGAATTGTTTTTAAATATTTTGTTTTATTTCCTTCCATATCAAACCAAAGATCATATAAACCTCTAAAAGCTTTTGAAGATTTAGCTCCGGACCCATTCAATATACTAGACATATTAACTAACTGTATTCCTTGTTCTTCTAAAGTTTTCAAATATTGTCTTTTATTCCCGTCTGTATCAAACCAAAGATCATATAAGTCTTTAAAAGCTTTTGAAGATTTAGCTCCTGCGCCATTCAAAATACTAGACATATTAACTAACTGTATTCCTTCTTCTTCTAGAACTTTTAGATAATGTGTTCTATTTCCCTTTAGGTCAAACAAAAGATCGTAAAAGTCTTTAAAAGCTTTTGAAGCTTTAGCTCCAGACCCATTCAAAATACTAGACATATTAGCCAACCGTATTTCTTCTTCTTCTAGAGTCTTTAAATATTGTGTCTTATTTCCTTCTATATCAAACCAAAGTTCATATAAGTCTTTGAAAGCCATTGCAGCTTTGGCTCCGGACCCACTCAAAATACTAGACATATTAGATAGATCTATTCCATTTTCATGTATTGATTTTAAATATTGTGTTTTATTTCCTTCTATATCAAACCAAAGATCATATAAGTCTTTAAAAGCTTTTGAAGATTTAGCTCCCGAGCCATTTAAAATACTAGACATATTCGATAACTGTATTCTTTGTTCTTCTAGAGCTTCTAAATAATGTGTTTTATTTCCTTTTACGTCAAACAAAATATCGTACAAGTTTTTGAAAGCTATTGCAGCTTTAGCTCCGGACTTACTCAAAATACTGGACATGTTAGCTAACTGAATTCCTGATTCTCCATCTAGACTTTTTAAATATTGTCTTTTATTTCCTTTTGCATCAAACCAAAGATTCCATAACTCTTTAAAAGCTTTGGCAGCCTTAGATCCTGATCCACCCAAAATACTCGACATATTAGATAGAGCAATGCCATTTTCTTGTATTGTTTTTAAATATTTCGTTTTATTTCCTTCTATATCAAACCAAAGATCATACAAGCCTTTGAAAGCTTTTGAAGATTTTGCTCCTGCACCATTCAAAATATTCGACATATTAGATAGATCTATTCCATTTTCTTGTATTGTTTTTAAATATTGTGTTTTATTCCCTTCAACATCAAACCAAAGATCATACAAGTCTTTAAAAGCTTTTGCCGCTTTAGCCCCTGATTTACATAAAGCACCAGACATATTAGCTAGATTTATACCTTCTTTTTCTAGAGTTTTTAAATATTTCGTTTTATTTCCTTTCGCATCAAACCAAAGGTCATATAAGTCTTGAAAACCTTTAGCGGCATTAACTCCTGCTCCATTTAAAATACTGCACAGATTATCTAGATTTACTCCTTCTTTTTCTACAGTTTTCAGGTAATACGTTTTATTTCCCTTCGCATCAAACCAAAGACCATGTAAGCTTTGAAAAGATTTGGAAGCATTAACTCCTGCGCCATTCAAAATATTCGACATATTAGACAGATTTATTCCATTTTCTTGAATTGTTTTTAAATATTTTGTTTTATTTCCTTCGACGTCAAACCAAAGATCATATAATTCTTTAAAGGATTTAGCAGCTTTTGCTCCTGCCCCATGCAAAATACTGGACACATTAGCCAGATTTATTCCAGCTTCTTCTAGAGTTTTTAAATATTCTGTTTTGTAACCTTTTAGATCAAACCAAAGATCATGTAAATCTTTAAAAGCCTTTGTGGAATTGTTTCCTGCTCCACTTAAAATACTGGACATACTGGCTAAACTCACTCCTTCTTTGTCCAGAGTTTTTAAATATTGTGTTTTAAATCCCTCTACATCAAACCAAAGATTATACAAGTCTGTGAAAGCTTTTGCAGCTTTAGCGCCTGTCCCATTCAAAATACTAGACATATTAATTAGATTTATTCCCTCTTCTTCTAGCGCTTTTAAATATGGCGTTCTATTTCCTGTTGCATCGAACAAAAGATTATATAACTCTTGAAAAGCTTTTGCGGCGTTAGCTCCTGCCCCTTTCAAAATGCTCGACATATTAGCCAGATTTACTCCATCTTCTTCAAGATTCTTTAAACACTGTCTTTTATTTCCTTCTGAATCAAACCAAACATTATATAAGTCTTCAAAAGCCCTTGCAGCATTAGCTCCCGCCCCATTTAAAATGCTTGACATATTAATTAGATGTACTCCTTCTTCCTCTAGAGATTTTAAATATTGTGTTTTATTTCCTTTGTCATCAAACCAAATATCATACAACTCTTTAAACGTTTTTGCAGATTTAGCTCCTGCACCACGTAAAATACTAGATATGTTAGCTAGATCGATTTCTTCTTCTTCTAAGTTTTTTAAATATTCTGATTTATTTCCTTCTTCAACAAACCAAAGATCATATAAGTCTTTAAATGCTTTTGCAGCATGTACACCGGCCCCATTCAAAATACCGGATATATTATTTAAGTTTATTCCCTTTTCTTCTAGAGTTTTTAAATATTGCGTTTTCTTTCCGTTTAAATCAAACCAAAGGTGATACAAGTCTTTAAAAGCGACTGTAGCATGTGTTGCCGCTCCATGCAGAATACTGGACATATTAGCTGGATTTATTCCTTCTCTTTTCAGAAGTTCTAGCTTTTGGTCTTGAATTAAAAAATCTAAGAACTTGTTAAACGTCGATGTCCCTTCTCTACGAAAGACACTTTTAGCAAATTTAATTTCTTCATTATTATTTTTATTTCGAGTTTTTTGATAACTAAGTCTATTATTTTTTATATCTTCAAAAATCTCTTTAATTATCCTCTCTGTGATAGGACCTACTTCATCAGACTCTGACCAACGTAAAACTATTTCATGTAATTCTTCGTAATTATATGGAACTTCTTTAGACTTATTACTTCTTTCTATCTCAGATTGAAGAGCACTCATCAATTTTTCCTTATCAGGTTGACTAACCGCAAATATTAGCTTATCTAAAAACTTTTCTTTTATTTCTTTTTCTTTCTTATCAGAAAGTCTTCCTTCGACTTTTTCTTTTTGCAATAAGGGTGGAAGCTTCAATAGACTTAAAATCTTTTCTCTTGTGTCTGCCTGAGAAAATTGATAAGGACTATTTTCATCTATACAAGAAAAATTTCGCAACATTTTGTACTCTTTCTTTCGAATATCAATAACATCAAATTTTAAAGGATAAAATTCTTTAGAGCGTCCCTGTTTTAATGTATTTTCTTCTGTAACATCTAGGTCTGCATTAGTATAGAAAATAAAATGTTCTACATCTTGCTTCAATTTTTCAATGAAAAGAGCAAAAAGGTTATTAATTGAAAACGCGTACTTTTTCTCTGTTGCCGAGGAAAATAACTGACTATAACTTATTTTACTATCTGCTGTATGGACCTTCACGTAAGTAACTTTATCTTTATAATAAACAGAAATGTCGTTAGACGCATCAGAATTTATGGAAGATACACTTTTATGTAAAACCATATCATGTAATAACAATATTAACAAATTAAATTCATATATAATTCTAGGTATATAATTGACTGATTTATCAAGTTTTTTATGCTTTTCCACAGCTATCAAATCATGTAGTACTTCTTCTTGTAATGCTGTATAATCGTATTGAAATTTACTATTTTTTATTTCATTTTTAATAATGCTATTTAGTTCTTGTCTATTAGGCTGATTTACTGCAAATACTAATTTATCAAAAAAATCTTCTTTTACTTGTTTTTCAAATCCCTGAGGCAATTGTCTTTCTGTTATCAGTTTTTGCACAGCAGGCGAAAATTGTAAATGCTTTATAAATTCTTCTCTTGATGTTTTGTCTTGTGAAAATTGATAAGAACCTTGCTGTTTTGTACTATCATTTGCAACCAAAAAGTCTTTTAAAATGTCACATTTCACTAGGTTATCAAATTTAAAAGGATAACATTTTTTAGAACGGCCTTGTTTTAATCTCATTTCTTCTGTCAAATCCAAACCAGAATTAGTACAGATAATCAGATATTCTATAGTATTTGATGAACTTTCTGCTTTAGATAATAGATGCTGAACAAAACTATTAAAGTAATTGTTTATAGAAAAATGTCGGTTTCCTTTAGTAAATAATCTGTCATAACTAATATCATCTTCTACATGAGGTTTTTCGACATTTTCAATTTGTATGTAAATAGACTTTTCTCCATAACGAAGAACAATATTATTAAATTTATCAATTTCAGAAACTCCAAACCCTAAAGACAATTCAGGATATTTATGTTTGAACTTAAATTTTCTAAGGGTGCAAAATATCGACAAGTCTACTTGATACATAAGCCCAATCAAACGATGAGGGAGATGATTTTTGGATTGAATACCTTGATGAGTATTTCGAAATTCATCAGACAAATCTTGTTCCAATACATCTTGTAAATCACCTTCTATTTTTACAGAAAGGTTGTGGCTCGCATTATGGTTTAGAATAACATTTTCACCTTCATTCACCAAACAAGCGCCCTATAAAATTAAAATACACTTTTAATTCGAAAATTAATAATGCATTTACAAAAAAATATTGCTGCAATTTAAAAAAAAATCCAGGCTTTTTCCATCTTTCTCAGGCCTAGAAATCGATTTTTTCCAGGTCGCCTTTTTTGTACACCAAATAATGAAATAACCGATTGGGATCGCTGATAAACTACGTTACCAATTTGAGGAGAGAGGTTACAAATTCTAATATTGGATACAAAATTTAATTATTTTATTGAAAATGCCACTATTTTGTTAAAAACTCATCATTTTTTATCAAAAATTCAACAACTTGGTTGAAAGTTGTACTGCTTTGTTCAAAATTTATCTTTTTGATTGAAGATTCATCTCTTTGGTGGAAAATTTGACTAGTTCGTTGAAAATTCGTTTCTTTTTCGGTTGAAAATGAACTTTTTTAACTGAAAATTCAACTATTACATTTTTAATTGAAAATTTATCTTTTTTTAGTTAAAAATTCTAATATTTGGATAAGATTGATCTTTTTAGTTAAAAATTCGTGTTTTTTAGTAGAAAATTGATCTTATCAGTTTAAAAAAGAAAATTAAATTAATGTATTTTGTTGAAAATTCGTCTTTTTGGGTAGAAAATTAATATCCTTTTTGAAAATTCATCTTATTGACAGTGGATTCAACTTTTTTTTTTTAATAATTCGTCTTTTTTATTTAATTTAACTCGTAGAAAATTCGCTTTTTTTGTTGAAAATGTAACTACTCTATTTTTGTTTGAATATTGTTGTTGTAATTCAACTGCTTGGCTGGAAATTCACTGTTTTGTTGAAAATTCATAGTGTTCGGTGGAAAAATTCAACTGTTTTATGGAAAATTCAATCAGTTGAAAATTAGATTTTATTGTTGTTGAAATTTAATTTTTAAACTGAAAATGTAACTATTCTATTTTTGGTTACAAAATTATATTTTTTAGTTGAAAATTCATCTCTCTTGATTAAGAATTACATGCTTGGTGAAAATTCATCTTTGTAGGTTTAAAATGCAACCATTTTTTTAGTCATCTTTTTAAGTAAAAAATTTGACAGTTTTGTTAAAAATTCGTCCTTTTGGATTGAAAATTCATGTACTCATACATGAAATACGAAATATATCTTTCGTTGAGAATTTAACTTTTTGTTTGTTTGAGAACTGAAGTAAACTTGGTTAAAAATGCAGCTATTTTGTTTAAAATTTAATTATTTTGTTGAAAATTGAACTATTCTTCTTTTTTTTTCTTTGTGGTCGAAAATTCTACACACTATAATAAGTAGAACAACTTATTAGAAACGCAAAAAAACGCAGAATAAACGTGAAATCCGTGTATAGACAACGGATTACCCATTTGATATACATTTTAAAAATGAGCTATTGCATTTTTTTATTGGCCGACAATTTTTAATGAAAGCAGAACCATAAGTAAACAAAATCGTAATTTGTAGCTAATATAAGTCATTGAAGTCATCAAATTTATCATATAATTTATAAATAATAAGCAACAACAAACCTACTAATATAAATTTTGATACAATTAATCATTTAATTAAGCAGAAATCAAAAAGCTATTTTCGAAATGGCACAATATGAACTTAATAAAATTTCAGCGCTGCTTCAAAGTTTATTTTAGAATTCGATAATATTTTCAAAATCTCACTTAACCCGGACTGATGATGTCCAACCTCAAAATAAAATTCGCAAGTCCCTATAACAAATTTTCGGTAATTAATTCATACAAATTCTTACATTCAAGAAAATTACTGAAAACAAAAAACTGTGTGTGTTAAAAATGCAATATTTGAGTATAATTTTAAAAACTAGTAATTATCACCGTCTTTTTCCAGTGTAAAAATCGAAAAAGGTTTATGACTTTTTAACAATTTCATAGGTTACTTTGGCGTTTTACATAGAAAAATAATGGCATTTTAAAGCAAAAATCATTATAATTTGAACAAGATTTATAGAATCTTCTAACCATTCTTTATTATTTTAGTGTTTTTCGTCGGTAAATTAGTATTTTTAATAAAAAAAATATATTTAAGACCTTTAGAACGCACTTCAAAGAAGTTTCGCGATTTCAACAATTTTAGGTTATGTTGGCCTTTTGTACTGGAAAACGGTTATTTTAAACAAAAATCATTGCCATCGATGATTTACAATTTAGAACGATTTTTTGTTATATTATCATAGATTATACGACGAAAATTGGTATTTTTGATTTAAAAAAATCAAGATTTGTCAGATTATCATTATTCTTCAGATTATCATTCAGTCATTAAATTCACATTTTTTCGTGGCGTTTTACACTGGAAATCGATACTTTCAATCAAAAATCACTGCATTTCAAAAAAGATAATTAAGTCACGCTCGCGTTTTTTACCGGAAATGGGTATAGATTTCAGAGAAGATTAAAAATTTTGTAAGAATTTTGGGTTATGTTAAAATTTTTCACCGGAAATCGGTTATTTTGAACAAAAAACATGATGTTTCAAAGATTATTGATCAAATTTAAACAGATAAAAAAACTAAAATTATAAACCTTCACAAAAAAATAGATTTTAAAATTAAAAAAAAATAGTTCAACTTCCAACCACGTAGTTGAATTTTAAAACCAAAAAGATGAATTCTCAACGAAAAGTGTAATTGATATTTCAACCAAAAAAAAATTAAGTCAAAAACCGTTGCATGCAAACAAAAAATACGAATTTTCAACCAAATAGTTGAATTTTGAACCAAAGAGATGAATTTTCAATAAAAAATATGAACTTTTAACTAAGAAGATTAAAATTCTACCAAAAAACACAAATTTTCAACAGAGTACCTGAATTTTCAACTTAAAAAGAAACAGTTTTACCAAATAGTTGAATTTTTAACTAAAAAATATACATTTTGGACCAGAAATGTAATAGTTAAATTTACAGTTTAAAAAAAGTTAGTTTTCAACCAAAAAAAGAAACGACTTTTCAACCAAAGAAATGAATCTTCAACTAAAAAGATAAATTATTTACAAAGTAGTTCAACTTTCAACCAAGTTATTGAATTTTTGACCAAAAATATGACTTTTTAACAAAATAGTTGCATTTTCAACAAAATAATTAAATTTTCAACCAAATAGAATTTTTGACATGATATAATTTTTTTGTTGAAAATTCAAAAATTTGGTAAAAAGTCATCCTTTTTGGTTGAAAAGTCATCCTTTTTGATTGAAAACTGAACTATTTCGCAAAAAACATACTTTTTGTTTAAAATTCATATTTTGGTGTTGAAAAGTCAAACTGAAATCTTTTTTGGATGAAAATTCAACTATTTTTTGCAAATTTGCCTTTTCAGTTTAAAAATTCATCTACTTTAGTAGAAATTGTACATTTCTTGGCTAAAAATACAATTTTTTTTGTTAAAAGTTCAACAATTTTGTTAAAAAGTCATCCTTTTTGATTGAAGTCATCCTTTTTGATTGAAAATTGAACTATTTCGTAGAAAATATACTTTTTGTTTAAAGTTCATATTTTGGTGTTGAAAAGTTAAACTGAACTCTTTTTTGGATGAAAATTCAACTTTTTTTAAAAATTTGTTTCGTTAGTTTAAAAATGCATCTCTTTTAGTAGAAATTTCATCTTTCTTGGATAAAAATGCAACTGTTTGGTTAGAAATTCAACAATTTGTTTAAAAAGTCATCCTTCTTGGTTGAAATTTCAACTGTTTTGTTCAAAATTCGTCTTTTTGGGTTGAAAATTAAAGTATCTTCGTTGAAAATTTACTTCTTATTCAAAACTCATATTTTTATGTTGAAAAGTCAAACTAAAATCTTTTTTGATTAAAATTTAACTATTCTTTAGTTGAAAATTTGTCTTTTCCATTCAAAAATTCATCTATTTTAGTAGAAGTTGCATCTTTCTTGGATAAAAATGCAACTGGTTGAAAATCAACAATTTTGTTAAAAAGTTATCCTTTTTGGGTTGAAAATTCTACTATTTTGTTAAAAATTCAACTATTTCGTAGAAAACTTACTTCCTATTTGAAATTCATATTTTGATGTTGAAAAGTCAAACTGAAATCTTTTTTACATGAAAATTCAACTAATTTTCTTTATTTTTTGTTTTTGAATAAACAATTCATATGTTTTAGTAGAAATTTCACATTTCTTGTATAAAAATGCAACTGTTTGGTTAAAAATTCAACTGTTTTGTTCAAAATTCGTCTTTTTGGGTTGCAAGTTTAAGTATCTTCGTAGAAAATTTACTTCTTATTTAAAACTCATATTTTGATGTTGACAAGTTAAACTAAAATCTTTTTTGGATGAAAATTCAACTGATTTTTTAAAACTTGTCTTTTTGACTTAAAAATTCATATGTTTTAGTAGAAATTTCATCTTTCTTGGATAAAAATGCAACTACTTGGTTGAAAATTGAACTATTTCGTGGAAAACATACTTTTTGTTTAAAATTAATATTTTGGTGTTGAAAAGTAAAACTGAAATCTTTTCTGGATGAAAATTCAACTTTTTTTAAAAATTTGTTTCGTAAGTTTAAAAATTCATCTATTTTAGTAGAAATTTCATCTTTCTTGGATAAAAATGCAACTCTTTGGTTAAAAATTCAACTATTTGTTCAAAAAGTCATCCTTCTTGTTTGAAAATTCCACTGTTTTGTTCAAAATTCGTCTTTTTGGGTTGAAAATTAAAGTATCTTCGTTGAAAATTTACTTCTTATTGAAAAATCATATTTTTATGTTGAAAATTTAACAATTTTGTTAAAAATTCATCTCTTTAGTTGAAAATTTAACAATTTTGCTTCAAATTTGTCTTTTTGGGTTGAAAATTTAAGTATCTTCGTAGAAAATTTACTTCTTATTCAAAACTCAGGTTTTGATGTTGAAAAGTCAAACTGAAATCTTTTTGGATGAAAATTCAACTATTTTGTTTGTTGAATATTTGTCGTATTTGTGGTAGAAATATTTTGTCACGGATTGTTACAGGGTAACTAAGTTACTGAAAACTTACATTATTTATAACTTTTACGGTAACTTCGTTACTAGCTTAAAAAGTAACTTGTAACATAACTCAGTTACGATTTTTGCAGTAACTTGGAACTTTAATTTTAGTTAATTTGTATTTTTGTATATCTTCTAGTAAGAAAGGTTTATTGGTGAGTTATGAGTAGAAAATGAATCATTTTTGGTTGAGGATTTTGGTTTAAATAATATCAATTATTATATTTTTCGTTGAGAATTCATCTATTTTGGTTGAAAATTCATGTATTTTGGTAGAAAGTTCAACTAGTATTTGGTTGAAAAGTAACCTTTTTGTTGAAAAGTCATGTTTTCGGTTTGAAAATTCAATTGTTTTTTAGAAAATTCGTCTTCTTGATTTGAAAATTCAACAATTTATAGGAAATTTTTTTCTTTCTTGGTTCAAAATTTGGCTTTATTGTTTTAAAATTGATTTCTTTTGGTAAAAAAATCTCATGTTCTTGTTTGTTGAAAATTCAACTATTTTAGTAGAAAATTACTGATCTGGTTGAAGATTCATCTATTCTGGTTGAAAAGTGTTGTTTTTGGTTTAAAAATTCATCTATTTTGGTGGAAAAAATTATGTAGAGTTCAGCTATTTTGTTGAAAATTCGTCTTTTCTGCTTAAAAATTCATATGTTTTAGTAGAAATTTCATCTTCCTTGGACAAAAATGCAACTACTTGGTTGAAAATTGAACTATTTCGTGGAAAACATACTTTTTGTTTAAAATTCATATTTTGGTGTTGAAAAGCCAAACTGAAATCTTTTCTGGATGAAAATTCAACTTTTTTTAAAAAATTTGTTTCGTTAGTTTAAAAATTCATCTATTTTAGTAGAAATTTCATCTTTCTTGGATAAAAATGCAACTGTTTGGTTAAAAATTCAACTCTTTGTTTAAAAAGTCATCCTTCTTGGTTGAAAATTCAACTGTTTTGTTCAAAATTCGTCTTTTTGGGTTGAAAATTAAAGTATC
>CAKNYM010050004.1:155792-170127 GCA_932195095.1 Andricus curvator | reverse complement strand
AAAATCGATTTTTATAGTAAAAATTTTCTCATTCTCATAATTTAAAGTTGATGCGAGAGTAGAAAAGTTGTGTTGATTCAAGACGAATCGATTGACCTATAACATTGATACATTTTATTGAAGAGTGAGTAAGCTATGGCAATGCATAATATTTGAAAACAGGGGTTTTTATAGTAAAACTTTTTTCGTCGACATAATTCAAAGTTGATGCAAGAACCGAAAAGATTCCTTGATTCGAGACAAATCGATTGATCTATAATATTAATACATTTTATTGAAGAGGAAGGAAGTTATGGTAATTTATATATTTTGAATGTTAATGCATTATTATTATTATATTATTATTATTATTTATTATACCATTAAGCCATTTCCCTTTCGGGGTAGGCGTCACTTGCTCGGTTGGAAAATAGTAGTGTGGTAGGTAGGTATATAGGTATGAGGTAGATAGGTATATAAGATACGGTTTTTTATAGTAAAACTTTTTTATTCAACGCACTGGAAAGTTGATGCAAGAACATAAATGATTTCTTGGTTCGAGACGAATCGATTGGCCTACAATATTAATACATTTTATTAAAGAGTAGAGAAGTTATGGTAATTTATATATTTTGAAAATCGATTTTCATAGTAAACATTTTCTGATTCTCATAATTTGAAGTTGATGCGAGAATATAAAAGTTGTGTTGATTCAAGACGAATCGATTGACCTATAGCATTGATACATTTTATTGAAGAGTAGGGAAGTCATGGTAGTTCATATATATTCTTAAAATCGATTTTTATAGTAAAATTTTTCTCATTCTTATAATTTAAAGTTGATGCGAGAATAGAAAAGTTGTGTTGATTCAAGAAATAGTTGAATACTGCTGAATACTGTTGAATACTGCTGCAGCAGCAGAAGCAGCAGCTTGAAGAGTAGGGAAGTCATGGTAATTCATATATATTCTTAAAATCGATTTTTGTAGTAAAATTTGTCTCATTCTTATAATTTAAAGTTGATGCGAGAATAGAAAAGTTGTGTTGATTCAAGACGAATCGATTGACCTATAACATTGATATATTTTATTGAAGTGTGAGGAAGAAAACACGGTTTTTTATAGTAAAGCTTTTTACACTTACATGATTCAAAGTTGATGCAAGAACCGAAAAGATTGCTTGATTCGAGACAAATCGATTGATCTATAATATTAATACACTTTATTGAAGATTAAGGAAGTTATGCTCATTTATAATATTTGAATCATCTGTTTCAAACAGAAAAATTTTTTTCATCGACATAATTCAAAGTTGAAGCATGAATATAAAAGACTTTTTGATCATAAATTATCAAATAGAATTATTCTGACATTTTTTGTACATAAATTATAAAGCTGAGAAAGGGATTGGGCGCGACAGAACTTTTCCCTTCTCTTTTCCAGCTCGAAAAATTATCATTTCGAATACAAAATTTGATTTGTCTGATTTGTCTTTGTATTAAAAAAATTGTTTGTGTTATTTTGTATTTTTTGTAAATTTCTATTTTTAAGTTGATCAGAATGAAGACTTTGGTTTGTCTATTTTTGAAAAAAATAACTAATGCTTCCTCTATGAGGAAGCAAATACATTTGCTAGTTCAATTCTCTTCTTGGACATTTGGCTCTAAAATCTGATGGGAAGAATAAGTCTACGCAAACACGATTTTTGGAACTTTTTTTTCCAACAATATTCCCGGGACGGGTAGTATTAATTTCTGTTAAGATTGTGATATTCATCAGGTTCACCACATAAACGGTTTCAGCAAAAAAGAACGGACTTTACCTACTTAAAACTGTAAAAAGATTTTTTTTAAAATTTTTCGAATTGTCTTCGTTCAAATGTATTTTGGTAAAATAATTAGGGAAATTAGAATTTAAAAAAATATTCATGCTATCCAATAGTTTATTCAATTCTCGATTAGTAAGTCATTTTTAATTTTGAAAAATTTTCGACTAATTTTCGAACCCACTTTTTTGAAGATTTTGAAAATAGAAAATTGATATTGATTTTCTTTGTGGTATAGACAGGGACTATAGGTATTCGTACAAGTCATGGAATTACTCACTGAGATATTCGTCCTAAGACGGTCTAATGAATTCTCGCTAGACAAAGGATTCGAGGGTGGAACCTCCCCTCATTGTCGGGCAGGACTATTTCATTACGTTCCTCAAGTTTTTGAGAGACGTCAATCCTGATTAATTCAAGACGTGCTCGAGAAACGAGGGACTCTTGATGACTGAAAATTTTACTCGGAAGATAGAATTTCTTTATTCATGAGAATTTTACTTAATTTATTTTTAATGGCTTTTTCCCCGTTTATATATTTTCCGTTAAAAAAAATATATTTTTAACCAAAAAAACGATTTTTCAATGAAAAAGTGACATTTTCAACCAAAAAGATAAATCTTCAACTGATAAAATTATTTTTAAAAAATTAGTTCAACTTCCAACCAAGTAATTGAATTTTCAGCGACAAAAAATAGTTTTCTACCAAACAGTATGAATTTTCGACAGGATAAATGAATTTTCAACCAAATAGTTAGCTTTTCAAGCCAAAAAAGAATTTTTCAGAAGAGAGTAGAATTTTCAAATAAAAAAGATAAAACCCATAAATGGAATACTTAAATTTTTAGTTAAAAAGCTTAATTTAGAAAAAAATATATTTAACTAAATCTTTAAATTTTCAAAGAATTTGATGAATTTTCAACAATATAGTAGAATCCTCAACTGAAGCAGATTAATTTTACATCGAAAAGTTGCATTTTCCACCAAAAAAGGTACAATTTCTACAAAAAGAAATCAATTTTCAAATGAAGAAAAGGAAATTTCAACAAAAGGATAAATTTTACAAATGAGAAAGATTTTGCAGTCAAGAGAAAAAAACAATTTTAACAAAACACGAATTTTCAACAAATTACATGAATTTTCAACACAATAGTTGACTTTTCACCTAAAAAAATTAATTTAAATAAAAAATGGAACAGGCAAATTTTTAAACCAAAATAATTGAATTTTTAACCAAAAATATAAATTTTTAATAAAAAAGTTAATTTTCAACCAAGAAGTTGGATTTTTTACTAAATTGTGAAATTTTCAAGTGAAAAATATGATCTTTCTAGAAAACGGTTGAATTTTCAATTAAGAATATAAATATTCAATAAAAAAGTTAATTTTCAACTAAATAATTGAATTTTCTACGAAATTGATGAATTTTGAAGCCATAAAGATGAATTCTGCACGAAAAAGTTAATTAACAAAAATTTTAATGTTAGAGCCCAAAAGACGAGTTTTCTACAAAACAGTGGATAATTCTACCAAAAATATGAACTTTTAACAAAAAAGTTAATTTTCAACAAAATAATTGAATTTTCTGACAAATTGATGAATTTTGAAGTCATAAAGACGAATTTTTATACAGAAAAGTTAATTTGAAAATATTGAATTCATAAGTGCAAAAGACGAATTTTCTACAAAACAGTAGATGTTTCTAACAAAAATATTAATTTTTCATGAAAAAATTAATTTTCAACCAAGTAGTTGAATTTTCTACTAAATTGTGGAATTTTCAAGCCAAAAAGATAAGGTTTCTAGAAAACGGTTGATTTTTCAACTGACAATATAATTTTTGGATGAAAAAGTTAATTTTGCAACCAAATAATTGAATTTTGTATCAAAGTGATAAATTTTGAAGCGCGAAAGACGAAATTTGTACAAAAAAGTTAATTAAAAAAACATTGAATTTTTAAGTCTAAAAGACGACTTTTCCATAAAACTGTGAAATGCTTCTACCAAAAATATGAATTTTTAATAAAGAAGTTAATTTTCAATCAAGTAGTTGGATTTTCTTCTGAATTGTGGAATTGTCAAGCTAAAAAGATGATATTTCTAGAAAACGGTTAAATTTTCAACCGAAAATATAAATTTTTAATGAAAAATGTAATGTAAAAAAATATAATCATGAACCCTAAAAGACGAATTTCCTACAAAACAGTGGAATTTTCAGCCAAAAATATGAGTTTAAAAAAAAGTTAATTTTTTTACCAAATTGTGGAATTTTCGAACAACAAATTTTTTTCTATGAAACGGTTGCATTTTCACTAAAATAATAAAATATTAACCAAAGTCTTCATTTTGATCAATTTAAAAATAGAAATTTACGAAAAATACAAAATTAAAAAATAATACAAAAAAATGTGTAATATAGAATTGTAATATCGAATTATTCTATTTGGAAATTTATAATCAAAAAGTCTCTTTTATTCATGCATCAACTTTGAATTATGTCGATGAAAAAAGTTTTTCTGTTTGAAACAGATGATTCAAATATTAAAAATGAGCATAACTTCCTTAATCTTCAATAAAGTGTATTAATATTATAGATCAATCGATTTGCCTCGATTCAAAGAATCTTTTCCGTTCTTGCATCAACTTTGAATTGTGTTGGAGAAAAAAGTTTTACTATAAAAAACCGTATTTCCAAATATTATGCATTACCATAGCTTCCTTACTCCTCAATAAATTTTATTAATATTATAGGTCAATCGATTCGTCTTGAACCAACACAACTTTTCTATTCTAGCATCAACTTTATATTATGAGAATGAGAAAATGTTTACTATAAAAATCAATTAAAAAAATATGTAAACCACTATAACTTCCCTACTCTTTAATAAAATGTAATAATATTATAGGTCAATCGATTCATCTCGAACCAAGGAGTCTTTTATATTATTGCATCAACTTTGAATTATGTTGAAGGAAAAAGTTTTACTATAAAAAACCGCATTTTCAAATATTATGCACTAACATAGCTTCCTTACTCTTCGATAAAATGTATCAATGATATAGGTCAATCGATTCTTCTTGAATCGACGCAACTTTTTTGTTCTAGCATCAACTTTAAATTATGAGAATGAGAAAATTTTTACTTTAAAAATCGATTTTAAAAATATGTAAAGTACTATAACTTCCCTACTCTTCAATAAAATGTATTATAATTATAGGTCAATCGATTCGTCTCGAACCAAGGAATCTTTTATATTCTTGCATCAACTTTGAATTATGTTGGAGAAAAAAGGTTTACCATAAAAAACCGATTCTCCAAATATTATGCGTTACCATAGCTTCCTTACTCTACAATAAAATGTATTAATGGTATAGGTCAATCGATATACAGGGTGACCCATTTTAATCTATAGATTCAAATATCCCTTAAAATACTCCATCTGCAAAAAAATTTTTCGAACAAAAATTGTACAGAACATAGGGGGTCACACAACGGTAATATCAATTTTGACGTCAAGGTTAAGTTTCGAAGTCATTTGAAGGTTAAGGCGATTTTTTCAAACAACAACTCCTATTTTTTACTGCGGATTTAAGAAGAGCGGAAAATTTTATGTCAAAAATGTATTGTGAGAAATTTGCTTTTGTCGTCTTCTAAGGTCGCAAAAGCAAATTTCTCAGGAAGTGTTTTTGACATGAAATTGTCCGCTCTTTTCAAAGCCGCAGTAAAAAATAGGGGTTGTCATTTAAAAAAATCTTCTTAACCTTCGAATGACCTTGAAAATTGACCTCAAGGTCAAAATTAATAGTACCGTTAAAATACCCTGAAGGTCAAGACGATTTTTTTAAATGACAACCACTATTTTTCACTGCGGATTTAAAGAGAGCGAAAAATTTCATTTCAAAAAAATTTTGTGAGAAATTTGCTTTTGTGGTCTTCTAAGGTTGCAAAAGCAAATTTCTCACCAAATGTTTTCGACATGAAATTCTCCGCTCTTTTTAAATCTGCAGTAAAAACTAGGGATTGTCATTAAAAAGAATCGTCGTGACCTTCAAATGACCTCAAAACTTGACCTCAAGGTCAAAATTAATAGTACCGTTAAAAGACCCTAAAGGTCAAGACGATTTTTTTTAATGACAACCCGTATTTTTGACAGCGGATTTAAAAAGAGCGGAAAATTTCACGTCGAAAATATTCTTTGAGAAATTTGTTTTCATGACCTTATAAAGGTCAAAAATGAAGGTCAAATGTCTAAAAAACGATAAAATGCCCTTTTTTGGAATTATCGTGGTTTTCTGAGAATAGCAAACGTTCAAGATGCTTTTTAAAAGTCGATAAAATGTAAGCGTGTGAACCAACTTGACTATCTTGACCTTCAGATAAATTGTCAAGGTCATTTGAAGGTCAATATGATTTTTTTAAGGAAATTCCTGCTTTGAACTACGGATTTGAAAAGAGCGGAAAATTTAATGTCAAAAACATTTAGTGAGAAATTTGATTTTGCGACCTTAGAGGACCACAAAAACAAATTTATCACAGAATATTTTTGACGTGAAATTTTCCGCTCTTTTCAAATCCGCAGTCAAAAATAGGGGTTGTCATTGAAAAGAATGGTCATGACCTTCAGATGACCTTGAAAATTGACATCAAGGTCAAAATAATAGTACCGCTAAAAGACCCTGAAGGTCAAGACGATTTTTTTCAAAGACAACCCGTATTTTTGACTGCGGATTTAAAAAGAGCAGCAAATTTCACGTCAAAAATATTCTGTGAGAAATTTGCTTTTGTGACCTTAGAAAGGTCAAAAATGAAGGTCAAATGTCTAAAAAACGATAAAATGTCCTTTTTTGGAATTATCGTGGTTTTCTGAGAATAGCAAACGTTCAAGATGCTTTTTAAAAGTCGATAAAATGTAAACGTGTGAACCAAATTGACTATCTTGACCTTCAGATAAATTTATTGTCAATGTCATTTGAAGTTCAATATGACTTTTTTAAGGAAATCCCTACTTTAAACTGCGGATTTGAAACGAGCGAAAAATTTGACGTCAAAAATGTTCTGTGGATGAAAATTTTTGTAAAAGAGTGTACCGTCTTGACGATCTTGAAAATTCATCAGAAGGTCAAGGTCGTCAAGATGGTACACACTTTTACAAATTTTCCATAGAAAATTTGGACGTAAAATTTGTCGCTTTTTTCAAATCCGCAGTTTAACGTAGTGATTTCATTTTAAAAAAATCATCTTGACCTTCGAATGACCTTGAAAATTTATCTGAAGATCAAGATGGTCAAGTTGGTTCACACTTTTACATTTTATCGACTTGTTAAAAGCATCTTGAACGTTTGCTATTCTCAGAAAACCGCGATAAATTCCAAAAAAGGGCATCTTACCGTTTTCAGAAATTTGACCTTGATTTTTGACCTTTCTCAGATCAACGAAGCAAATTTCTAACAATATTTTTTTGACGTGAAATTTTATGCTCTTTTTAAATCCGCACTTAAAATAGGGGTTCTCATTTTTAAAAATCGTCTTGACCTTCAAATGACACCAAAAATTGACCTTAAGCTTAAAATTAATAGTACCGTTAAATATTTTCCCGAGTGTATAAATATATTTTAAAGAGGTGAAGTGGTAAAATTTAAACTTTACATTACGAAAATTAAATTATTAACCCCAGGGTTTTATCTTATCTCCGGATTTTTCAAAGGAATCGTTACATTCAGAGTGCTTCGTGATTTTATCACGTCCAGAGAGTCAGTAAAGGAATCCAGCCTCCCATTACCACAAACTCCTCGCTTTTAAGCTTTTACACGAAAGAAATGAAGTTTCTTTTTATCGTTCATTCTGTATAACGAGCTCTGGAATATGGAATTGTACGATAAAAAAATGTATTTTCAAGATTCTCGAGATCTCTTTTCGCTAACGATGTAGGGATCACTGACGAGAGGGGACAACTTTTTTTATAATGGTTATGGCACCTCATTGAGACTAATATTTAAAAATCGCTTGCGGCTATGTTAAATATTCATGAATGAGGGATTGTAAATACGATATTGAAATTAAGAACGGAGAATCTAATTTGCGAGTTTTTATATTCAATCTGAGTTTTTGGGTTAAACTTTACATAAGGGACCGTCCTTAAGGGTGGTAAAATGACTTGGGTTTTCGGCAGATCTATAATACGTCTAGAAGAATGAATTATTTAATGTAATATTTTAACCGCACACTCTAAAGGCAATTATACCGGTCGGAACATAGAGATTTTTTCGAAAAATGTTCTGGTTGATGTTTTTTTTGTAATTTTTTTTGCGCCTGTACAGTGTAACACGCTAGCTATTGTGTATGCCGGGCTGCAGTCACGCGGTGTATGAGCAAAAGTAACTTTATTTTCAAATATCAATCAAAAGTTGTATTTTTGCAACAGGTGAAAAGTTAGCATTTTTCAATATTTTCGTTGCATTATTTAAATCGAAATAATTATTTAAAAAAAAAAAACTTACTCAAAAATATAAATTTTGTACGCGAAATTGAAGAACTACATTTTCAGTTGACATAATTAATTTCCAACGAAGAAAAGGGGAATTTTCAACAAAATAGTTCCCTTTTAAACCAAAGTAAAGCATTTTAGATAAAAAAATTAATTTTCAACAAAAAGTGTAATAGCCGATATTTCCGCCAGAATATATTTTATTTTTTAATCAAAAACAGTTGAATCAAACCAAAAAATATAAATTTTTAGGACATTATTTGAATCTTCAAGCAAAACAGACTAATTTTTCAACTACATTTTTAGTCACAAAATTCATTTTCACTACAAAAAAACTAATTTTCAACAAAATAGTTAACTTTTTAAGTGAATATATTAATTTTTAACTAAAATCATGAATCTTCAACCAAAAAAATTTATTTTTAACTCAATAGACATATTTTTAACAAAATAGATGAATTTTCAAGAACATAGCTAAATTTTCAAACAAAAAGATGAATTTTTAATCAGAAAAACCTTTTTGCAATCGAAGAAATTAATTTTCAACAGAATACAGAAATTCTGAAGCAAATAGCTAGATTTTCAAATGAAGAAGATAAAATGTTAAACCAAACCTGGAACAGTTAAATTTTCAGTTAAAAAAATTCAGTTTTAACCAAAAAAAATTTTAACAAAATAGTTAAATTCTTAAAAAAAGAAATTAATTTCTATCTAAAATAATGAATCTTTAATAAAAAAATGGATTTTTATCCCAATACTTGAATTTTCATTCCAAAAGACAAATTTTCGACCAAAAAAGACAAATTCTCAAAAAAATAGTTCAATTTTCATCAAAACAGATGGATTTTCAACTATGAAGATTAAAGATCCATTAAAAAAATAAATTTTCGTCAAAAAAATGGTATAATTAAATTTTCAGTTTGAAAAATTAATTTTAAATTTAAAAAAATCTAATTTTCAATCAAAGAAATGATTTATCAACCAAAGAAGTAAATTATTCACCCAGAAGATTAATATTCTACCACAAAAGAGAAAGTTAAAAAAAAATACAGAAATTTTCAACCAAATAGCCCGATTTTTTTCACTGAAAAAGATAAATGTTAAACCAAAAATGGAGCAGTTAAATTTTCAGTTAAAAAAATCAAGTTTCAACAAAAAAAGGAATTTTCAACAAAAAAGTTAAATTTTTAAGGAAAGAAATTAATTTTCAGCTAAAATGATGAATCTTTAACCAAGAACCTACATTTTTAACCCAAAAGTTGAATTTTCAACTGAAGAAGATAAATTCTAAACAACATTGAACAGTTAAAATTTCAGTAAAAAAATGTAGTTTGAAAAAAAAGGAATTTTTATGAAAAAAGTTAAATTTTTATACAAAGAAATTAATTTTTAACTGAAATAATGGATTTATATCCTATAGTTGAATTTGCAATACAAAAGATAAATGTTCTACCAAAAAAGACATATTTTTAACAAAATAGATAAATTTTTAACCAAACAGATAAATTTTCAACCAAGAAAATTAGAGGTCGATCAAAAAAGATCAATTTTCGACTAAAAATGGAATATTTACATTTTCAGTTAAATAACTAATTTTCAATAAAAAAAAACCTTTTCGCAGTCGAAGAAATTAATTTTCAACAGAACACTTGTCGACATATTATGGCTCTGGCGAAAACCAGAGTCGTTTTAAAAACCTTAAGGCCCTTTATCAGAATGGGTAATCGGTTCTGAATTTTGAGGTCGCAAGGTTGAATATTTTTGTCTAATTTTTCGCATACGTTATCTACATAATCATATCTCGACGCACACAGAGCCGTTTTTTCGATAAAATATTTATATTTTGTTTAATAATCAACAACGTAAGAACAATAGCAGTGACGCTCAGTGTAAGCTGTCTCTGCATTTTCGCCGCGTGCATAATTGCCTTTAGATTATGTAGTTAAAATATTACAATCAACGATGAATTCTTGTAGGCTTAAATTACACAACAGTTCAAGGGGGAGGGGGGGGGGGCAACACAGCGCGTTGCCCCGCGGGGGGGGTCCTTCATTCTTGTACGTAATTTTTGAAAATTCGCAAATGAAACAAATAACTGGCACTAATTGTACAGACATTTATTATGAATTTAACTTTACGGTTGTTTGAAAATTCGACAATTTTATTAAACAGTCATCCTTTTTAGTTGAAAATTCTACTGTTTTGTTGAAAATGAGTATTTTTTGGATGAAAATTCAACTATTTTTTTTTTCAACTTAAAAATTCATCTATTCTAATAGAAATTGCATCTTTCTTGGACAAAAATGCAACTATTTCGTAGAAAATTTACTTGCTTCAACAATTTGGTTAAAAAGTCATCCTTTTTGGTTGAAAATTCGTCTTTTTGGGTTAAAAATTTAACTATTTTCATAGAAAATTTACTTTTTATTTAAAATTAATATTTTGGTGTTGAAAAGTCAACCAAAATCTTTTTTGGGTGAAAATTCAACTATTTTTTGAAAATTGGTTTTTTTAATTTACAAATTTATCTATTTTAGTTGAATTTTCATCTTTCTTAGATAAAAATTTAACTGTTTTGTTGAAAATTTGTCTATTTCGTAGGAAATTTACTTTTTGTTTAAAGCTCATATTTTGGTTTTGAAAAGTCAACCAAAATCTTTTTTGGATGAAAACTCAAATACTTTTTTGCAAATTTGTTTTTTCAATTGAAAAACTTATCTATTTCAGTAGAATTTGCATCTTTCTTAGATCAAAATTCAACTGTTTTGATGAAAATTCGTTTAATTCGTAAAAAATTTACTTGTTGTTTAAAATTCATATTTTGGTGTTGAAAATTCTACTGAATTTTTTTTAATGAAAATTTCACTACTTTTTTTTTTTTAATTGGTCTTTTTAATTTAAAAATTCATCTATTTCAGTAGAAACTGCATCCTTCTTGGATAAAAATGCAACTCTTTGGTTGAAAATTTATCCATTTCGCAAAAAATGTACTTGTTGTTTAAAGTTTATATTGAACTTTTTTTTAACAAAATAGTTCAATTTTTAACTAAAAATCAAATTGTTTAATTTTAATTTAAAAAAATTTATTTTCAATTTTCAAAACACGAATTTTCTACAAAAAAGTTGAATTTTCTACCGAATTGTTCAATTTTGAAGCCAAACCGACAAATTTTCTATAAAAGATTTGAATTTTCCATCGAAAAATATAAATTTTCAAGAAGAAAGTTAATTTTCAAAAATTAATTTAAAAAAAAAAAATCCAACCAATAAGTTCAATTTTCAATGAAAGAAGTGAATTTTCAACTAAAATTATCAATATTCAATCAGAAAAATTAATTTTTTGAGAAAAAGTAGTTTAAATTTCAATCAAGGAGTTGAATTTTCGACAAATAATGTCATAGTCATATTTTAACCAAAAAAATTTAATTTTAAATCAAAACGAGTTGAATTTAACCATAAAGACGAATTTTCTGCGTAACAGTTGAATTTTTCACCTTAAAATAATCATTTTAAAGAAAATACTTCATTTTAAACCAAACAGTTATGTTTTCAAACAAATAGTTAAATTTTCAGCCAAAAAAATTAATTTTTTCCCAAAAAACGAATTATCAACAAAGTAGTTCATTTTTTAACCAAATAGGTGAATTTTTAAATAAAATTATCAATTTTCAACTAAAAAAATTAATTTAAATAAAATTAGCTTACGTTTCAAGCAAGGAGTTTAATTTTCAACCGAAAAAGATTAATTTTCAACTAAAAATGTAATATTTTATATTTTGACAAAAAATTTTAATAATTATTTGTTTATTAATTTATTATCATTTCGTGAATTTATGATTATTACATTTAATATAAACACTGATATTACTAGGTCAAAAAGTACAAAATAATTGGACTATTTTGTATATTGGTTATTTGTGATCTGTTTGAAATGTTTTGAAATATTTCTGGGCCAATAACCTGTTCACATATTAAAATATGATAACTGTTCCAGATAATTTTCAAACAAGCATAGGAATAGTTTAGAATATTATTTATTTATTTATTTTTTATTTTGATTACTGGTTGGAGGAATCGACTTTAGTAAAGCGGGACAAAAAGGACAAGATGTGCTCTGGATCAATAGTGTTTTATCTGTTCCCATGTCTGTTTATGCAGGCCGCGACACGCACGAAAATTCAATTCTAGCCTGAGTAATTCTGTGTATTTACGATAAGAAGACAGTGGAGTTTCCAGAAGAAGGGACTTTTTTACGGTTCGAATTTACTACTATTGACAAAAAAGAATGAAAATGGAATCCTCCCTCGTTTTAATCGAATAATCGGAATGAAGGTAAGCACCTCCTTGCATTAAAAGGGAAACTCCCCACAATTTTAACTTTAAATCAGGAATATACTGGGAATTCTCACTGACGGCAGTAGCAGGGTGGTGATTCTCCCCTCGACGAGATCTCGAATGTTAAGCACGGACGGGCGCGGTCAGCGCTCGGATGGGTGATCGTTCATTTTCCTCGCTTAGTCGTGTTTTCACTGCGTTAAACTATGGTCGACCGGGAGGTTTGAAGCCCAGGATGAATAGTTAAATTATTATTATTATAAAAAAATTTAAACAAATAGTTACATTTTCAATCAAAAAGATGAATTTTAAAGCAAGAAGATTAATGTTCTACCAAAAAACACAAAGCTTTAGAAAATTACATTAATTTTCAACAAAATTGTTACATACAAAACTGTTACAAATAATTTAATTTCATACCAAATTGTTGAATACTCAACCAAAACAGATTAGCTTAGAACCAAACAGTTGCATTCTTAAGCAAACATAGAATAGTTACATTGTTAGTTGCAAAAATTATTTGTAAAAATTATAAATGTAAAAAGTTGACCCTATTCGTTGAAAAATAGCCAAATTATGAATTTGTATATAAAAGTTGCTTGAATAATTAATAATTCTTGTAAATTTTTCAAAATATTATAGGAAACAGTTATTTGAAAAACATTATTCATTGATTCCGTAAAAAAATTGAGCCTACTCTTTAAAAAATTGCCTGACTCTTAATTTGTTTATCAAAATTGTTTAAATAATAATTCATTCTTTGAAATTTGTAGTGCATTATAGCAAAAAGTCGCCTGAAAGAGATTCTTACTTAATTCTTTAAGAAATGGAGCCTATTCGTTGAAAAATAGCCAAACTCTTGATTTTTTAATCGAAATTGTTTGAATAATTAAAAATATAAATCATATATAAAAATATCATCGGAAAGATATTCTTAGTTGACTTTGAAAACAAATTGAGCCTATTCATTGAAAAATAGCAAAACTCTGAATATCTTCATGAAAATTGTTGAAGTAATTAATAATTATTGTAAATTTGCAAAGTGACGTAGGAACGACTGATTCTAAATACATCCTTTTTGGTTCTGTAAAAAAATTGATCCAATTCGTACAAAAATAGACAAACATTGAATTTGTTCATAAAAATTGTTTGAATAATTAATCATTCTTGTAAACGTACATAAGCAACATATAAATTTTATATTATTATATTTTTATTTTATGTATATATTCTATAAAAAAAATTTATCTTATTCGTTGGAAATAGCTAAAATTTGAATTTGTAAAGCAACATAGAAAAGAGTATGCGGAAAGACATTCTTAGTTCACTCTGTAAAAAAATTGTGCCCATTCCTTGAAGAATAGCCAAGCTTTCGATATCTTTACAAAAATTGTTGTAATCATTAATAATTATTGTAAATGTGCAAAGTATGGTTGAAAAGAGTTATTGAAAATACATTCTTTGTTGATTCTGGAAACAAATTGAGCCTATTATTTAAAAAATAGCCAAACTCCTAATTTTTTGTATGAAAATTGTTTAAATAATTAATAAATCTTGGAAATTTGCAGAGCAGTATAGAAAAAAGTCATCGAAAAGATATTCTTGGTGAATTTTGTAAAAAAATGAGCCTATTCATTGAAAAATAGCCAACCTGCTAATTTGTTTATGAAAATTGTTTATACAATTAACAAATCTTGGAATTTTACAGAGTA
>CAKNYM010050004.1:119868-131040 GCA_932195095.1 Andricus curvator | reverse complement strand
AAACTGAAAAATTAAAAAAATTCATTATAAAATTTCGAATGGAAAAAATATCATAAAGGGAGTCATTGGTACATAACAAAAATTATGCACATATTTTATATATGGCATCATCCTCAGAATACCTTGTGTATAGGTAGTGAGGGTGTAATTTTTTATAATCCAGTTAATGTATAACATTATGACAAACTTATTTTTGACAAGTATCCATTTGACATTTTTATATAATAATTTATAAAGAAAAATATGTACATCCTATTTGGCAACCCTATTTTTTTATAAGTACCAAGGATGCAATTTAAAATAAAACATTTTTACAAACTTATTTTTGTTCCTAAAATGAAAGAATGATTAAAAAACTGAAAAATTAAAAAAATTCATTCTAAAATTTTCAATGGAAGAAATATATCATAAATGGACTCATGGGTACATAGCAAAAATTATGCACATATTTTATGTATGGCATCAACCTCAGAATACCTTTTTGTATAGGTAGCGAGGGTGTAATTTTTCATAACCCAGTTTATGTACAACATTATGAAAAACTTATTTTTGACAAGTATGGGTTTGACATTTTTATTAAATAATTTATAAAGAAAAATGTGTACATTCTATTTGGAAGCATTATTTTTTTATAAGTACCAAGGATGCCATTTTGAAACAAAACATGTTGACAAACTTATTTAATAATTTACACGTAAAAAATGGAAGCTTTCAACATGTTCCAATCGAGAAATTAAAAATAATATGCCATTCAACTGCAACATTTTAAAATTTAAACTTTTATAAATTCAAAAATTGAAAGCTTAAAATGCATAAATCCAGCCTATTATTTTCAATTCTCTAAATTAAAATAAATCCCTCTTCAAATTCAGTAAAAAATTGAAAATAAAATGTTTCACCTTTCATCTGAATGTTAAAACTTGAAAATCAAAATTTCATCCCTTCCAAATCAATAAAAATGATAAAAACAAGAAAAAAAGCCTCTTCCAATCCAAGACAAATTTAAATAAAAAAATTCTTCCCTTAAGGTTATTAAAATGTTAAAAATTATAATTTTTAGGAAGGAAGACTAATATTATCCTTCTTACAATTCATAAAATATTGAAAACCGAAATTTCCTCGTATCATACTCAATAAAAATGTTAAAAATACCAAATTTTCCCACCTTCAACTCAATAAAAATTTTCAAAAAAGTTTCTCTTCGAATTTTGAGAAAAATTAAATACTAAAGTCTGTTAAGTGGAATTATTTAAATTTAAAGTCGTTTTAAATTTATGATCGCTCAATTTTTATTTATGCATCAAAACTCAACTTGAAACTTTGACAAGTGCTTGTCTAAAAATTGTCCATTTTTTTACGTTTCTCTCGAATTTTTGCTCTGCAGGTTCGAAAATACAAAAAAAATTAGATTTAGAATTTTTAACAAAAAGCGATTTACTGTAAATTTGGTGCGGGGTCTTTTTCAACCAAAGAGATAAATTTTCATTCAAAAAAAAATTTCCACAAGGTAGGTCAACTTTTGCCAACGCAATTGAATTTTCAACGAAATAAATACAAATTTTTAAGAAAATATTCAAATTTTCAATCAAGAGATGAATTTTCAACAACAAAACATTTTTCTTAACAAAGTGGTTTAACCAAAATTGCTAAACAAAATAGATGAATAAATCAAAAATGAATGAATGAATCAAAAATGAATAGATGAATAAATAAAAAAAGAATGAATGAATCAAAAATGAATAGATGAATAAATCAAAAATGAATGAATGAATCAAAAATGAATAGATGAATAAATCAAAAATGAATGAATGAATCAAAAATGAATAGGTGAATAAATCAAAAATGAATGAATGAATCAAAAATGAATAGATGAATAAATCAAAAAGAAAAATTATTAAAAAATAGTTAAATTTTGATAGAAAAAAGATTTAAGTTGACTTTTTAACACCAAAATATAAATTTTAAACAACAAGTAAATTGTCTACAAAATAGTTCAAGTGTCAAACAAATAATAAAATGTCTAACTAAAAAGATAATCTTCAGGAGGAAGCAACTGCAAAAAAAAAGAATTATAGATATGAATACAAGGAAAATAAATTACTAACAAGAATATTATATCAGGGTTACCGCAAAACTTCATTTTAAAAATTCTCTACTTTTTCCCTGGCCAATTTTTAATTTACCCCGACCATTATTATTCAAAAACCAGAATCTGAAACTTGTAACATATTTAACCAAGAATCTTTTAAAAACATAAAAAAACAATTTTAAGTTAAAATTGAAAATTTTTAAATTCATACTGCTCGACAGTTATTTGAAGTTATAGAAATTCCCTGACTTCGCAAGATTTTTTTTTATCTAACATTTCCATCATTTTCTGGATCTCAGAAGTAAAAAAAAATGTAGACCAATCACATACAGTCTTGATCTTAAATATGAATTTGTATATTTATAAGGGTCATTTTTTTAAAATTCAAATTAGCATCCCTACAAATTGTTCCTTTTGCTGAGAAAATGACCTCTGATTTGTTTCGGAATTTTTAAAAATATTTAGAGGTCGCTCAAGGTCAATTTAGGGCAAACATGCTCATTCTTAATCAAATTGATGCTATGTTTTATTATTTAGTTCTGGCGCGTATGAATTGTATTCTTTACAATTGAATTTTGTACTGAGATTTCTTTCAGATTTTCACCATATCATTCAAAGGTTGCTCAAGGTCATTGTATTGCGAAAATGTTGATTCCATTTAATTTTCTCTAGTTTTTATGACTGAGAAACAGTGTCAGTTTATTCATTGCGGCAAAAAAATAAGTCAAGTGGTTTAAGAACTGTGTGTCATATTACTTTAAGGCGTGTATCATATTACTTGAAGGTCATTCAAGGTCATTTTGCGAAAAATGGTCATTCAACCTTTTTTTTTCTTTTGCTTTAAATAAAAAACGTTAAAACAGTAGAATATCGTAGTTTTATTAATATATGATCAAGTTTAGTTGTAAAATTGTAGTTAAAAAGAAGTAATTATCATAAACGCATGAGCAGGGATTATAATTTACCTTTTAGAAAATAAAGAGGAAAACTTAGTTGGCGAAAAACAACTATCTAATATGCAAGTGTTAGCTCTCTTTTTTCATTATCACAATTTACAAAGAGGTCATTTTTTTCGAAATGACCTTGAATGCCCTTCAAATAGAATAAAAAATATTGATCAAACAACTTGACTACATTTTTTTACTGAAATTAGTAAATTGACACTGTTTCTCTATAAAAAATAGAGGAAATTAAGTTTAATCAACGTTTTTTCAAGAAACTGACCTTGCGTGACCTTTGAGTGTTATTGTAAAAATCTAAGTTCAATATTAAATTGTAAAGAACACAATTCACCCGGGCCAAAAGTTGATAATTAATAAAAAGCGTCAATTTAATTTCGTTAAAATTTTATAGGATTCGGAGTTGTCATCTCAATTTAAGGTTTGTGTCATATTACTTTAAGGCCATTCAAGGTCATTTTGCGAAAAATTGTCATTCAACTTTATTTTTTCATGGTATTTATCTTTTTGGGTTAAATTTCGCTTTAAATACAAAATAAAAAACGTTAAAACAGTAGCATATCGTAGCTTTATTAATATATAATCAAGTTTAGTTGTCAAATTGTAGTTACAAAGAATAAATTATCATAAACGCATGAGCAGGGATTATAATTTACCTTCTAAAAAATTAAGAGAAAAACTTAGTTGGCGAAAAACTACCATCTAATATGCAAGTGTTAGCTCTCTTTTTTTATTATCACAATTTTCAAAAAGGTCATTTTTGAAATGACCTTGAATGCCCTTCAAATAGATTAAAAAAATTGATCAAACAACCTGACTAAATTTTTTTACCGAAATTAATAAATTAACACTGTTTCTCTTTAAAAAATCGAAAAAATTAAGTTTAATCAACATTTTTCAAGGAAATTGACCTTGCGCGACCTTTGAGTGTTATTGTAAAAATCTAAGTTCAATATTAAATTGTAAAGAACACAATTCACCCGGGCCAAAAAATAATAATTGATAAAAAGCGTAAATTTAATTTCGTTAAAATTTTATAGGATTCGGAGTTGTCATATTAATTTAAGGTGTGTGTCATATTACTTTAAGGTCATTCAAGGTCATTTTGCGAAAAATGGTCATTCAACTTTTTTTTTCATGGTAGTTATCTTTTTGGGTTAAATTTCGCTTTAAATATAAAATAAAAAACGTTAAAACAGTAGAATATCGTAGCTTTATCAATATATCATCAAGTTTAGTTGTCAAATTGTAGCTACAAAGAATAAATTATCATAAACGCATGAGCAGTGATTATAATTTACCTTTTAGAAAATAAAGAGAAAAACTTAGTTGGTGAAAAACAACTATCTAATATGCAAGTGTTAGCTCTCTTTTTTCATTATCACAATTTACAAAAAGATCATTTTTTTGCGAAATGACCTTGAATGCCCTTGAAATAGAATGAAAAAAATTGATCAAACAACTTGACTAATTTTTGTTACCGAAATTAATAAATTGACACTGTTTCTCTATAAAAAATAGAGAAAATTAAGTTTACTCAACGTATTTTCAAGAAAATGACCTTGAGCGACCTTTAAGTGTTAGTGTAAAAATCTAAAAAAATCCAAGTTCAATATTGAATTGTAAAGAACACAATTCACCCGGGCCAAAAATTAATAATTGATAAAAAGCGTCAATTTAATTCCGTTACAATTTTATAGGATTCCGAGTTGACACCATGGCGAAGAGCAGACATCAACATGGTTCTTTCAGTCAGTCACAATACTTGAAAAATATTTGGTTGCATCAATAAAATTTTTATTGGTTCAAACATAGAATATGGTTATTATGTGGACAACAAATATTGAATTTCGGTATTTAATTTTTGAAAAGACTATTCTAGCATCGCATTAAAACACTTGTAATTTGGCTACGGTAATGCCCCAGTAACCCTATATGGGTAATTGTCAAATTGAAGGCAAACTTAAAGTCCCAGTAATATAACATCAACTTAGAAACTCGTACTGATTTTTTTTTTAAATTTAATAAATACTTATTATCATCCTCTACAAAATGTTCAGTTCTTTTTTTTTCATTTCTGTTGCTATTAACTTTAATTTAATATAAGAACACCCCAAACGTCATTACCGTACGGCGTCCCAACCTCACTTTGCACAAGGATAAACTGATTTTCTTCTTTTCTTAGACAGTAACCTGAACAACGCTTAACGTATCAAGTTTGTAAACTTTAGATGAACATAAATTGAATGTATGCACATTTTTTAAGTCAAATAAATAATATTGTAAAAACCTTAAAGTCTGTCCTTCGATTTTTGTCATTTCAGACGTCATTACCGTACGTCTTTCTTTCTAGTAAAATATTGTTGTTACAGTAGAGTAATAAATACAGAAATATTAAGCGTATCGTTTAATACCGGATTCTATAAAATTGAGCTTAAAATATTAACTCTTTTTTTTTGTGAATCTGATATTAAAACTGAAAAGTGCATTTTGACAACAAAAACGTCATTCCCGTACGTGCGTAAAAACCAATTTTGGAGTGAAAAAAAATTATAAAAACCATTCCGTTACTTGCTCAGCGCTGTTTTCTTTCATAAGTAGGTGACTTTTTATGATTAAAATCTGTTATGTTTTTATAAATATTAAAAAAGGCTAAACTTCATCATTGTTCTCGCATCATTACCGTACGGTACAATAGTTAAATATTTCGTTTTCCCTGAATGGCATGCGTTACATTATTCACTTTTGAACTTTTTAAAAGCTCGCGCTCTCTTTCATCAAATCCCTTTTGGATTTTAAATTTTTAGATGCGATAAGATCAATTTCCGTTATGAAATATTTAATTCCTAATAATAATGTGATTGCCACTATAGGTGCTACAATTTGCCTACAATTTGACAATTACCCATATATAAATTTTCCATATACCACGGATTTTGGTTGAATGTAAATGCTTATATAAATTGTGAAATCAGTTAAAAATAATTTAGTAAGTAGATCATTTCTCCTTGAAACTGAGTCTCATGAAATGTAAATATCTTGGAAGAGCAAACTATACGCCTATAATCTATAAGATAACGTCTGAAGAATATATGTATTATATAATTTGATGAAGCACTGGAATATTTATTAGTTACATTGTGAATGAAATTCTTCATTGATACCTTAATTATATGTTTTCTACTCGGACAATATGAGGATTCTTTCCAGTCTTGTCTTATTGGCGGTTATCCTCAATTCTATTGGTGAATATAAAAATATTATATACCTTTAATTTTATATAAATTTTCCAGGCTAACGCTAATAAGAATTTATTCCGGGAAATCCAGAATGTATGTTTTAGAAAGAAATTCAATTTAAAACGTGTCTCTATCAATATGCAATCCGTACCATATGGGATATACCCAACTGTGAACGCGTAACGTAACCCGATCAAATATTTAAACGTGGAACCTTAATGGAATTATTATAAAAAATATACTAATACTTTAATAATTTTAATACATAACTAAGAAAGTAGTTTCTTAATCAGTTGATGATCAGAGTTGATAAACCGACATTTCAATACCTCCTTCCGACCATCATCAAGGTATACATCGTAGTTATTATATCTATCGATGCGGTCTGAATATTTATAAAAAATGAATGCATATGATGAATAGAATATAATAGAAAAGGAAATAATTAAATAAGACAAAATGGAATAAAATAGAACAGGAAACAAAACACTAGCTAAAAGAAAATAAAACAAGCACAAAAAAGAAACTAAAATCTAATTCAAATTAAAGAAGCTTCACAAATAATTAATTACCCATTACCTCTGATTAATAGAATCGCTACCAAAGATTTTTGCTCTAGAAGAAAAAAATATGCCTCAAAAGAAAATTAAGATCCGGCAACATATTCCAACACAGAAAAAACTAAGAATAAAATTTGTTGCAGGACATTTTTTAGAATGATAAAGTTTTGTTCAGCCAACTTCGCGCCTTTTAAAATACATGTGTTTATCATGGAAAAACAAAAGAAAGTTTAACCGATATTTGTGTAAAGTTTATCCTATGAAGTTAATTTTTGTTGCAACGAATCTTGCGTCGGAAATCGATGTAAAGTTTATCTTCTGTTTTTTCTGTGAAAAGAGAATACACCAGGAAAATTGAATCCTCTGTTTTTTGTTGCAGATTTGAGTTCACATTTTGACTGTCTACCTAATGGAACACCTATTTCTGATGTTCCTTGTCCTGGAACATATTCTCCTGATAGAAATCATTCCCCTGGAAAGTCTCTTTCTTCTTTCAAACCTAATTTTCCGGATTCTCCGGTCAGGTCTTCTCCTACTGCTGAGGCTCTTCTTCGTGCCAGGACCAGGTCTCCTCCTGCCAGTCGTCCTACTTCACGCATACTTGGATATGAACTTGACCAGCTCAGATTTATTCGACTTGTTTCCAACAAAAATCCGGCCCGGCAATTCGAAATTCGAAAATACACTTTTCCTCGTGATGAATCAATCCAAGTGAGGGGTGAAAGGCGTGTCCTTGGGTCCATGCCAACCGAAGAAAGAACTGTATTATCAACGTCCAATGGTGACATTTTTGCGATGTTGGAGGGTAATGCAAAACTTCGTGGAATGTATACATTAAGAAATTACCATGGATATAAGTCTCAAAGACGGGTGAAAATAAACATGGACAGCGGCGCAATTTCAGATATGACTCGAGAAGAAATCGAAGAAACTCCCTTAGGCAAGCATAGCCCAATCTCAAGGAATTTTAAAGCTATAGATGTAGAGTACATTCCACAAAAGTAATTCAATTTTAAAAACTACAAGGAAGCAACGGAACCAGATTTTTTAAATTCATTAACCTTTCAATCCGAACAAGTTTACAACTGAATAAATCTAAATGAGTGCATCGTTATTTGTTGAATGTTTTTGCAGTTTTTAGTAGCAATTAAACATAATGCCGTTAACAGTCTTTCGCAATAATTATACAATTATTTTTTATAGTATCAAAAACGGTAAAAACTGGTTTGCATAATTATATGTATCTTTCTTTCACGATTCTATTGATATAAAAATCTCATTTTTTGATGTTTTTGAGTTAAAGTTGTTCCTCAAGAACAGGGTAGTATTGTATATTAAATTTGAGCGCAAAGACGCACAGAACTCTGAAGCAAAAATTTTAAACATATCAAAACCCCTGACTTCAATAGAGATTAAGAATTTTTTTTCAAGCAAGTTGATAAAATTACTAAAATCTATTCTTGAAGCCATAAATCATAATCAAAAATGAGTAACAATGTTCTGAAATTGTCCTATGCGTATTTGAAGATAATATGCGAGAATATGGGCATATAAATATTTAAAAAATGTTGAAAACAGATTGTGTCAATTGTGAAATTTTAATAAAAAATAAAAAATGTAAAATAATATTTGATTATTTTATTTCTTTTAACGTTATGTTCACCCCACAGCTAAAATATTTCGTCATATTGACGGAAGCTTTCGGAACTTTCCTGAATAATTTAGAATTCCTACCTGTGACACATTACATATGTCTTGTTTTTTGCTTCCACTGTGATGAATTTAATAACACGAATTAGTAATTATTGATAAACTACTCCTTACTTCTACTTCTTATAATGGGACTAATATTTGTTTGTATTTTCAAATTTAATTCCATTCTCGGTTAAAAACAACCAAACGTATAATTTTCTTTAATTTTTCATTGACACAAATATCTTAACATAGAAAATTCTTGTAAAAATTTATGCTTTTTTATTTTGTTTATACTCTTTCCCTTTAAGGGTTTTGAGAGACTATACATAACCATTACATCTGTTCTTACAAATAAGCCTCATACTACCTTACCATCTATTTTCTACATATCGTCCTAATTATCATTTTTACTCCTAAACATTTGCGATGCATTGGGCTTCCGTTTCCTTTTACCATTCTAAAAATTTCGACTCTATTCCACAACTTTCTCATTCTCCTTTTTTATGAGTCTTTTTTTGGTTCTTTCCTACCCTGTGCAATCAGTTCTCTCCCAGCTCTTCCAGCCTCGTCATCCATCCATCTCATGACCACTTCCATTCAAAACGATTAGTGTAAAGTGGAAAATTCATCTGTGTACCTTTCTAAAACATAAAACCATTCCTGCTCATACCCACAAAATCTACACAGATTTCCTTCTTCATTCATCCAAAACCAACATGCCCTTACACCCTCTCCTATTCTGAACCTCACCACTCTTATCCATTTTTTTAAAAATCTTTTTCAGGTGCTCTGGTTTCTCTTCAATCTTAACCATTCTATATTAGCAATTGCACCTTGAATCCGCGATTTTTTCCCATCTTTCCACTCCTTTGCCCATCTCTTCCACTATTCCTTGCTTTTCTCTACCCCTCATATACCACATTCATATCTCATCTCGCATCTCTCTTCCTTTATCAAACGTCCCAAGTTACCCTTCCTCTTCCTTCATAATCTCGCAGGTACTTAAGCAATTCTGCTTCCCTTTCCTCTTCTTAGTTTCTCTTTAAAATTTCAGGATCTTTTTAGTTGTCTGAACAGCATTTTCTCTCTTCCTATTGCTTCCCTCAGCATATAATCTGGCCAACTCTATTTTCTTCCCTATTTCTTCCTCATTCACCTTTTCCCTACTAATCTTGTATTCGCTGTCCTCTTCCCTAACAACCCCTAACATACCCTACAATTACTATGAATACTATCCAGAAATGGACAGTCTTCCTGATTCGACTTTTTCAATAGATCTCTTCTCAGATGGTACTCGTCAAGAATTGTAAGAGCCTTCTGGAAAACATGTTCTGGTAGTTTTCGTTCTCTTCCGAAAATAATAACATTTAGTGCACTGCAAAAAAAATTAATAGTTATAAGGGACCGAACTCAAATTACGTAACGCATCAAGGGGGGGGGGGCCCCAACCTTTTTTTACCCTTTGTCACGGCCCGGCCGCGGGGGGCCCTTCACTCATGTACGTCATTTTTGCAAATTCGCAAAAACTTTCTCCTGAAGATTATCTTTTTAGTTATAAATTTTATCATTTGGTTGAAAATATAACAATTTTCTTAAAAAGACATCATTTTTTTTTTAATTCAACTGTTTTGTTAAAAATTTGTCTATTTGAGTTGAAAATTCAACTCTTTTCGTATAATATTAACCTTTGGTTTAAAATTCATATTTTGTTGCTGACAAGTCAACTGAAATATTTTTGGATGAAGAATATTTTTTCTGAAAATTTGTCTTTTTAATTTAAAAATTCATCTTTTTTTAGTAGAAATATTGCATCTTTCTTGTACAAAAATGCAACTGTTTTGCTGACAATTAAAAAAAAAAAAAATTTACTTTTTGTTTAAAATTTGTATTTTTCTGTAGAAAAGTTTATTGAAATCATTCTGGATGAAAATTCCACTCTTTTTTTTAAATTTGTCTTTTTGATTTGAAAATTCACCTGTTTTCGTAGAATTTTTATTTTTTATGGACAAAAATGCCACTGTTTGGTTGAAAATTTAACAATTTTGTTGAAAAGTCACACTTTTTGGTTAAAAATTCGACTATTTAGCAGAAAATTAACTTAAATTGAAATTAAATTGAAAGTTTTGGTGTTGGAAAGTGAACTAGAATCTTCTTTGGATGAAAATTTAACTATTTTTTTTTAAGTTCATTTTTTATTTCATCTGTTTAAAAAAAAATTCATCTTTCTTGAATAAAAATGCAACCGTTCGGTTGAAAATTCAACTCTTTTTTGAAAATTTGTCTTTCTGATTTCAAAATTCACCTGCTTTAGCAGAAATTACATCTTTCTTGACTGAAAATGCAACTGTTTGGTTTGAAATTCAACAATTTTGTTGAAAAGTTTTGGTTGAAAATTCTGCTGTTTTGTTGAAAATTTAACTATTTTGTAGAAAATTTACTTTTTGGTTAAATTCAATATTTTTATGTTGAAAAGAGAACTGAAATCTTTTCTGGATGAAAATTCAACCATTTTTCGAAAATTTGATTGTTTTTTTAAATAAAAAATTCATCTGTTTTAAGAGAACATTCATCTTTTTTGGATAAAAATGCAACTGTTTGGTTTAAAATTCAACAATTTTGTTGAAAATTCA
>CAKNYM010050004.1:91613-105042 GCA_932195095.1 Andricus curvator | reverse complement strand
TCTAACGTCTCTTCACAGCTACTGTCAACATCCCCCTTCTCCCCACTAACCGCGCTCTCAACCACCTCACCTCTGGGTACGTGACGTTTAGGCGCCGCCGGTTGGACGCCGCCGTTTGGACGCCGCCGTTTAGGCGCCAGGACGGTTAGACGCTGGACGTTTAGGCGCGAGACGTTTAGGCGCTAGGACGTTTAGGCGCTGGACGTTTAGGCGCTGGACGTTTAGGCGCCGGGATGTTTAGGCGCCAAGCGGTTTAATTACAGTAAACCCTGAGGTATCAAAGGTTGGAAATTATTTGGTTGCATGCAACATTTTATATTATGTATGCTACCTAAAAGTAAAAAATTTACGTGAAAATTATCCAGATTCTTTTTTCAAAATTTTGGAAATATTATTTAATGTTCTATGAAAATTAATTTTTCAGAAAAAAAATGATTATTAGTTTTTCTAGGAATTTTGATACAAATTTTGCATTCATTTAAAACCTTTTCAAAATGCTTAAAAAGCTTATAAATGTTGTGTTCGACGTCTTTAAAAATCTACGTTTAAAGATCCTTGAAAAGCTTCGAATTTTCATTTCAAAATTTTCAAAAATCTAAATTATATTTCCAAAATTTTGAAAAAAGAATCTGGATAATTTTTAGGTAATTTTTTTACTTTTGCAGGATTTTCAAAAAATTGTAGAAAAAATTCGATTTTCAAGATAATAACATTGTTACTAGATTTCTGGAAAATTGTGAATGATTTTTTTCAAACAAATTTTTAGGAGAATATTTTTGAAAAGATTTAAAAACTAATTTTAATGTACAAATTAATGTTTCTAGCTTAAAATTGCTTGAAATGATATCATTCTGAAAGTTTATAAATTTTTCGAATCACTCTTCAATTCATAGCATTGAAAATGATAGCGTGGATTTCTACTTTTTAAAATATTTTAACTGTAAAATGTACAAAAGTTGAAATTTTGCAGTTTAACTGCTTTTAACTTAAAAAATTTCAATTGAAAAATTTTAAAAGCTTTCATTTTACACGCTAAAGTTATTAAGCGCTTGAATTAACATTTTTTAAAGCTTTAATTTTAAAAGTTTAAGATCAAAAAGTATTACACTTTGAGTGTTTTGATTTGCGGTTCAGTTTTTAAACTTCAAATGAAAAAATTGGTATTTTCAAGAGTTCGAATGTTTTAATTTCAATGACCGTGATCAATTCTTTCCAAATTGTTCAATTTTTATTTGCAGTCAAAAAGGTTTTTTTTTTACCTAGGACGACAAATATTGAGAACATTGCAATGACATATATGGTGTCCAATCGGTCGCTATATATTTGAAAAAAACTTCAAACGTAAGGTTTTTTTATTTTTTTAATAACGATTATTCATTATGATCTTTTAATGTCCAACTTTTGGTACCTCAGGGTTTACTGTGATTAGACCGCTCGGCGCCTAAACATCCCGGCGCCTAAACGATCTGACGCCTAAATGTCCTGGCGCCTAAACGTCCAGCGCCTAAACGTCCCGCGCCTAAACGTCCCGCGCCTAAACGTCCGGCGCCTAAACGGCGGCGTCCAAACGGCGGCGTCCAAACGGCGGCGTCCAAACGGCGGCGTCCAAACGGCGGCGCCTAAACGTCACGTACCCCTCACCTCTTGTTTCATCATTTACCTGCCCTCTGGCGCCCGATTGTGGGCTTCGTACCGTCGGCATCCTAGTATCTTACCTTGCCCAGTATTCCGCGACGTTTGCCGCTCTTTACTCGCCTACCCCTTACCCCGCAACTAGTTTTCTACTCCTAACCTCCAAACTCACGCGCTCCAATTTCCCTTTCTCACAACTTACTTTCACACTTTACACCCTTGCCTTCACTCACCCTTCTTCCTTTACCCCTGATCTCCTCACTCACTGCCCTTTCTGCATCCACACACGCTGATTCCCTTCACCAAAGCCAAAAAACCAACACTTGACACAAAAGAGTTCTCTCACGATCGGTACCGAAAACGGAAGCCATTGCAAAAATAGTGTAAATTCCAATGTTTTCTTAAATTTTCAAAAGCTTCCGTGATAATCAATATTTGTAAATGTTCTCATTTGTGCTCATTTTAAACCTATTTTGCTGGTTTGTAAATATATTAATTATATGTATAACCATAAAGTTTCTATAAAAGTTCCTCAAAATATATATGTATTCAATTTTTATTTTTATTTACCTACAGATAAGATGTTTTCAAATTTTTCCAAATTCATCCTGGGCTCATTCTATACAGAATTTTGAGAGGATTGAACCCTTTAGAGAGAACAAATTTTAGCTCTGATATAATTAAAATTAAATATCAACTTTTTATATCCAAATTTCTGAATAAATAATTTTACTTCATCATAAAATTTATTTCTAAATGTTTCTAAACATTATTGATAGAAGAGAAAATTTAAATTGTAAATGATTGTTTTATAATGGGAAATGATTCTGTTCTTAACATTTCGCTACCACACTATAATTTGTAAACTTTCTTACATTTTGAAAGTGATAAGAAAAATTAAATTATGAAAAAAGACTTTGAGACAATTTTTTAAATTTTTCAGGATTTAAAAAATGTTTAGGTAAACTAAATTTTGCAGGGTGTCAAGAGAATAAAACAAATATTCTTAAGATTCATGGGAAAATTTAAAATGATTGTCTGGTAATGAATTCTAAGATAAAAATGAAAAAAAAATTAAAATTAGGTTCCTAGGAAAAATTAAAATAAAACTTTTTATTTTGAAAAATGAATTTTAAGAGATTATTTGAAAAGATTTCGAAACATTTTAAAAGATTTCAAAAATTGTCAAGGGAGAATCTGAAAGATTTTAAGGCATTTTTTTAAATTGTGTGGAATTAAAAAAAAAACTAAAAACTAAAATTTCGAAAAAGAGTGTAGAAGATTTTAAAGCAAAATTTTTCAATTTGCTGAGATTAAAAAATAAACAAAAATCGTGTAAATTCTAGAAATATTTAGAAGAATTGGAGAGATTCAAAAAGAATTTCAAACTTTACAAAATTTTTAGAAATGTAGATTCTTAAAGATTTCCAAAATAATGTTTAGAAGCTTTAAACGAATTTCGAAAGGTTTCAAGAGAATGAACAAATTTTCTTAAAAGTCCTGGGAAAATTTAGAAGATTACAAGTAAATTTTTTTACATTTTGAATGATTTTTCCAAATTTTAAGAAAAATTCGATTCGGTTAAAAATATTTTCAGGATTTTAAGACATTTTAAATAGAATGGAAATATTTAAAAACTTGTAAACATTTCCGAAAATTTATCAAATATTTCTTGATTTCTTCCAAACTTCTAAATGTCCTAAACATCTTTTAAAAAGATGGGAATTTTTCCTAATATTTTATAAAATCCTATAAAATAAAAAAAAAAGTTAAAAAAATCTTCTAGATTCTTTTTTCACAAATCTGAAATATTAAAAAATCTTTTTTTTTTTTTAAATTTCCTCAAAAATCTTATATTCATATAAATTTAAAAACTAACTGACAATACTTATTTTCTTGTTCTCAATTCTCACAATTTAATTCCAGCTCGAATTTAAGTGTTCATAATACTTTTAACAAATAAATACTTATTTGAAATTTTGATATTGTATTATTATTAATATGATTTCGTATTCTTTATGGTATGGAAAAATTGTTTTGAATTGGTGAATTTCAATTATTATGTACTTACATTAAGTAACTTCAATATTTTTATGAAAAAAAAAATTGAAAAAGCATTCAGTGTTACATCAAAATATTCTTATATTTATTTCTAGAGGGAAATGTTACGGTATGTTACATTGGGGAGAGGGGGTTAAAAATGGTCGAATATAATGTTACGTAATATGTGAATGCTCCCTAATCTAATCTAAATCTAAATCTAAATCTAAATAAATAAAATCTAAAATCTAAATAGTCTTTTGAAAGTTATCTGGGTACTAATTTAAATTTCCCTCTACTGATGCCCTTTCAGCCGCGCAGGCCCATTTGAGAGCATTAGTTCCGCATTTGGTCGACGTGCAGCGCTAGTGCTACTCTTTCTCGCAACTGAGATTAATCGCCAAGGATATAAGAATGCTTCAACTTGAAACCTCGAAAACTCGAATTAATTTGCGAGACGGCCGCGGCTTGCCAATCGCTATACCTTTTTCATGTTCGAGATTTTAATTCACGTTTTCAGACTTGAAATAAATACATTTTTTGCGTAATGACATGCACTTGAGGAATTATTAAGAAAACCTAATTATTCTTCACAAATGTTTCAAAATGCCCCCAAAAAATAACAAAATTTAAAAAGTAGCAGCTGAAGGTCTACCAGTTTTTTATACAAATTAAAATTTTTAATAAAAAATCGATTTCTGACTCGACTATATATATGAATTAGAGCTATTTTCATTTAAAAAATTGAATTCCTCGTCAAAAATTCGTCGCATTAATTTACTTTGTTTTAAAGCCAAAAAATTGTGGCGGACATGAACCTATGTTTTAACATAGGTTTAAGTATAGGTCTAAACCTAGGGCAGACCTGGTTTTTTGTCCCGGCCACTTGGACCAAGTCCTAAGAAAAGACCAGGTTTTTTCGGGAAGTGTGCTATGTGGGGTTGATGATACTTTTATTATTTTACCGAAAGATAAACTACTTTATGTTATAAATCAATTTAATTCTTATCCTCCTAGACTTGAAACACATGAAATTGAAAGTAATAATTCTATTCCTTTTTTTAAATGTTAAAGTTATAAAAACTGACTCAGGTGATATCATTACAGATTGGTATCGTAAAGATACTTATTCTGGTAGAATTTAAATTTTTCTTCTAACCATCCATCGGCCTACCCTCTGTAAATCAGAGTTAGTTTAAAAATTAGAATTAATTAAATTTAAAATTACTCCCTGTCTTAAAGATGCAAAGAATATAAGAAAAAAAACTAAAAGAAGCTTAAATTCATTTGATCAAAATGTCAAAAATGTATGTTTACGGACGCATTATATTAGTTAATAAATATCAAATAATTATCATGTTACTATTAATTATTGTAGGTATTTTTTAATCTGTTCAGAGTTTATACTTATTTAGATTTGAATTTGCCGCGCTAATCTCGAATGTATTCGATTAGTCTTCCGTTCGATTATTTGGCAACGAACGGACGGAAGGAAGACAACTTTGTAAAAGTGACGAACAGTAAACAGATAAACCGGTAAGGTCATGTAGATAAATCGCTTTGCATAATTCTCGATTCACCTCGTTAATCATTTACGCAACGTTTTTAGACCGGGATGAGGTGTTCATATAAAACCAGAATTATCCACTGTAGCTCTCTAAGAGTTCCGACAGTGAACTTCGAGAAAGCGTCGAAATTTTGAAGATCATTTATTGTTCCGTCTTTCCGTGAAAATGTTAAATAGATTGAGAATTGGGATCCGGAATTGAAACCAATTTTAAAAAAAGATCCCACTTTTCTTTTTAGTATGCTATAAAGGACGTATAGACTTAATGCTGTAACTTTTTGGCATTATAACCTCACTTTTTTATTCTTTGCTCCACGTGCCAAAAATCTTTTCAATCAAATGGTCGAATTTTCAAACAAGAAAGATTAAAATTCAATCAAACATTAGAATTTTCAAGAAGTAAAACAAATTTTTTAGAAAGCAGTTGATTTTTGATCAAAAAAGTTCATTCACAACCAAAAAAGCTAACTTTTCTACCATAAAAGGTAACTTTTCTACCATGAAAGCGGAATTTTCAACAAGAGAGTGAAGTTTTTAAGCTGAAAAGTCTAATCTTTCAGAAAACAGTGACTAAAAAAAATGTCAACAAAAAAGATCATTTTCAATAAAAAAGATAATTTTTTAACAAGATCGTTGTATTATCAACCAAAAAGTTGAACTGTCAACAATAAAGAATAATTTTCTACCCAGAAAGATGACTTTTTAACATAATATATAAATTTTCTACCAAATCGTTGAATTTTCAACCAATAAGATAAATTGTCAAACAAACGAGATTAATTTTCTACCCAAAAAGACGACTTTTCAACCAATTTCTTAAATTTCCTACCAAATAGTCAAATTTTTATCTCATAATCTGAAAATGGAGTAGTTAAATTTCCAGATAAAAACTCTGATAAAAAATTAACTTGGAGCAAAAATACCAATTTTCAACAAAATTGTTACATTTTTAACCAAAAAGAATAAATTTTCGACCAAGAAGATTAATGTTCTATCAGAAAGATGAATTTTCAACAAAATACATGAATCTAACGACAAGTTTCAGAATATTTTTCAAAATATTTATATAATGTTTAATATTCTTAATTAATTGTTCACTTTTTCATTAAATAAATTATATTTTAATAATATTTTCATAAATAAAAATTAGAAGGGGCCTGGTCAGGGCCAGATCGGGCCTTTCTTATGCATATCCCAGTTAGGCCCTGATCGGATTAGGCGTTTCATTTCGAATCTGGCCCTAACTGGGATACCCGATTGGGGCCAGATTTTGCCAGATCTGGCCCCGACCAGGGCCACTCTGAAATTTCGGCACGGGACAAGTCAAATATTGAATTTATCAAAAAAACTCTTTATTTAAATAATTATCCAATAGAATTTATTCAATCACATATTAATAATAAAATTAAAACAATTACAGATTCTTTATCTAACCAAACTAATATAAATATAGTTAGGAACTAAATTCACTAAATTATTAATTTGAATTACAATTTTGCAAAATTCTATCTAAGTTTTTTTTAAATCAACATAAAGTTGAAAATTTTTAACTAGAAATGTACCCTGAAAGGAAGATCCAAAAGGTAAATACATCAATTACATTTCTTCACCTTACTTTTTCACTTTTGTGTTACACTTATATTTATGGCCCAGACCGGGCCCAGACCAGGCCAAATCTGGCCCAGATATGGAAAACGGATCTGGCCCCGATCGCTGATGAAACACACGGCCCGATCGGAGACAGATCTGGCGCCCGATCTGGCCACCCGATCGGTACTCGACCTGGCCCCGACCAATTTCCCTTTGAGAGACATTTTTGAAATTTATAATTTCTTATCATTTTGTTTATAATAATAATTTTATAACAAGAAAAATTATTAAATTGAACTATATTTTTTATTCCAGTACCAAATATTAACGCTAAAACAAACTCAATACATTTTTTAGTCTTTTTGTCTTCGTTATTTACAATGTCCGCCCCAGTCTTTGGCGGGAATTTCTTAAAAATAATTCTAATTTTGAGTCGAAACGGGTAATTCGCAAAAAGAATTAAAATTCTGGACTGGAACAAGAAATTTTTCAAAAGAATATCAATTCTGAGCTAAAACTGGAAATTTTCGAAAAGAATTAACATCCTGAATCCGAAGAGGGATTTTTTTAAAATAATTCTTATTTTGATGGGAAACGGGTAATTCGCGAAAAGAATTAAAATTCTGGACTAGAACGGGGAATTTTTAAAAAGAATTATTATTCTGAGTCGAAACGGAATTTTCAAATTTAAATAAATTCTGAGTTGGAACAGGGAGTATTTAAATTTCAACCAATTTTGAGTTATAATTTAACATTTTCAAAAAGAATTAAAATTCTGGACTGTAACAGGTGATTTTTAAAGGAATTCTAATTCTGTGTTGAAACGGAATTTTCAAATTTAAACAAATTCTTGGTTGGAACAGGAAATATTCCAATTTTAATCAATTCTGAGCTGGAATTGGAAATTTTTGAAGAAAAATAAAAGTCTGCATTGGAACAGGGCACTTTTAAAAAAAGCTTAATTCTTATTTATTTTTCAACGGGAAATTCAATGGTGACCTTCATTTTGACCTTGAAGTTGAACTTCATGGCTTTTTGAAGGTCAACTTTGTTTTTTTAAATAGAAACCCCATTTTTTACATCTGCAATCGATAGAGCCGAAAATTCTACGTTCAGATACGTACCCAAGTCATAGGTCAATTGCAACGTTCAAGGTCAATTAAAGGTTATTTGAAATGAACAAAGTTTTCCAAGAGGTCAGTGCAATTCGTGATGTAAATTTCAACGAGGAATTCAATGATGACCTTCATTTTGACCTTGAAGTTGACCTTCATGGCTCTTTGAAGGTCAACTTTGTTTTTTCAAATGAAAACCCCCTTTTTTTACATCTGCAATCGATAGAGCGGAAAATTCTACGTTCAGATACGTACCCAAGTCATAGGTCAATTGTAACGTTCAAGGTCAATTAAAGGTTATTTGAAATGAACAAAGTTTTCCAAGAGGTCAGTGCAATTCCTGAAGTATTTTTCAACGGGGAATTCAATGGTGACCTTCATTTTGACCTTGAAGTTGACCTTCATGACTTATGAAGGTCAAATTTTTTTTTTCAATGGTAACCCCCTTTTTTCACATCTGCAATCGATAGAGCGAAAAATACTACGTTCAAGTATGTACCCAACTGATAGGTCAATTGTAACGTTCCGGGCCAGTTAAAGGTTATTTGAAATTAACAAAGTTTTCCAAGAGGTCAGTGTAATTCCTGAAGTGAATTTCAACTAGAAATTCATTGGTGAGCTCCTTATTGATCTTGGTGATGATCTTCAAGGTTTTTTCAAGGTTTTTTCCAAGCATCATTAGTACAGATACCCTCTCTCGTTCTGAAAGTTTAGCTTGCGCCATAGTAATCTTTTAGCGAAAGATAGTATGTACTCGCAATACGTAAATTCAGTTTCGATTCGTTATATTCGTATGGAGATAGAAAAACGAGGACTTATGGTATCGCCTTAGGTATTGACTTAGGTATCGAAAAACGGTATAGGACTTTTCGATATAACTCTTTGGGGAGGAACAGAACTCTCACCAGAACTCCTGGAACTTTTAATGAAAAATTTCCTATATGATTTTACAATATTCAAAACGCTGTATCCAAGATCAATACAGAGCTCACCAATTAATTTCTCGTTGAAATTTACTTCAGAAATTACACTGACCTCTTGGAAAACTTTGTTCATTTCAAATAACCTTTAATTGACCTTGAACGTTACAATTGACCTATTACTTGGGTACGTATCTGAACGTAGTATTTTTCGCTCTATCGATTGCAGATATGAAAAAAGGGGGTTTCCATTAAAAAAACAAACAAATTTGACCTTCAAAAAGCCATGAAGGTCAACTTCAAGGTCAAAATGAAGGTCACCATTGAATTCCCCGTTGAAATTTACTTCAGGAATTGCACTGACCTCTTGGAAAACTCTGTTCATTTCAAATAACCTTCAATTGACCTTGAACGTTACAATTGACCTATGACTTGGGTACGTATTTGAACGTAGAATTTTCCGCTCTATCGATTGCAGATGTAAAAAAGGGGGTTTCCATTTAAAAAAACAAAGTTGACCTTCAAAAAGCCATGAAGGTCAACTTCAAGGTCAAAAGGAAGGTCACCAAAAATATGATTTTCTCAAAAAATTGTTAATTTTCTACCACAAAGTTAACTTTTCATAAACATAGTTCAATTTTCTACCAAATAGTTAAATTTAAACCAAAAATATAAACTTTAAAACAAAATGTTCATTTTCAACTAGAAAAGTTCAATTTTCCATGAAAAATATCTATTTTCAACTAAAACTGAAATAGGTACATTGTTAGTTAAAAAAATTAATTCTCAACATAGAAAAAACGAATTTTTAACAAAATACTTACATTTTCAACAAGAGAGATAAATTTTCAACTGAAATCAGGAATCTAAGAAAAATGAATTTTCAACAAGAGTTTAACCCAAAAGATGATTTTTTCAACCCAGAAGAATAATTTTCTAAAATTTGAATAGTTCAATTTTCAACCAAGGAGGTAAATCTTAAAATAAAATTAACTTTTTAAAAACTAGTTCAACTTTTAGTCAAATAGTTTAAATTTTCAACTGAAAAATATTAATTTTTAACCAAATAGTTAAAATTTCAACCAAAAAGATGATTTTTCTAGCAAGAAGATTAAGTTTATACCAAAAAAACATGAATTTTACCAAATATATAAATTTTTAACAAAATTTTGGATTTTAAAGCCAAAAGTGCCAATTATCTACAAGAGGGTTGAATTTCCAGCCAAAAAATATTATTTTTTAACGAGAAAGATAATTTTCTACCAAAAAGTTAAATTTTTATAAAAACTAGAAAGGATTAATTTTTAATAAAATTTTTTTTTTAACCAAGACTGAAATAGTTATATTGATAGTTAAAACAATAATTTCTTACCCAAAAAAAGACGAATTTTCAACAAAATAATTCAAAAAGTTAATAAAAAATTAATTTAATCTAAGATAATTTCGAAAAAGCGCGCCATTTACAGCCAATGAGACTACCGATGCAACGCATGCGCATTGCAGTTGGGAAGCCGGCAGATTTAAAAAATTCTCAAAAATGAATCAGCAAGATTTTAAAACAATTTTAGGAATAATTCGAGTCAGTTCAAGAAGTATTTACGAATTTTTGTAATATTAAAGAGATCACAAAAATTTTTAAACTCGAAACATCTATAACATATTTCTTAATTTTTTCAAAACATCAAAAAGTTTAAAATATCTTGCAAACTACTCAAATGTGTCTTAAAATTTTGTAAAATCCTGTAAAATAAAAAAAATTCTTAGAAATTTTCTATATAATTTTTCGACATATCTGAAGTATTCGAAAAATTATATTTATATAAACTTGAAGCACATAAACAAAGAAAATTAAAAAAACAAATAGAAATTCGAAACACTTATTTTGTGTTAAAAATTTATTTTTCCTCAAAATTATAATATGCCTAAATTTGTGTTATTTTCGAATGAAAAATATTTTTTGGTTGCAAACAATTTTGCTGAATATTTGTCAAAACAAAATATAGATTTTTGAAGATTTCGAACAAAAAGTTTAGAAGTTTTTGAGAATGTTGAAAAGTTTTTAGATCATGAAAAAATTTTCTTAAGATTAATAGGAATTTTTTAAAAATAATTCTTTTGTTTAAAAAAATTAATTTTAAGAGAATACTTAATACGATTTTAAAACATTATGAAAGATTCCCAAAATTCGCAAAAATGAATCCGCAAGATTTTAAAACAATTTTAAGAATAATTTGAGTCAGTTCAAACTACTCAAATTTTCCTTCAAATTTGGTAAAATCCTGTAAAATAAAAAAAATTCTTTAAAATTTTCCATATACTTTTTCGACATATCTGAGGAATTCAAAAAATTATATTTATATAACCTTGAAGCAAATAAACAAAGAAAATTAAAAAAAAAAAATAGAAATTCAATATAGTTTGAAAAATTGAAAAATATTTTTTGGTTGCAAGCAATTTTTTTGAGAATTCGTCATCTTGATTTAAATATTCATCTTCTTTGGTAAAAATGTAATCCTTGTTTTATTAAAACTCGCCTGAGGATTCAAATATTTTATTGAAAATTATTATTATAGATATTGTTGATAATTCATCTTTTTTTGGATGAAAATTCAATAACTTGCTTCAAAGTTAAACTTTTTTTGTTAAAAATTCACTTGTTTCGTTGAACATTCATCATTTTTGTTTAAAATTCATCTCTTTGGTTGAAAATGCAACCATTTTGCTGAAAATTTGTCTTTTTTTGGCAGGAAATTAATCTTCATGGTCAAAAATTCATCTTTTGGTTTTTGAGGATTTAAATGAATTTTTATATTTTTCAACTACTTTGTTAAAATTCATTGTTTCGTTGAAGATTCATAATTTTTGTTGGAAAATTGTCTCGTTTGAAAAATATTTTATGTTTTTTGGTTAAAAATACAGTGAGTTAAAAATATTCTCTAAATTCTCTGAATTCTATAAATTCTCTGAAATCCTTGATTTCTCTGAATTCCCTAAATTACTGAAAAATTCTCAATTCCTTAAACGCTCTCATATTCTGTAAATTCCCTGAAATCTCAAAATATCCTGAATTCCTTGAATGTTCTAAATACATGGCAATTCCTCAAATTCTCTCAGTTCCTCAAATTATCAGAAATCCTGAATACTTTGAAATATGCTGTTCCTCTAAATTCCCCGAAATCCTTGAATATTCGGAATTTCCTGAATTCCTTGAATTTTCTGAAATCGTTGAATATGCTGAGTTCGTGAAATTCTTTAAATTCTCTGAATCCCCTGAATTCTTTGAATATTTTGAATTCCCTAAATGCTCCTAAGTTCCTGAAATTCTTTTAATTTCCAGAATTCCTTGAATACTCTGAATTCCTGGATTCCGTGAATATTCTGAATTCCTGAAATTCCTTGATTTCTCCGAATCCCCTATATTAAATTAGTTATTCCTTATTCCGAAAACATTCTAAATTATTTCAATTTCTTAAATTCTCTACACGCTCTTGAATTCTCTGAATTCCCTGTAATCCTTGAAGATTCTATGTTTCCGGAATTCCTTCAATATTCTAAATTCCTGTTATTCTTTAAATTCCCTGAATCCCTTGAATTCATGACATATTTTGAATTTCCTACATGCTCCTAAATCCCTGAGATTTTCCTGATTCCCTGAAATCCTTGAATATTCTGAATTCCCTAAATTTCTTAAATTCCCTCAATGCTCTAAAATTCTCTGAATTCCCTGTTATCTTTGAATAATATGAATTCCCTAAATTCCTTCAGTATTCTAAATTAGGGAAATTCTTTAAATTTTTAAAATCCCCTCAATTCTTATTAAATTTAAAATTCTGTGAATTTTCCAAATTCCCCTCATGATCCTTATTCCCTGAAATTCGCTCGATTCCCTGAATTCCTTAAATATTCTGAAATCCTAAAATTCTCTGAATACCCGGAATTCTTGGAATATTTTGAATTCCCTGAATTCCTTGAATTCCTCACATGCTCCCAAATCACTGAAATTATCTCAATCCCCTTAATTTCTTGAATATTCTGAATTTCTGAAATTCCTTGACTTCCTTAAATTATCTGCATCCCCTGAACTCTAGGCGTATTTTCTATTTCCTAAATTCCTTGAATTCCCTGAATGCTCTTAAATTCCTGAAACTCTCCTAATTCGCTAAATTACTTCAATATTCTAAATTCCTGAATTCCTTGAATCCTCTGATATCCTTAAATATTTCGAATTCCTAAAATTCCTTGAATTCTCTGAATCTCCTGAATTCTTGGAATAGTTTGAATTCCCTACATTCCTTGAATTCCTCACATGCTCTCAAATCCCTGAAATTTTCTCAATCCCCTGAATGCTTCGAATAGTCTGAATTTCTGGAATTCCTTGAATTCCCTCAATGCTCTTGAAATCCTGAAATAATCCTTATTCCCGAAATGACTTGAACAGTCTAAATTCCTGAATTCCTTGAATCCTCTGATATCCCTCAATTTCGAATTCCTAAAATTCCTTGCATTCTCTTAATCCCCTGAATTCTTGGAACATTTTAAATTCCTGAATTCCTTGAATCCTCTGA
>CAKNYM010050004.1:75550-91603 GCA_932195095.1 Andricus curvator | reverse complement strand
TAAATTCCTGAATTCCTTGAATCCTCTGATATCCTTGAATATTTCGAATTCCTAAAATGCCTTGAATTCTCTGAATCCCCTGAATTCTTGGAATATTTTGAATTCCCTGAATTCTTTGAATTCCTCACATGCTCCCAAATCTCTGAAATTTTCTCAATCCCCTGAATTCCTTGAATATTCTGAATTTCTGAAATTCCTTGACTTCCTTAAATTATCTTCATCCCCTGAACTCTATGAGTATCTTGTATTTCCTAAATTCCTCGAATTCCCTAAATGCTCTTTAAATCCTGAAATTCTCCTTATCCCCGAAATGACTTGAACATTCTAAATTTCTGATTTCCTTCAAACCTCTGATATCCTTCAATATTTAGAATTCTTACAATTCCTTGAATTCTCTGAATCCTCTGAATTCTTGGAACATTCTAAATTCCTGAATTCCTTGAATCCTCTGATATCCTTGAATATTCTGAAATTCCTTGACTTCTATGAATCCCATAATATTTTTTGTCTTTGAAACTCAGAAACATCTTTCAGAAAGATGTCCACATCATTAATAAATGGTTTAAATAATTTGCGGTTATTTTTAGCGAAGCAGTATAAAAAAAATTACTTTGCTTGAAACTAGCCTTCGTTAGGGTAATCTAATTTTATGAACTGATTTATGAAATATAAATACGAAGATCTCAGATGGAGAAACTTGGTGCCTCAAACATATGAGATCACTATTAACGCTTTGATCAGTGTTTACCCTAATTGAAAAAAATGGGGATCGTTCATACTCTCGTCTTCATCTTGACAATAATTCTGAATTATATTGGTGAATATCATACTACAATATATCTAAAATTTGGAAAATTTAGAATTAAAAACTCTTCACTTTTGATGTAAAAAATTATTCAAAGTTGCGAATGTTGAATCTTTAAAATTGAATATTTTTCAATCGTAAATCTTCAAAATAAATAACAGAGCCGGATCAAATTCGGGTTTGTATTTAACAGAGAGCTTCAAAAATTGCTGTTCTCCCAGAATTTCGCTGCATGTATTTATAAAAGTGCATTAAATCTTTCCTGAATATTCCCAGTTTCGCTTCGCGATTGTGCCACAACAAGTTCTTAATATGCCAATTAATTTAGAAAAATTGTAATCCTTTTTCTTCCTGCAGAGTTAAGTTCACAATCTGATAGTCTGCGTCATGGCGACACTACTCCTGGCAGGCCTCTTCCTCCTGCCAGAAATAATTCTGCTGCCAGATCGTCTTCTCCTGCCAAACTTGTTCTTCGTGCCAGGTCTAGATCTCCTACTCCTGCCGAGCCTTCTCTTCGTGCCAGGTGCAAGTCTCCTCTAGCCCAGCCCAGGTTCATGGTACCACCTACTACAATTGTTTCTTCTGATGGAGTGGAGTATGGTCTTGACCAACTTCAATCTTTTCGTCTTACTCCCTACATGAATCTGCACCGTCTTTTTATGCTTCGAAGATACACTTTTCCCACGAATAAAGCAATTCAAATAGCCACAGGACGGAATTTCTATGTGCCAGTGCCAAATCAAGAACAAGTTGTATTATCAACATCTGATGGTGACGTCGTTGCTATAGTGGAAAGTAATAGACTTCTTGCTGGAATATATTCACGTAAAAAGAACGGTCAAGGTGGAATTCGGGTCAAAATGAACACGGAAAGCGGTATAATTACCCCATTGACCACAAATGAAGTTAAGGAAACTCCAGTAGGCCCTAAGCGTCAAATAGTAATGCATTTTAAGGTACAGCGTGTAAAACAAGATTCTCCAAACCAATAATTCGATTACAAAAAAATATGAAACTAAAATATAACACTGTATGTAATCCGAAGTCGGCCTGAAATGTTACAAGAAACTGGTAATTACAAATTATAATAAAGCCAATGTATTATGATTCTTGATGCTTCAATCTTTGTTCTTCCCTAACATCTTTGCACATACTTTTTTAAATGAAAGGTCAAATTTAAAAGTTTAATTTTGTGATTTATAATTTTCTTTTGTAAACGCTTCCTTGGATTAAACAAATAATTTCTCATGTCGTGTCTCGCGCTTCGCATTTGATTAAAGTTTGATCGACAAAAAAAAGACGGCCTATTATTGTATGAAAGCTTGTTTCCACAAGAAAAAGATTCCCTACAACTTTCATGCATCCAATTTTCAAAAATGAATAAATTAATATAAAATATTATTTGTCCAATATTTTTTCTTTTTCTGATCTTATTTGTTCCTGATATTGTTCATTCTAAAATTAATTTTTCAAAATTAGATGCGGCAAAGCTGAAGAGAATGTTTGTCTTGAGAAAACAAGCTACTATGAAATCTTATCATTTTAGTGACACGAATATAAAAGATAAGCGATAAGAATCTAAAGTTCGGTCAAAGATAAAAAATTTATTTCAGGAAATAATACTTTTGTACGTTTAAAAAATTTTTAATATCAAAAAACCTTTTGCCTTCTCAAAAATAGTAACAATGACGAGAACTACATTAAAACTGAAAATTTGTGAAAAGTGACATAGCTCACTTCCGTTTTCGGGAAAAAATTAAAAATATTCTTTGGAAACAAAAATTTTTCAACAATGCTTGGTTCACATTGCAGTAATAAAATTTCATGTACTGATTTATGAAATATAAATATGAAGATTTCAGAAGAAGGAACTTGACTCCTCTAATATATGAGATAAGGACGAGGATACCATAATCACGTACAATTATGCATATAATTAATTTAATCATTTCAAATATAATTTCAATAAAGTCTTACACAGAATTTTTTATTATATATAATAAAACACTAGTATAATAGTCATTAGATAAACTGTTAATCAAATTCTGCATCAACGCTTCAATTAGTTTTTACCCGAATCGGAAAATATGAGGATCGTCCATAGTCTCGTCTACATCGTGACAGTCATTCAGAATTATATTGGTGAATATAATACTATACTAAATCTCTAATATTTTTTTTAAATGTCAAGCTTTCAGCAAATAAAAATTTCTCCGACGTAATACGCATCATATGCCAATTCTTTTGTTTCCAAACTTTATTCAAGTGTTCTAAATTTTGGAAATTTTAAATTAACAATTACTCATGTTTTCAGTTTCACAATTAAAAATTCTGTAATCATGATGATTCACATTTTTGATTTTTTTTTTCAATTTCGAAGATTCTTCTTTGAGATAGACTTATATCCAAACCATGTTCAAAATTTAATGATTTCAAACTATAAACATTCAAAATGAAACAGCTTGGCGAATATTCATTTGTGAATGTCTTCAGAATGGATCAGTATCGAAAGTGTAAAACATCAGAAAGTCTTGGGTTTTCGGAACCACTCAGAAAATACTGCATGTATTTATAAAAGCGCATTAGATTCTGTAAAAAAATTTCGAAAAACGACTTTTCCAGGATGCTTTCCGAATAATGTTTCCTGAATGTTGCTGGTCCAGCAATAGATCAGCTGGTCAGTTTTGCCTCGCAATATTGTGCTACAAAAAGTTCTTGATATACCAATGTAAAAAAATGCAATCCTTTTTCTTCTTGCAGAGTTAAGCTCACAGTTTGAATGTCTACCTAATGGGGATCCTATTCCTGGTGTTCCTCGTCGGCAACCTTATGATTTTTCTGAGAAAAAACATTCTCCTGGCAGGCCTCTTCCTCCTGCCAGACCTTATTCTCCTGCCAGACCGTATTCTCCTGCCAGACCTGTTCTTCGTGCCAGGTCTAGATCTCCTACTCCTGCCGAGCCTTCTCTTCGTGCCAGGTGCAGGTCTCCTCTAGCCCATCCCAAGTTGATGGTTCCACCTACCACGATTGCTTCTAGTGCAGGAATTGGATACGGACTTGACCAGCTTCAATATATTCGGTTCACTTCCTATATGAATCCGCACCGGATTTTTGAACTTCGAAGATACACTTTTCCTACGGATAAATCAATTCAAGTACTCGCAGGACAGAAAGTCTATCTGCCCATGCCAACCCAAGAACAAATTGTATTATCAACATCGGATGGTGATGTCTTTGCAATATTGGAGACTAGTAGCGTTCTTGCTGGAATATATAAACATAATTCTCGTAATTGCAATAAATCACGGGCAAAAATAAACATGGTAAGCGGCATCATTACCTTATTGACCCCAGATGAACTTAAGGAAACTCCAGTAGGCTCCAACCATAAAATGCTATTGAGTTTTAAAGTAGAGCGTGTAAACCCCAATTGTCCAAACCATCAATTTCATTACAAAAAAAGGTGAAACTAAAATTTAATATTGCATGTAATCTGAAGTCGGCTCAAAATGTTACAAGCAACTTGTAATTAAAAATAATAATAAAGAAAATATATTATGATTCTCAAGGCTTCAATCTTTGTTCTTTTATGACATTTTTGCACAGACCTTTTCAAATAAAAGGTAAAATCATTGACAACTGTAATTTCGTTCTTTCGAAAGAAGGATCTTCTTCAAGATTTATTCACCGCTTGGCGAAAAACTCAGCACCTCTTAGACTAAACTTTCTCCTTTGGTTCTGAATGTTTCAAATTTCACTCGTCAATTTTAATCCTCCGTCCCCCACGTGGGGTCTAGGCGGACCCCGGACGCACTAATTTCTTTATGACAGGCGCAATTTTGCATCCCGTTGCCTGTCGCGTAAAGTATCTTTCCTCTCAGTAGTTCTCAAGACGTCGGTAAAAGCGCATTAATCTCTGAGGTATGTAATCCTTGTTTTGTTAAAAAAATTTATAATTGTTTATAACTATTTTCTCATAGAGAAGTGCTTAAAAGTTGCGGTTTTTTCTGAACTCTTAAACTTTTTGTCCACTACTCATTCAGTGAGGTAATAATTAATGCAAGTTAACAAACATGCTTATTTAAACAATTAATTATTGTTTATAACTATATTTTCTTAGAGTAATGCTGGAAAGTTTTTTTTTCTGAAATCTTTAGATTTGCACTAGATAATAATAGTATATATAATAATAAATAATAGTAATAGTAGTAATAGTGCTGAAAAGTTTCTTTGTGGCATGACCAACAAATTTTTAAAAAAATTTCAAAAAATTTCTTACCATTGGGCAAATCGATTGAAAATTTTCAAATTTCAAATTTTTTTTGTGTACGGAAAATTTTTTTTAAAAATATCTTTGGGTAAAGTTTATGAAAGTAAATAACCTTGGAGTAAAAAAATTGAAAAGAAAACTAAGAAAATACCTACATATTATCGTAAAAATCCGTTTACAAAGGATCCGCAAAAAATAGGAAACAAATTTCATTTGAAACTTAAAAATATGTACGTATTTCCTCAGTTTATCAAAAAGAACATAAAAAAGTAATAGAACGGAAAACATACTTTTTGCAACTTTAGGTAGAAATTAACAAAATTGAATTTTTTGTCATTTTTTGAAATATTATATTTAAAAGAATTTTTTTTTTCGAAGGTTACTTACTTTCATAAACTTTATTGAACAACAATAATCAAATTTAGATTTTTAATTTTTTGATAATGCCACAAAGAAATTTTTCAGTGTTGTTTGAAATGTTGAAATCTACAAAGTTTCTTTGTGGCATTATGAACAAATTAAAAATAAATTTTTGATTATTTTGTTTTCAGTAAAGTTTATCAAAGTGAATAACATTGGCACGATAAAAGTAAAGACAATTTTTTTTTCTTTTTAAACATAATATTTAAAAAAATGACAAAACATTCCATTTTGTGAATTTCTACCTAAAGTTCCAAAAAATATGTTTTTCGTTCTTCTATTTTTTCATGTCCTGTTTAATAAGATAAGGAAATACGTACATACTTTTGAGTTTAAAATAAAATTTTTTTCTATTTTTTGCGGATCCTTCGTAAAATCCGTAAAAATCCGTTCACAAAGGATCCGCAAAAAATAGGACAAAATTTACTTGAAATTAAAAAATATGTACGTATTTCATTAGTTTATTAAGAAAACATAAAAAAATAATTGAACGGAAAACATGCTTTTTGCAACTTCAGGTAGAAATTAATAAAACTGAATTTTCCGTCATTTTTTGAAATATTATATTTAAAACAAAAAAAATGTTCTTTCATTTCTCCTCCAAGGTTATTTACTTCCATAAAGTTAAATGAAAAAAATAATTAAATTTTGTTTTTTAATTTTTTCATAATGCCACAAAGAAATTTTTCAGTGCTGTTTGGAGTGTCAGAAACTAAAAAGTTTCTTTGTGGCATTAGGAACAAATTAAAAATAAATTTTTGATTATTTTGTTTTCAGTAAAGTTTATCAAAGTGAATAACATTGGCACGATAAAATTAAAGACAATTTTTTTTCTTTTTAAACATAATATTTCAAGAAATGACCAAAAATTCAATTTTGTGAATTTCTACCTGAAGTTGCAAAAAATATTTTTTTCGTTCTTTTATTTTTTCATGATCTTTTCAATAAACTGAGGAAATACGTACATATTCTTAAGTTTAAAATAGGAAAAAAATTACTTGAAATTAAAAAATATGTAAATATTTCATTAGTTTATTAAGAAGAACATAAAAAAATAATTGAACGAAAAACATACTTTTTGCAACTTTAGGTAGAAATTAACAAAACTGAATTTTTCGTCATTATTTGAAATATTATATTTAAAACAAAAAAAATGTTCTTTCTTTTTTCCGTTACAAGGTTATTTACTTCCATAAACTTTATTAAAATTTTTTTTTTTAATTTTTTCATAATGCCACAAAGAAATTTTTCAGTGCTGTTTGGAATGTTAGAAACTAAAAAGTTTCTTTGTGGCATTATGAGCAATTTAAAAATAAATTTTTGATTAATTTTTTTCAGTAAAGTTTATCAAAGTGAATAACATTGGCAAGATAGAATTAAAGATTTTTTTTTCGTTAAAAACATAATATTTCAAAAAATGACAAAAAATTTAAGTTTGTGAATTTCTGTCTAAAGTTGAAAAAATATGTTCTCCGATCAATTATTTTTTTATGTTCTTTTTGATAAACTAAGGAAATACGTACATATTTTTTAGTTTCAAATAAACTTTTTTTCTATTCTTTGCGGATCCTTTGTAAACATGAGCTATTCTCACAAAAGATCCGTAAAAATCCGTTCACAAAGGATCCGCAAAAAATATAAAAAAAAATTATTTGATACTTAAAAATATGTAGGTACGTATTTCCTTAGGATATTAAAAAAAACATAAACAAATAATTGAACGGAAAACATACGTTTTGAAACTTTAGGTGGAATTGAGAAAAACTGAATTTTTCGTCATTTTTTGATATATTATATTTAAGACAAAAAAATGTTCTTTCTTTTTTTTTGTTCCAAGGTTAGTTACTTCCATAAAAGTTACCGAATTTTTTTTTTTTAGGGCTAACCCTAATATTCAATATTTATCCGTAATATCACAGAAAATTCTCAGATTTTATTGATACTATTTGATCATTTAAACTTAAATTTCAAATTACTATAATATAAAAAAAAAAAAACTATTTACTTCAAAAGAAAACTTTTTGTTGTATAGCTAAAAATTTCAAATAATTCTCAATATAGTTACTCTTATTCAATGTGACATATTTGACGTGAGGAAATATGTCTTCAATAAACATCACTACATGATTAAAAGAAGATGAGAATATTTTTAGTAAACGAAGGTGAAGTCATTATTTAACGTCTAGCTCTATCTTTCCATAACTCAGAATTATTTTATTTTATTAAGAACTATCCTTGGACTTTGTACTTTTTATCGAATACGTATTTTAAAATTTCATCATTGTAATTATTTGAAACTTGGATCATTTCGTTCTCTGTTGATTGAATATTAACTATGGTCCTTTAAAAATTACATAAATGCTTTATCTACGTCATTCATATTAATTCTGTCATGGAATGATAAATGATGTAAGGGTGACTTTTTTCACAACATCATTCAAAGGGAAATAGGGTCTTTCATCTTTAAAAGAGAATTTGAAACATGTTGAAAGCCTTAACAACTTTAATTATTTTTGTGAAGCTTTGTTTTGTTAACAACATCTTGAAGAGTAATAGAGCCATTATCATAAAACTTGGAAGAATTTTAAATCCACCTAATTTGATTTTAAGTCCACACTTTTATTATCAACTCCACTTTTAGAAGAAAAATTAACAACACTTCCAGACCAAATAAGATTTAATAAAGTTTGACCTTTCGTTACTAGTCATAGTAACCTCATCAGAAATCCATGGTTAAATCTATTGAAAGAATTACATAGGAAATTCCATAAAAAGTAAAAGTGTGTCAAAACATAATTTTTAACATCGAAATACAATGACTTACCATTAGGTAGAGCGGTGAACTTTAGTTACAATAGCAGAATTTTCGAAAATAGAAAAGGAGATTTTTCTCCAAGAGCAACGCAAATTCGATCTGTCATCGTGGTAATTAGAAACGTAGAGGTTTCGTAAATAAAAAGAGTCAATTATATAAAATAATTCAAATTAGCATTTAAAAAAAAACATTTCTGGTGCTCGATCTAAAATGTTGGAACAAAAGAATTTATTTAACAATGATGAAAAAAAATTCAAAGTCACTTACTGGAACATAACGTAGCCTGAAGTATCATAATTGAAGACAAAAAATTCAACAATGAAAAAAAGTTAGTTTAAACATTATTTTCATCCCCTTCGCCTTCGCTCCTGCACGTTACGCCATGCAGCATATGGATTTGAGAATTGAACCTTAATCATAAATAAAACTATAAGTCCTATCGAAAAAGTGAAGATATCCCTAAATTAATATCGGCGATATCTCCAGGAGGTTTTTTTGATTTTTTATAAAAAGTCATTTTTTAAACAATTATATTGTTCATAATTTTTAGGAATTTATTTAACAATGATGAAAACAAATTGAAAGTCACTTACTGACACATAACGTAGCCTGAAGTATCATAATTGAAGAAAAAAAATTCAATAATGAAAAAAAGTTAGTTTAAACATTATTTTTATCCCCTCCACCTTCGCTCCTGCACGTTACGACATGCAGCATATGGATTTGAAAATTGAAGCTTAATTATAAATAAAACTATGAGTCCTATCGAAAAAGTGAAGATATCCCTAAATTCATATCGGTGATATCTCCAGGTGATTTTTTCATTTTTTTTAAAAAGTCATTTTTTAAACAATTATATTGTTTATAATTTTTAGGAATTTATTTAACAATGATGAAAAAAAATTAAAAGTCACTTACTGAAACATAACGTAGCCTGAAGTATCATAATTGAAGAAAAAAAAGTCAACAATGAAAAAAAGTTAGTTTAAACAATAATTTTATCCCCTCCACCTTCGCTCCTGCACGTTGCGCCATGCAGCATATGGATTTGAAATTTGAACCTTAATTATAAATAAAACTGTAAGTCCTATCGAAAAAGTGAAGATATCCCTAAATTCATCTCGGCGATATCTCCGGGGGTTTTTTCATTTTTTTTTAAAAGACTCCAATGGGGTCTCCGATATCAGGTATTCTTGCTGAAATTGTCTTACAAGATCTCGAATGAGAAATTTTTGAAAATTTAAAGGTCAAAATTCATTCGTTTCATACCTATCTTGATGACACATTTGTTATTGTTTTAAGAGACGAAATTGAAAACATTGTTTCTTGTTTTAATAGTTATCACGAAAGGTAGACTTTTAAATTTTTTGTCAAATAATCCCATACACCAAAAGATTGGTATTGTGAAGAATTTAGTCGATTCTGCTATTCTTCTCTCCGATGAATCTTTTCACCATTAAAATTTAATTTAGTTGAAAGAATATTAAATTACAATAGTTATCCTAAACTTTTTTATTGAAAAAAAAAATAAAATAAGACTTTTTCAAATTAATGATAAAAAACCTTCTTCAGAGTCAAATTTAACAAATAATAAACAGAAAAGATTTTTTATCCAGATTCATCTTATTCAATTCGTAGACTTTTTTCTAACTTTAATATTAATACTATTTTTAGAATTGATTCAAAATTTGACCGGTTTATAAAATCAGGGATAGATCTATTGAAAAAATTAGAACAGTTTGTTGTATAACATGTTGTATATTAAAAATGAGAATAGCAATGCTTTGAACAATATTACAGATTTGAAATTTTATAATTCTGTTTATAATATGATTTTAGGTGAAGTTTTTTAATGGGATTTTACCTCTGTATAAAAAAACTTTTTAGAGGAAAATTTAAATTTGGCGCCTAAACTTCTTCCTTTCGAATCAACATGCTTGATCCTTTCACTACTCGGTCTACTCGGGGATTGCATGGTACATTGTACCATTGCTCCCTTTTACAAATCGTTTTCTAGAAATCATGAATTTTTTTAAAATTCTAAACTCTTTAATGAAATAATTACCTTTCAAGTAACCAATGTTATTGTCAAATCAGGTAAAAATTCTATTTTATCTTTTTGAACCTTTCTTGTTTTGTAGATTCCTAACCTCTTTCTTGTCAATTTTTATAAAATTTTTTCAAAAAATCTTTTAATTTCAATAAATTCAGTTTGAATTCTTTTGTTCCAATATTTTAGATCGAACACCAAAAATGTTTTTTTTTCAAAATGCTAATCTCAATTATTTTATATAATTGACTCTTTTTTTTACGAAACCTTTAAGTTTCTAATTCACAAGATGTCAGATCGAATTTGCATTGTTTTTGGAGAAAACTCTCCTTTTTTATTTTCAAAAATTCTACTATTGATCCACTTTTACTGTTTATGCAATTTCCTATGTAATTATTTTAATAGATTTAACCATGGATTTCTGATGAGGTTACTATGTCTAGTGAAGAAACGTCAAACCTTATCTTAGTTTATTTTCGAAACGTAAGGTAACGCTAAAATACAAAATGTTGTAGTTTCCAAATGCTGGTATTGTGATGGTACCTCACATGTATTGGAATTTTACAATACATGTCCAGTAGCCAGTAACACTTCTGTATCATATTAGCGGCTGGATATCTCGACACATTTTGAACCGAAAAATTAAAAAAAATGTGAATCATTTCTCAGGACATTCACGGAATTAATTGAATTCTCGAAATTCATGGAATTCAAGGAATTCGTGGAATTCAAGGAATTCATGGAATTTATGGAATTCAAGGAATTCATGGAATTCAAGGAATTCATGGAATTCAAGGAGCTCATGGAATTCGAGGAATTCATGGAATTCAAGAAATTCACGGAATTCATGGAATGCAAGAAATTCATTGAATTAACGGAATTCATGGAATTTACGGAATTCATGAAATTTACGGAATTCATGGAATCCAAAGAATTCCTGGAATGCAAGGAATTCATGAAATTCACAGAATTCATGGAATGCAAGAAATTCATTGAATTAACGGAATTCATGGAATTCATGGAATCCAAAGAATACCTGGAATGCAAGGAATTCATGGAATTCAAGGAATTCATGGAATTCAAGGAATTCATGGAATTCAAGGAATTCATGGAATTCAAGGAATTCATGGAATTCACGGAATTCACGCAATTCACGGAATTCATGGAATTCATAGTATTCAAGGAATTCAAAGATTTCAAAGAATTGAAGGAAATCACGGAATTGGCAGAATTCACGGAATTAGCGGAATTAATGGAATTCAGGGAATTGATGGAATTCAAGGAATTGATGGAATTCAAGGAATTTACGGAATTCAAGGAATTTACGGAATTCACGAAATCTCGGGATTCACGAAATTCAAGGAATTCATGGTATTCGCGTAATTCATAGAATTCAAGTAATTCATGGAATTCACGATATTTAAGGAATTCACGGAATTCAAGGAACTTATGAAATTCACGAACTTCAAGGAATCCGTGGTATTCAATGAATTCGTGAAATTCAAGTAATTCATGGAATTTAATGAATTTACGAAATTCAAAAAATTTGTCGAATTCATAGTATTCATCAAATTCACAGAATTCAAGGAATTTACGAAATTTAATGAATTCAGGGAATTCAAGGAATTCATGGAATTCCGTAACTTCAGTGAATTTCGTGAATTCGATGAATTTCGTTAAATCAGTGAATTTCGTGAATTCAATGAATTCCTTGAATTCCGTGAATAACTTGGATGCCACGAATTTCTTGAAAACCTTGAATTACATCAATTCCGTGAATTCCTTGAATTCGATTGATTCCGTGAATTCCATAAATTCCGTGAATTCCTTAAATTCCACAAATTCCGTCAACTACTTGAATTCCATGAATTCCGTGAATTCAGTTTATTCCGCGAATTCCGTGAATACAGTCAATTCCGAGAATTCATTGAATTCCATGAATCCTGTGAATTCTATCAATTCTGTGATTTCCATGAATTCCGTGAATTCCGCAAATACCATGAATTCCGTGAATACCATGAATTCTGTGAATTCCATGAATTTTCTGAATTCCGTGGATTGCATGAATTCCGTGAATTCCGTGAATTTCATGAATTCCGTGAATTCCATGAATTACGCGAATTCCGTGGATCCCATGAATTCCGTGAATTCCATCAATTTCGTGAATTTCATGACTTCCGTGAATTCTATATGAATTCTGTGAATTCCATGAATTCCGTTAATTCCATGAATTACGTGAATTCCATGAATTCCGAGAATTCCTTGAATTCCGTGACTTCACGATTTACAGCACTCACAATACATATATTACAATTTCGTCATTCCAATACCGTGTTTTCAATTTTACCTTACGCTTGTATTGTAGAAGTGTTGGAGAATTCCAAACATTTTTAACAGTGTATATATTTCATCCCAGACGTTAAAACTTTATTGAGGATTTTCAATCTTTCCTCTATCTAACTCCGCTTTTATTATTTACCAATACCGATTTACAAATTCAAAAAAATAACTTTTTCATATGAGGAAAACTTTGCTCGTTTCGGAATTATAACGGTGCTGCATCCGATGCATTTGTTCACTAAGTCGCATCGATTGATCTCTTGAGGAATGTTTTATGATCTTTTAGTACCGATTTATATGAATCTTCAAGGGAATTATTTAAATTGTTATATTCCAAATATTTAAAAAAATTTTCTATATAAACAAAGTAAATGATTCGGTTAAAAGTTTACATAAATTGGTACACTGAGAAAAAAGAATAGTTGGGGCTACTACCTTTTTATTAGTAAAGCATTCGTTGGTTCTTACAACTATTCAGTTAGTAACGCCGACTAAGCAAACAGTCGGTCTAGGAAAGCGTTTGTAGTACTTGTGACTAATTTAAGTTAGTAATGTTTTAGTAGTCAGAGTTACTAATAAATTAGTAATCTGTACCACTCATTGATTTGTCTAACAAATTAAAGTAGGTGGCGTAACTGTTTTATTTGCCATCTTGGTTGGTACGACTGAGAATGCGACAAAGGTACCAACATACGTGCGGTAAAACGAGGGAAAACGTTCAAATATGGCCGTCATAACACGCTTTTCGGTTGATGTCTGGCACGCATCGTTATAGTTCGTTAGATTACAGATTGTTATTTTTCACATAAGTTATGGAAGTGTCAGAAGTTTTGGAAAGTTTAGGCTTCGCGGAGTATACCGAAGCATTCGAAGGTATGTATAAGAAATCGTAAAATGGAACTAGTTGTAAGTTTTACTAGATATCCTAACCTACAAAGTGCATTGAAGCATTTCGCAGGTAGGAAAGACATAACTCGATCGAATTCTTTGATAATTTTTTAATCAATGCACCAAGTTTAAAATTGTAATATTTATTGAATTTTTAAAAAGTTTTAGATTATTTACTGATTTTGAAAGGAATAATATTCCCAATTTTTTTACACCTTTTGGTGTTGAAATTTCCAAAAGCTTTTTTTCAGATAATTTGTTTCTTTAATCAGAATTGTAAAATCTTTGATAAAATTGTAAAATATTGTTTTGAGGATGTAGTTAAAAAATATTTTCCAGAGTATCGACCGAAACGAAACAAAATACTCTCGCGATTTTCGTTCTGTTTCTATACTGCCGAAACGTAACTATATTCACTTGATTTAGATTACGTTATCCAAAATACCGAAATTGTTACCAAATTTTTTAAATACGCGTAATTGTAAAAAATAGTTTATTCGAATCCTTGTGTATCTTATGTGAGTATTAAAAAGAAGATGGCTAAAATATTATGTTATAATAATTTCGTTTTCAATTTGGATCACATCTGTCAAAACGTAACGCAAAAGGAAACGAAAGGATCGGTGCTTTTAGGAACACGTAACGAAACGAAAGTTTAAACCAGTTCCTGAATTTTTCAAATTAGTTCTTGCATTATTAATTTTTACAAAACATATAAACAACAATTTTATAAACCGTATTAAATTTCTTATCACATGCTTCGGAGCATTTCCAGGGTGGCCACTGACCCGAAAAATAATATTTCACTATTTTTTTGAAAATTCAACTGTTTTATTGCACATTCGTCTTTTCAAATAGAAAATCCGTCCTTTTTTATTGAAAATTTATCTTTTGGTAGAAAAGTCGTATTTTTTGTTTAAAATTCATCTTTCTTCGTTGAAAGTTGATTCTTCTTAATTGAAAAGTCTATTATTATATCTTTGGCCCAAAATTCATCTGTTTTGGCTAAAAATTCTACTATTTTGTTGAAAATTGAACTATTTTCTCAAAAAGTCATCTTTTTTGGTCCATAATTCAACTCTTTTGTTCAAAATTCTTCTTTTGGGGTATAAAATTCATCCTTTAGGATAGAAAATTCATCTTTTGGTAAAAAATTCATATTTTCTGGTTAAAAATACATCTTTCTTGGTTGAAAATTCAACTATTTGGTTAAAAAATCAACGTTTTTGTTGAGAATTTGTCTCTTTTGCTTCAAAGTTGAATTATTTTATTTTGAATGCAACTTTTTGGTCGAAAATTCATCTTTCTTGTTTGAAAATTTAATTTTTTGTTGAAAATTCGTCTTCGGATATAAAAGATAAATGCTTTCTGAAACATTCGAGTTTTTAGATAGAAAAATAAACTCTTCTGTTGAAAATTCATCTTTTTTAGTTGATAATTCCACTATTTTGTAAAAATACAATATATTTCAACTAGAAATGTTAAAAATATGTTACCTACATTAATTTTATTTGAAGGAATTTATTTCCTTATTATTAACCCCTTTTCGTAAAAAAAATCACTCTATTTCCTCTGATTTGACAAAATGTTGGGCTCTGAAGTCTGAAATCACTTTCACAATAATTTACATTGTATATTCCACATTGAAGTGCTAAAATATTTAATTCTTTTGAAAATTTACACAATGAAGAGTATTGAAGAATAATTATTATAAACGCTTAAAAGTCAACCCGAAAACCAGAATTATTTATCGGAAAAACCGGCAAATAGCCTGGAATGTCTTTTTTTGAAGTTTAAATGGTCATTATGATTTTGCTAGTGGTGAATATAAAAATAATCTTTGAATAATAAATGTTCACATTCGATGATCTTGTGTAGTTTCGATTTTTTTGAGCATGTTTTGTATCGAAAAGTGATTATTTCTATGTAGCACAGGATGTGGATTTTGAAGCTTTGGAATCGTTTGCTGCAATACCGGAATTGGTGAATGGGTTGATTCCACAAGCGGGACCAAGAGGAAAATTTTTGATGCGGTTGAACACTTTTTTAAAAGAACAGTTGAGGCCCAACGACACACTGGTGGAAGGAGAGGGAAATCTCCAGGAAAGAGCAGAGAACACTGAAAACCAAGACAAAATTGTTCGACCAGCGGAGTTTGATCAAGTAAGAGAACAAACTGATCTACAAGAGGAAATTCAACCCGAAAGAGTGCTTGAACATAGAGAACAAATTGAAGACCCACAAGAAGTTCAACTCGAAATAGAAGTTGAACCACGAGAACCTGCTCCACGTGGAGAGAATGTAGCCATAAGACTGGACGTTATAAATGTAAGTTTTACTTTAAATATCTTAATTGTAAAATAAAGCCAGACTGATAGACTTGAAGATTCAGAATAATATTATTACCGAACTTTTTATCTACTAGTCCGTGACTGCTGCCCTAGAGACAAATGAAGTTACACGTG